>OW443351.2:18185000-18196588 GCA_937001555.2 Hypsopygia costalis | reverse complement strand
CCTCTAACCTAACCTAACCTAACCTAACCTAACCTAACCTAACCTAACCTAACCTAACCTAACCTAACCTAACCTAACCTAACCTAACCTAACCTAACCTAACCTAACCTAACCTAACCTAACCTAACCTAACCTAACCTAACCTAACCTAACCTAACCTAACCTAACCTAACCTAACCTAACCTAACCTAACCTAACCTAACCTAACCTAACCTAACCTAACCTAACCTAACCTAACCTAACCTAACCTAACCTAACCTAACCTAACCTAACCTAACCTAACCTAACCTAACCTAACCTAACCTAACCTAACCTAACCTAACCTAACCTAACCTAACCTAACCTAACCTAACCTAACCTAACCTAACCTAACCTAACCTAACCTAACCTAACCTAACCTAACCTAACCTAACCTAACCTAACCTAACCTAACCTAACCTAACCTAACCTAACCTAACCTAACCTAACCTAACCTAACCTAACCTAACCTAACCTAACCTAACCTAACCTAACCTAACCTAACCTAACCTAACCTAACCTAACCTAACCTAACCTAACCTAACCTAACCTAACCTAACCTAACCTAACCTAACCTAACCTAACCTAACCTAACCTAACCTAACCTAACCTAACCTAACCTAACCTAACCTAACCTAACCTAACCTAACCTAACCTAACCTAACCTAACCTAACCTAACCTAACCTAACCTAACCTAACCTAACCTAACCTAACCTAACCTAACCTAACCTAACCTAACCTAACCTAACCTAACCTAACCTAACCTAACCTAACCTAACCTAACCTAACCTAACCTAACCTAACCTAACCTAACCTAACCTAACCTAACCTAACCTAACCTAACCTAACCTAACCTAACCTAACCTAACCTAACCTAACCTAACCTAACCTAACCTAACCTAACCTAACCTAACCTAACCTAACCTAACCTAACCTAACCTAACCTAACCTAACCTAACCTAACCTAACCTAACCTAACCTAACCTAACCTAACCTAACCTAACCTAACCTAACCTAACCTAACCTAACCTAACCTAACCTAACCTAACCTAACCTAACCTAACCTAACCTAACCTAACCTAACCTAACCTAACCTAACCTAACCTAACCTAACCTAACCTAACCTAACCTAACCTAACCTAACCTAACCTAACCTAACCTAACCTAACCTAACCTAACCTAACCTAACCTAACCTAACCTAACCTAACCTAACCTAACCTAACCTAACCTAACCTAACCTAACCTAACCTAACCTAACCTAACCTAACCTAACCTAACCTAACCTAACCTAACCTAACCTAACCTAACCTAACCTAACCTAACCTAACCTAACCTAACCTAACCTAACCTAACCTAACCTAACCTAACCTAACCTAACCTAACCTAACCTAACCTAACCTAACCTAACCTAACCTAACCTAACCTAACCTAACCTAACCTAACCTAACCTAACCTAACCTAACCTAACCTAACCTAACCTAACCTAACCTAACCTAACCTAACCTAACCTAACCTAACCTAACCTAACCTAACCTAACCTAACCTAACCTAACCTAACCTAACCTAACCTAACCTAACCTAACCTAACCTAACCTAACCTAACCTAACCTAACCTAACCTAACCTAACCTAACCTAACCTAACCTAACCTAACCTAACCTAACCTAACCTAACCTAACCTAACCTAACCTAACCTAACCTAACCTAACCTAACCTAACCTAACCTAACCTAACCTAACCTAACCTAACCTAACCTAACCTAACCTAACCTAACCTAACCTAACCTAACCTAACCTAACCTAACCTAACCTAACCTAACCTAACCTAACCTAACCTAACCTAACCTAACCTAACCTAACCTAACCTAACCTAACCTAACCTAACCTAACCTAACCTAACCTAACCTAACCTAACCTAACCTAACCTAACCTAACCTAACCTAACCTAACCTAACCTAACCTAACCTAACCTAACCTAACCTAACCTAACCTAACCTAACCTAACCTAACCTAACCTAACCTAACCTAACCTAACCTAACCTAACCTAACCTAACCTAACCTAACCTAACCTAACCTAACCTAACCTAACCTAACCTAACCTAACCTAACCTAACCTAACCTAACCTAACCTAACCTAACCTAACCTAACCTAACCTAACCTAACCTAACCTAACCTAACCTAACCTAACCTAACCTAACCTAACCTAACCTAACCTAACCTAACCTAACCTAACCTAACCTAACCTAACCTAACCTAACCTAACCTAACCTAACCTAACCTAACCTAACCTAACCTAACCTAACCTAACCTAACCTAACCTAACCTAACCTAACCTAACCTAACCTAACCTAACCTAACCTAACCTAACCTAACCTAACCTAACCTAACCTAACCTAACCTAACCTAACCTAACCTAACCTAACCTAACCTAACCTAACCTAACCTAACCTAACCTAACCTAACCTAACCTAACCTAACCTAACCTAACCTAACCTAACCTAACCTAACCTAACCTAACCTAACCTAACCTAACCTAACCTAACCTAACCTAACCTAACCTAACCTAACCTAACCTAACCTAACCTAACCTAACCTAACCTAACCTAACCTAACCTAACCTAACCTAACCTAACCTAACCTAACCTAACCTAACCTAACCTAACCTAACCTAACCTAACCTAACCTAACCTAACCTAACCTAACCTAACCTAACCTAACCTAACCTAACCTAACCTAACCTAACCTAACCTAACCTAACCTAACCTAACCTAACCTAACCTAACCTAACCTAACCTAACCTAACCTAACCTAACCTAACCTAACCTAACCTAACCTAACCTAACCTAACCTAACCTAACCTAACCTAACCTAACCTAACCTAACCTAACCTAACCTAACCTAACCTAACCTAACCTAACCTAACCTAACCTAACCTAACCTAACCTAACCTAACCTAACCTAACCTAACCTAACCTAACCTAACCTAACCTAACCTAACCTAACCTAACCTAACCTAACCTAACCTAACCTAACCTAACCTAACCTAACCTAACCTAACCTAACCTAACCTAACCTAACCTAACCTAACCTAACCTAACCTAACCTAACCTAACCTAACCTAACCTAACCTAACCTAACCTAACCTAACCTAACCTAACCTAACCTAACCTAACCTAACCTAACCTAACCTAACCTAACCTAACCTAACCTAACCTAACCTAACCTAACCTAACCTAACCTAACCTAACCTAACCTAACCTAACCTAACCTAACCTAACCTAACCTAACCTAACCTAACCTAACCTAACCTAACCTAACCTAACCTAACCTAACCTAACCTAACCTAACCTAACCTAACCTAACCTAACCTAACCTAACCTAACCTAACCTAACCTAACCTAACCTAACCTAACCTAACCTAACCTAACCTAACCTAACCTAACCTAACCTAACCTAACCTAACCTAACCTAACCTAACCTAACCTAACCTAACCTAACCTAACCTAACCTAACCTAACCTAACCTAACCTAACCTAACCTAACCTAACCTAACCTAACCTAACCTAACCTAACCTAACCTAACCTAACCTAACCTAACCTAACCTAACCTAACCTAACCTAACCTAACCTAACCTAACCTAACCTAACCTAACCTAACCTAACCTAACCTAACCTAACCTAACCTAACCTAACCTAACCTAACCTAACCTAACCTAACCTAACCTAACCTAACCTAACCTAACCTAACCTAACCTAACCTAACCTAACCTAACCTAACCTAACCTAACCTAACCTAACCTAACCTAACCTAACCTAACCTAACCTAACCTAACCTAACCTAACCTAACCTAACCTAACCTAACCTAACCTAACCTAACCTAACCTAACCTAACCTAACCTAACCTAACCTAACCTAACCTAACCTAACCTAACCTAACCTAACCTAACCTAACCTAACCTAACCTAACCTAACCTAACCTAACCTAACCTAACCTAACCTAACCTAACCTAACCTAACCTAACCTAACCTAACCTAACCTAACCTAACCTAACCTAACCTAACCTAACCTAACCTAACCTAACCTAACCTAACCTAACCTAACCTAACCTAACCTAACCTAACCTAACCTAACCTAACCTAACCTAACCTAACCTAACCTAACCTAACCTAACCTAACCTAACCTAACCTAACCTAACCTAACCTAACCTAACCTAACCTAACCTAACCTAACCTAACCTAACCTAACCTAACCTAACCTAACCTAACCTAACCTAACCTAACCTAACCTAACCTAACCTAACCTAACCTAACCTAACCTAACCTAACCTAACCTAACCTAACCTAACCTAACCTAACCTAACCTAACCTAACCTAACCTAACCTAACCTAACCTAACCTAACCTAACCTAACCTAACCTAACCTAACCTAACCTAACCTAACCTAACCTAACCTAACCTAACCTAACCTAACCTAACCTAACCTAACCTAACCTAACCTAACCTAACCTAACCTAACCTAACCTAACCTAACCTAACCTAACCTAACCTAACCTAACCTAACCTAACCTAACCTAACCTAACCTAACCTAACCTAACCTAACCTAACCTAACCTAACCTAACCTAACCTAACCTAACCTAACCTAACCTAACCTAACCTAACCTAACCTAACCTAACCTAACCTAACCTAACCTAACCTAACCTAACCTAACCTAACCTAACCTAACCTAACCTAACCTAACCTAACCTAACCTAACCTAACCTAACCTAACCTAACCTAACCTAACCTAACCTAACCTAACCTAACCTAACCTAACCTAACCTAACCTAACCTAACCTAACCTAACCTAACCTAACCTAACCTAACCTAACCTAACCTAACCTAACCTAACCTAACCTAACCTAACCTAACCTAACCTAACCTAACCTAACCTAACCTAACCTAACCTAACCTAACCTAACCTAACCTAACCTAACCTAACCTAACCTAACCTAACCTAACCTAACCTAACCTAACCTAACCTAACCTAACCTAACCTAACCTAACCTAACCTAACCTAACCTAACCTAACCTAACCTAACCTAACCTAACCTAACCTAACCTAACCTAACCTAACCTAACCTAACCTAACCTAACCTAACCTAACCTAACCTAACCTAACCTAACCTAACCTAACCTAACCTAACCTAACCTAACCTAACCTAACCTAACCTAACCTAACCTAACCTAACCTAACCTAACCTAACCTAACCTAACCTAACCTAACCTAACCTAACCTAACCTAACCTAACCTAACCTAACCTAACCTAACCTAACCTAACCTAACCTAACCTAACCTAACCTAACCTAACCTAACCTAACCTAACCTAACCTAACCTAACCTAACCTAACCTAACCTAACCTAACCTAACCTAACCTAACCTAACCTAACCTAACCTAACCTAACCTAACCTAACCTAACCTAACCTAACCTAACCTAACCTAACCTAACCTAACCTAACCTAACCTAACCTAACCTAACCTAACCTAACCTAACCTAACCTAACCTAACCTAACCTAACCTAACCTAACCTAACCTAACCTAACCTAACCTAACCTAACCTAACCTAACCTAACCTAACCTAACCTAACCTAACCTAACCTAACCTAACCTAACCTAACCTAACCTAACCTAACCTAACCTAACCTAACCTAACCTAACCTAACCTAACCTAACCTAACCTAACCTAACCTAACCTAACCTAACCTAACCTAACCTAACCTAACCTAACCTAACCTAACCTAACCTAACCTAACCTAACCTAACCTAACCTAACCTAACCTAACCTAACCTAACCTAACCTAACCTAACCTAACCTAACCTAACCTAACCTAACCTAACCTAACCTAACCTAACCTAACCTAACCTAACCTAACCTAACCTAACCTAACCTAACCTAACCTAACCTAACCTAACCTAACCTAACCTAACCTAACCTAACCTAACCTAACCTAACCTAACCTAACCTAACCTAACCTAACCTAACCTAACCTAACCTAACCTAACCTAACCTAACCTAACCTAACCTAACCTAACCTAACCTAACCTAACCTAACCTAACCTAACCTAACCTAACCTAACCTAACCTAACCTAACCTAACCTAACCTAACCTAACCTAACCTAACCTAACCTAACCTAACCTAACCTAACCTAACCTAACCTAACCTAACCTAACCTAACCTAACCTAACCTAACCTAACCTAACCTAACCTAACCTAACCTAACCTAACCTAACCTAACCTAACCTAACCTAACCTAACCTAACCTAACCTAACCTAACCTAACCTAACCTAACCTAACCTAACCTAACCTAACCTAACCTAACCTAACCTAACCTAACCTAACCTAACCTAACCTAACCTAACCTAACCTAACCTAACCTAACCTAACCTAACCTAACCTAACCTAACCTAACCTAACCTAACCTAACCTAACCTAACCTAACCTAACCTAACCTAACCTAACCTAACCTAACCTAACCTAACCTAACCTAACCTAACCTAACCTAACCTAACCTAACCTAACCTAACCTAACCTAACCTAACCTAACCTAACCTAACCTAACCTAACCTAACCTAACCTAACCTAACCTAACCTAACCTAACCTAACCTAACCTAACCTAACCTAACCTAACCTAACCTAACCTAACCTAACCTAACCTAACCTAACCTAACCTAACCTAACCTAACCTAACCTAACCTAACCTAACCTAACCTAACCTAACCTAACCTAACCTAACCTAACCTAACCTAACCTAACCTAACCTAACCTAACCTAACCTAACCTAACCTAACCTAACCTAACCTAACCTAACCTAACCTAACCTAACCTAACCTAACCTAACCTAACCTAACCTAACCTAACCTAACCTAACCTAACCTAACCTAACCTAACCTAACCTAACCTAACCTAACCTAACCTAACCTAACCTAACCTAACCTAACCTAACCTAACCTAACCTAACCTAACCTAACCTAACCTAACCTAACCTAACCTAACCTAACCTAACCTAACCTAACCTAACCTAACCTAACCTAACCTAACCTAACCTAACCTAACCTAACCTAACCTAACCTAACCTAACCTAACCTAACCTAACCTAACCTAACCTAACCTAACCTAACCTAACCTAACCTAACCTAACCTAACCTAACCTAACCTAACCTAACCTAACCTAACCTAACCTAACCTAACCTAACCTAACCTAACCTAACCTAACCTAACCTAACCTAACCTAACCTAACCTAACCTAACCTAACCTAACCTAACCTAACCTAACCTAACCTAACCTAACCTAACCTAACCTAACCTAACCTAACCTAACCTAACCTAACCTAACCTAACCTAACCTAACCTAACCTAACCTAACCTAACCTAACCTAACCTAACCTAACCTAACCTAACCTAACCTAACCTAACCTAACCTAACCTAACCTAACCTAACCTAACCTAACCTAACCTAACCTAACCTAACCTAACCTAACCTAACCTAACCTAACCTAACCTAACCTAACCTAACCTAACCTAACCTAACCTAACCTAACCTAACCTAACCTAACCTAACCTAACCTAACCTAACCTAACCTAACCTAACCTAACCTAACCTAACCTAACCTAACCTAACCTAACCTAACCTAACCTAACCTAACCTAACCTAACCTAACCTAACCTAACCTAACCTAACCTAACCTAACCTAACCTAACCTAACCTAACCTAACCTAACCTAACCTAACCTAACCTAACCTAACCTAACCTAACCTAACCTAACCTAACCTAACCTAACCTAACCTAACCTAACCTAACCTAACCTAACCTAACCTAACCTAACCTAACCTAACCTAACCTAACCTAACCTAACCTAACCTAACCTAACCTAACCTAACCTAACCTAACCTAACCTAACCTAACCTAACCTAACCTAACCTAACCTAACCTAACCTAACCTAACCTAACCTAACCTAACCTAACCTAACCTAACCTAACCTAACCTAACCTAACCTAACCTAACCTAACCTAACCTAACCTAACCTAACCTAACCTAACCTAACCTAACCTAACCTAACCTAACCTAACCTAACCTAACCTAACCTAACCTAACCTAACCTAACCTAACCTAACCTAACCTAACCTAACCTAACCTAACCTAACCTAACCTAACCTAACCTAACCTAACCTAACCTAACCTAACCTAACCTAACCTAACCTAACCTAACCTAACCTAACCTAACCTAACCTAACCTAACCTAACCTAACCTAACCTAACCTAACCTAACCTAACCTAACCTAACCTAACCTAACCTAACCTAACCTAACCTAACCTAACCTAACCTAACCTAACCTAACCTAACCTAACCTAACCTAACCTAACCTAACCTAACCTAACCTAACCTAACCTAACCTAACCTAACCTAACCTAACCTAACCTAACCTAACCTAACCTAACCTAACCTAACCTAACCTAACCTAACCTAACCTAACCTAACCTAACCTAACCTAACCTAACCTAACCTAACCTAACCTAACCTAACCTAACCTAACCTAACCTAACCTAACCTAACCTAACCTAACCTAACCTAACCTAACCAGTCTTCAACGAAGTGCGGGCCGCGTGACACGGGCGTCACCGCCCCCGCGCCTGCGCGCGGGCGCGCCCCCGGGCCCCCCGTGGGTCGGATAGTCGTGATTATAAAGTGCATCATGATACGAACAATAAAATAATTATAAGTGCTAGTTAATAAAGTGTAAGTTGCGAGCTGCATTGTGATTATAGAATCTATTACGATGTCCATCTCGCCGGCGACTTCCAGCGATGGTCTGAATTCAGATGATGAATCGAATATGGCAAGCGCCCTAAGGTTTTTGGATGCATATGATCGCGGGAACATGCGAGAAAAGGTGGGACCCCCCCGGCAGCGGCGGGAGCAGCCGCTGCAACAGGAAGTGCCCAGTATACCGGTTAGTGATAGTACCTATGTAAGCAACGACATTATGCACACACTTGATGCGTGCATAGCGTTCTTCGAAAGAATTGTAGAAAGAGCGGAGACCATAAATGTAAAAGTACAGGCAGGCAAGTCTTTGAATAGAAGTAATAAAGAGATAATTATAGACCAAGCTAAAGGTATACATGAGGAAGGGCAAAACATACTGAAAATAATAAATAAAGCAAAAGCTACAGCAAAAACCGCTCCCCTCGTTACCCCCAGCGCCCCCAGCGCCCCCAGCGCCCCCAGCGCCCCCTGCGCCCCCAAAGCTCCTAATACAACAGAAAACAAGCAGGAAGAAGGCAGGGCAGCGCTATACAATAGCGCAGCGCTACTGCAGGAGGTCCGGAGGACTGTGCAAGAGGAAATAGGAAAAGCAATGCGTAAAATAGTACCTCAAAGTATGCCTACATGTACCCGCACATACGCGAATGCGGCAGCAGCACAGTCAACAATGACCAAGCCCCCGGCAGGCCCACCCCCATCTAAACCAGCGATTATATTCACAGCGGAAAATGTAGAGACACATAGCCAAGCATTGGATAAACTTAGAAGCAACGTAACATTTAAAGATAAGAAATACGCACCGTCCAAATATAAAACTATTTCTGGAAACAGAATACTATTAGAATTCAATAAAGAGGAACAATGCCGAGACACGATGGAGGCGATAAATGGGCGCGCAGGTATAAGTGCCAAACCAGCAACACGGAGACAACCGATGATAATATTGAAGGGAATACATAATTCAACGTCATCAGAAGAAATATTGGAAACCATAATAGAGCAGAACGAGACAATCAAAGACAATATAATGAATGAACACGACATGAAAATAGCATTTAAGAAAAATAATAAAAACAAGCAACTATACAACATTGTACTCACGGTCACCCCCAAGTTGTGGGGGGCTATAACAAAATTAGGAAGAATAAATATCGAACATCAAATGATACATGTAGATGATTATGTACCGCTTATTCAATGCTATGAATGTCTGCAGTTTGGACACATGCGTACACACTGCAATGCAGAAATAAAAGCCTGCTCGTTGTGCGGCACAACGAACCACACCTACGCAAACTGCCAAAAGAAAAGCGGCGAAAATACACCTAAGTGTTATAATTGTAAACAAAAACAACGAGGGAATCGCAAAACAAGCGGTATAGAAAATATAGAACACAGTGCAACATCACCGAACTGCCCGTGTTATCAGGCGGTATTCAACTTCATTAGACGAAATACACAATACGAACCGTAAGTACAATTCGCAAGCAAGTTTACCATCCACCTTCGTGACCGACAGCGTGGGCCGCGCGTGGGACGACCTCGCAAAACCATCGCCCCCATTGCCCCCCTGCAGTTTACATTATTTACTCAAGATTCGGCACCCCCAAGCGGCACGTGTAAGAACCCCCGGCCGGCCCCCGGCTCGGGCCTCTGATCACGAGTCGCCCAATATTAGGCACCCCCGTGAGGCACATGTATCGCTCCCATCACTCCTGTAGATTACATCATCATCATCAGTCACCCAAGGTTCGGCACACTCGAGCGGAACGTGTATCCCCCCCATCGCCCTATGCAGATGACAACATTCACCCAAGGTCCAACACCCCCGAGCGGCACGTGTGTCGCCCCCACCGCCCTCGGCGGATTGCATCATTCACTCAAGGTTCGGCACCCCCGAGCGGCAAGTGTGCCGCCCCCGTCGCCCCCAGCAGATGGCATCATCCACCCGAGGTTCGGCGCCCCCGGGCGGCGCGTGTGCCACCCCCATTGCCCCCAGCAGACGACATCGCCCACCCAAGGCTCGGCGCCCCCGAGCCCCCGAGCGGCATGTGTGGAGCCCCCGGCAGCGCGCTACCGGCAGCCTACGTCCTCAGTGGTTCAGTGATCTATAAAAAGTGATATAGTGAAAAATCCCCATAGACAAAGTGCGTTTGCGGCCTCATAATCATGATATTTTGTCTGTTCTATATTATAAGTTTATGTCTTTGTATTGTTAGTTAAGCAATATATTATTGTATTTTATTCCTAATTACCTATAATTAAAATTTTATAATCCCGTCTTTACTCCTGTCCCCACCACATTAATCCAGCCATTGTCCTATTTTTTCCTATATAAGTCCTAGTTGACCTATGCCACAAATTTACCCCCGCCCCCATGATACCGCCCCCGCCCCCAACCACCCCCAGCCTAGCTTTCGAAGCAAACTTATATATTTATAATTGTAGTGATTTTGATTTATAGTGACTTTCTGTTCGATTTTATTTCGTGTTTTCTATTAGTTATCTGTTAGTTTGTACCTTTGTATTATTAGTTAAGCAATATATTATTTTATTTTATTCCTAATTACCTATAATAAAATTGTATTATCCTGTCCTTACTCCCGTCCCCACTACATTAATCCAGCCGTCGTCCTGATCTTACCTATGCCACTAATTTATCCTAGCCCCCATGATACCGCCCCCGCCCCCATCTACCCCCAGCCTAGCTTTTGAAGCAAACATGTATATTTATAGCTGTGGTGATTATTTG
>OW443351.2:18172500-18182500 GCA_937001555.2 Hypsopygia costalis | reverse complement strand
TAACCTAACCTAACCTAACCTAACCTAACCTAACCTAACCTAACCTAACCTAACCTAACCTAACCTAACCTAACCTAACCTAACCTAACCTAACCTAACCTAACCTAACCTAACCTAACCTAACCTAACCTAACCTAACCTAACCTAACCTAACCTAACCTAACCTAACCTAACCTAACCTAACCTAACCTAACCTAACCTAACCTAACCTAACCTAACCTAACCTAACCTAACCTAACCTAACCTAACCTAACCTAACCTAACCTAACCTAACCTAACCTAACCTAACCTAACCTAACCTAACCTAACCTAACCTAACCTAACCTAACCTAACCTAACCTAACCTAACCTAACCTAACCTAACCTAACCTAACCTAACCTAACCTAACCTAACCTAACCTAACCTAACCTAACCTAACCTAACCTAACCTAACCTAACCTAACCTAACCTAACCTAACCTAACCTAACCTAACCTAACCTAACCTAACCTAACCTAACCTAACCTAACCTAACCTAACCTAACCTAACCTAACCTAACCTAACCTAACCTAACCTAACCTAACCTAACCTAACCTAACCTAACCTAACCTAACCTAACCTAACCTAACCTAACCTAACCTAACCTAACCTAACCTAACCTAACCTAACCTAACCTAACCTAACCTAACCTAACCTAACCTAACCTAACCTAACCTAACCTAACCTAACCTAACCTAACCTAACCTAACCTAACCTAACCTAACCTAACCTAACCTAACCTAACCTAACCTAACCTAACCTAACCTAACCTAACCTAACCTAACCTAACCTAACCTAACCTAACCTAACCTAACCTAACCTAACCTAACCTAACCTAACCTAACCTAACCTAACCTAACCTAACCTAACCTAACCTAACCTAACCTAACCTAACCTAACCTAACCTAACCTAACCTAACCTAACCTAACCTAACCTAACCTAACCTAACCTAACCTAACCTAACCTAACCTAACCTAACCTAACCTAACCTAACCTAACCTAACCTAACCTAACCTAACCTAACCTAACCTAACCTAACCTAACCTAACCTAACCTAACCTAACCTAACCTAACCTAACCTAACCTAACCTAACCTAACCTAACCTAACCTAACCTAACCTAACCTAACCTAACCTAACCTAACCTAACCTAACCTAACCTAACCTAACCTAACCTAACCTAACCTAACCTAACCTAACCTAACCTAACCTAACCTAACCTAACCTAACCTAACCTAACCTAACCTAACCTAACCTAACCTAACCTAACCTAACCTAACCTAACCTAACCTAACCTAACCTAACCTAACCTAACCTAACCTAACCTAACCTAACCTAACCTAACCTAACCTAACCTAACCTAACCTAACCTAACCTAACCTAACCTAACCTAACCTAACCTAACCTAACCTAACCTAACCTAACCTAACCTAACCTAACCTAACCTAACCTAACCTAACCTAACCTAACCTAACCTAACCTAACCTAACCTAACCTAACCTAACCTAACCTAACCTAACCTAACCTAACCTAACCTAACCTAACCTAACCTAACCTAACCTAACCTAACCTAACCTAACCTAACCTAACCTAACCTAACCTAACCTAACCTAACCTAACCTAACCTAACCTAACCTAACCTAACCTAACCTAACCTAACCTAACCTAACCTAACCTAACCTAACCTAACCTAACCTAACCTAACCTAACCTAACCTAACCTAACCTAACCTAACCTAACCTAACCTAACCTAACCTAACCTAACCTAACCTAACCTAACCTAACCTAACCTAACCTAACCTAACCTAACCTAACCTAACCTAACCTAACCTAACCTAACCTAACCTAACCTAACCTAACCTAACCTAACCTAACCTAACCTAACCTAACCTAACCTAACCTAACCTAACCTAACCTAACCTAACCTAACCTAACCTAACCTAACCTAACCTAACCTAACCTAACCTAACCTAACCTAACCTAACCTAACCTAACCTAACCTAACCTAACCTAACCTAACCTAACCTAACCTAACCTAACCTAACCTAACCTAACCTAACCTAACCTAACCTAACCTAACCTAACCTAACCTAACCTAACCTAACCTAACCTAACCTAACCTAACCTAACCTAACCTAACCTAACCTAACCTAACCTAACCTAACCTAACCTAACCTAACCTAACCTAACCTAACCTAACCTAACCTAACCTAACCTAACCTAACCTAACCTAACCTAACCTAACCTAACCTAACCTAACCTAACCTAACCTAACCTAACCTAACCTAACCTAACCTAACCTAACCTAACCTAACCTAACCTAACCTAACCTAACCTAACCTAACCTAACCTAACCTAACCTAACCTAACCTAACCTAACCTAACCTAACCTAACCTAACCTAACCTAACCTAACCTAACCTAACCTAACCTAACCTAACCTAACCTAACCTAACCTAACCTAACCTAACCTAACCTAACCTAACCTAACCTAACCTAACCTAACCTAACCTAACCTAACCTAACCTAACCTAACCTAACCTAACCTAACCTAACCTAACCTAACCTAACCTAACCTAACCTAACCTAACCTAACCTAACCTAACCTAACCTAACCTAACCTAACCTAACCTAACCTAACCTAACCTAACCTAACCTAACCTAACCTAACCTAACCTAACCTAACCTAACCTAACCTAACCTAACCTAACCTAACCTAACCTAACCTAACCTAACCTAACCTAACCTAACCTAACCTAACCTAACCTAACCTAACCTAACCTAACCTAACCTAACCTAACCTAACCTAACCTAACCTAACCTAACCTAACCTAACCTAACCTAACCTAACCTAACCTAACCTAACCTAACCTAACCTAACCTAACCTAACCTAACCTAACCTAACCTAACCTAACCTAACCTAACCTAACCTAACCTAACCTAACCTAACCTAACCTAACCTAACCTAACCTAACCTAACCTAACCTAACCTAACCTAACCTAACCTAACCTAACCTAACCTAACCTAACCTAACCTAACCTAACCTAACCTAACCTAACCTAACCTAACCTAACCTAACCTAACCTAACCTAACCTAACCTAACCTAACCTAACCTAACCTAACCTAACCTAACCTAACCTAACCTAACCTAACCTAACCTAACCTAACCTAACCTAACCTAACCTAACCTAACCTAACCTAACCTAACCTAACCTAACCTAACCTAACCTAACCTAACCTAACCTAACCTAACCTAACCTAACCTAACCTAACCTAACCTAACCTAACCTAACCTAACCTAACCTAACCTAACCTAACCTAACCTAACCTAACCTAACCTAACCTAACCTAACCTAACCTAACCTAACCTAACCTAACCTAACCTAACCTAACCTAACCTAACCTAACCTAACCTAACCTAACCTAACCTAACCTAACCTAACCTAACCTAACCTAACCTAACCTAACCTAACCTAACCTAACCTAACCTAACCTAACCTAACCTAACCTAACCTAACCTAACCTAACCTAACCTAACCTAACCTAACCTAACCTAACCTAACCTAACCTAACCTAACCTAACCTAACCTAACCTAACCTAACCTAACCTAACCTAACCTAACCTAACCTAACCTAACCTAACCTAACCTAACCTAACCTAACCTAACCTAACCTAACCTAACCTAACCTAACCTAACCTAACCTAACCTAACCTAACCTAACCTAACCTAACCTAACCTAACCTAACCTAACCTAACCTAACCTAACCTAACCTAACCTAACCTAACCTAACCTAACCTAACCTAACCTAACCTAACCTAACCTAACCTAACCTAACCTAACCTAACCTAACCTAACCTAACCTAACCTAACCTAACCTAACCTAACCTAACCTAACCTAACCTAACCTAACCTAACCTAACCTAACCTAACCTAACCTAACCTAACCTAACCTAACCTAACCTAACCTAACCTAACCTAACCTAACCTAACCTAACCTAACCTAACCTAACCTAACCTAACCTAACCTAACCTAACCTAACCTAACCTAACCTAACCTAACCTAACCTAACCTAACCTAACCTAACCTAACCTAACCTAACCTAACCTAACCTAACCTAACCTAACCTAACCTAACCTAACCTAACCTAACCTAACCTAACCTAACCTAACCTAACCTAACCTAACCTAACCTAACCTAACCTAACCTAACCTAACCTAACCTAACCTAACCTAACCTAACCTAACCTAACCTAACCTAACCTAACCTAACCTAACCTAACCTAACCTAACCTAACCTAACCTAACCTAACCTAACCTAACCTAACCTAACCTAACCTAACCTAACCTAACCTAACCTAACCTAACCTAACCTAACCTAACCTAACCTAACCTAACCTAACCTAACCTAACCTAACCTAACCTAACCTAACCTAACCTAACCTAACCTAACCTAACCTAACCTAACCTAACCTAACCTAACCTAACCTAACCTAACCTAACCTAACCTAACCTAACCTAACCTAACCTAACCTAACCTAACCTAACCTAACCTAACCTAACCTAACCTAACCTAACCTAACCTAACCTAACCTAACCTAACCTAACCTAACCTAACCTAACCTAACCTAACCTAACCTAACCTAACCTAACCTAACCTAACCTAACCTAACCTAACCTAACCTAACCTAACCTAACCTAACCTAACCTAACCTAACCTAACCTAACCTAACCTAACCTAACCTAACCTAACCTAACCTAACCTAACCTAACCTAACCTAACCTAACCTAACCTAACCTAACCTAACCTAACCTAACCTAACCTAACCTAACCTAACCTAACCTAACCTAACCTAACCTAACCTAACCTAACCTAACCTAACCTAACCTAACCTAACCTAACCTAACCTAACCTAACCTAACCTAACCTAACCTAACCTAACCTAACCTAACCTAACCTAACCTAACCTAACCTAACCTAACCTAACCTAACCTAACCTAACCTAACCTAACCTAACCTAACCTAACCTAACCTAACCTAACCTAACCTAACCTAACCTAACCTAACCTAACCTAACCTAACCTAACCTAACCTAACCTAACCTAACCTAACCTAACCTAACCTAACCTAACCTAACCTAACCTAACCTAACCTAACCTAACCTAACCTAACCTAACCTAACCTAACCTAACCTAACCTAACCTAACCTAACCTAACCTAACCTAACCTAACCTAACCTAACCTAACCTAACCTAACCTAACCTAACCTAACCTAACCTAACCTAACCTAACCTAACCTAACCTAACCTAACCTAACCTAACCTAACCTAACCTAACCTAACCTAACCTAACCTAACCTAACCTAACCTAACCTAACCTAACCTAACCTAACCTAACCTAACCTAACCTAACCTAACCTAACCTAACCTAACCTAACCTAACCTAACCTAACCTAACCTAACCTAACCTAACCTAACCTAACCTAACCTAACCTAACCTAACCTAACCTAACCTAACCTAACCTAACCTAACCTAACCTAACCTAACCTAACCTAACCTAACCTAACCTAACCTAACCTAACCTAACCTAACCTAACCTAACCTAACCTAACCTAACCTAACCTAACCTAACCTAACCTAACCTAACCTAACCTAACCTAACCTAACCTAACCTAACCTAACCTAACCTAACCTAACCTAACCTAACCTAACCTAACCTAACCTAACCTAACCTAACCTAACCTAACCTAACCTAACCTAACCTAACCTAACCTAACCTAACCTAACCTAACCTAACCTAACCTAACCTAACCTAACCTAACCTAACCTAACCTAACCTAACCTAACCTAACCTAACCTAACCTAACCTAACCTAACCTAACCTAACCTAACCTAACCTAACCTAACCTAACCTAACCTAACCTAACCTAACCTAACCTAACCTAACCTAACCTAACCTAACCTAACCTAACCTAACCTAACCTAACCTAACCTAACCTAACCTAACCTAACCTAACCTAACCTAACCTAACCTAACCTAACCTAACCTAACCTAACCTAACCTAACCTAACCTAACCTAACCTAACCTAACCTAACCTAACCTAACCTAACCTAACCTAACCTAACCTAACCTAACCTAACCTAACCTAACCTAACCTAACCTAACCTAACCTAACCTAACCTAACCTAACCTAACCTAACCTAACCTAACCTAACCTAACCTAACCTAACCTAACCTAACCTAACCTAACCTAACCTAACCTAACCTAACCTAACCTAACCTAACCTAACCTAACCTAACCTAACCTAACCTAACCTAACCTAACCTAACCTAACCTAACCTAACCTAACCTAACCTAACCTAACCTAACCTAACCTAACCTAACCTAACCTAACCTAACCTAACCTAACCTAACCTAACCTAACCTAACCTAACCTAACCTAACCTAACCTAACCTAACCTAACCTAACCTAACCTAACCTAACCTAACCTAACCTAACCTAACCTAACCTAACCTAACCTAACCTAACCTAACCTAACCTAACCTAACCTAACCTAACCTAACCTAACCTAACCTAACCTAACCTAACCTAACCTAACCTAACCTAACCTAACCTAACCTAACCTAACCTAACCTAACCTAACCTAACCTAACCTAACCTAACCTAACCTAACCTAACCTAACCTAACCTAACCTAACCTAACCTAACCTAACCTAACCTAACCTAACCTAACCTAACCTAACCTAACCTAACCTAACCTAACCTAACCTAACCTAACCTAACCTAACCTAACCTAACCTAACCATCAGTCGACGGCGACTGGTCGTGGGGAGCGCACGCGTCCCAAGCTCCGGAGCTCGGAACGCCCCCAGCCGCTGCCGGCAGCGACCCCCCGGTGCGCCCCCATTGGGACCGCCCCCGCGACCCCCGTGGGACCGCCCCCGCTGGCGACCGTCCGCCTTGCCCAGCGCGCGACGACTGTGGTCGAGGTAGCGCCCCCGGGGGCCAGCTAGCCTCCCGCAACCCCCCGCACCTCTCCGCATCCCCGCGCACGCCCGGGAATTCGCGCCCCCGCCCGCCAGTCTTCAACGAAGTGCGGGCCGCGTGACACGGGCGTCACCGCCCCCGCGCCTGCGCGCGGGCGCGCCCCCGGGCCCCCCGTGGGTCGGATAGTCGTGATTATAAAGTGCATCATGCTACGAACAATAAAATAATTATAAGTGCTAGTTAATAAAGTGACATTGACTATACATAAAACGAACTGTGACTTTACGAAGTGAAGTGAAGTGTTGCGAGCTGCATTGTGATTATAGAATCTATTACGATGTCCATCTCGCCGGCGACTTCCAGCGATGGTCTGAATTCGGATGATGAATCGAATATGGCAAGCGCCCTAAGGTTTTTGGATGCATATGATCGCGGGAACATGCGAGAAAAGGTGGGACCCCCCCCCCGGCAGCGGCGGGAGCAGCCGCTGCAACAGGAAGTGCCCAGTATACCGGTTAGTGATAGTACCTATGTAAGCAACGACATTATGCACACACTCGATGCGTGCATAGCGTTCTTCGAAAGAATTGTAGAAAGAGCGGAGACCATAAATGTAAAAGTACAGGCAGGCAAGTCTTTGAATAGAAGTAATAAAGAGATAATTATAGACCAAGCTAAAGGTATACATGAGGAAGGGCAAAACATACTGAGAATAATAAATAAAGCAAAAGCTACAGCAAAAACCGCTCCCCTCGTTACCCCCAGCGCCCCCAGCGCCCCCAGCGCCCCCAGCGCCCCCAATGCTCCTAATACAACAGGAAACAAGCAGGAAGAAGGCAGGGCAGCGCTATACAATAGCGCAGCGCTACTGCAGGAGGTCCGGAGGACTGTGCAAGAGGAAATAGGAAAAGCAATGCGTAAAATAGTACCCCAAAGTATGCCTACATGTACCCGCACATACGCGAATGCGGCAGCAGCACAGTCAACAATGACCAAGCCCCCGGCAGGCCCACCCCCATCTAAACCAGCGATTATATTCACAGCGGAAAATGTAGAGACACATAGCCAAGCATTGGATAAACTTAGAAGCAACGTAACATTTAAAGATAAGAAATACGCACCGTCCAAATATAAAACTATTTCTGGAAACAGAATACTATTAGAATTCAATAAAGAGGAACAATGCCGAGACACGATGGAGGCGATAAATGGGCGCGCAGGTATAAGTGCCAAACCAGCAACACGGAGACAACCGATGATAATATTGAAAGGAATACATAATTCAACGTCATCAGAAGAAATATTGGAAACCATAATAGAGCAGAACGAGACAATCAAAGATAATATAATGAATGAACACGACATGAAAATAGCATTTAAGAAAAATAATAAAAACAAGCAACTATACAACATTGTACTCACGGTCACCCCCAAGTTGTGGGGGGCTATAACAAAATTAGGAAGAATAAATATCGAACATCAAATGATACATGTAGATGATTATGTACCGCTTATTCAATGCTATGAATGTCTGCAGTTTGGACACATGCGTACACACTGCAATGCAGAAATAAAAGCCTGCTCGTTGTGCGGCACAACGAACCACACCTACGCAAACTGCCAAAAGAAAAGCGGCGAAAATACACCTAAGTGTTATAATTGCAAACAAAAACAACGCGGGAATCGCAAAACAAGCGGTATAGAAAATATAGAACACAGTGCAACATCACCGAACTGCCCGTGTTATCAGGCGGTATTCAACTTCATTAGACGAAATACGCAATACGAACCGTAAGTACAATTCGCAAGCAAGTTTACCATCCACCTTCGTGACCGACAGCGTGGGCCGCGCGTGGGACGACCTTGCAAAACCATCGCCCCCATTGCCCCCCTGCAGTTTACATCATTTACTCAAGATTCGGCACCCCCGAGCGGCACGTGTAAGAACCCCCGGCCGGCCCCCGGCTCGGGCCTCTGATCACGAGTCGCCCAAGATTAGGTACCCCCGTGAGGCACATGTATCGCTCCCATCACTCCTGCAGATTACATCATCATCACCAGTCACCCAAGGTTCGGCACACTCGATGCGGCACGTGTATCCCCCACATCGCCCTATGCAGATGACAACATTCACCCAAGGTCCAACACCCCCGAGCGGCACGTGTGTCGCCCCCACCGCCCTCGGCGGATTGCATCATTCACTCAAGGTTCGGCACCCCCGAGCGGCACTTGTAGGAGCCCTCGGCCGGCCTCTGATGACGCGACGCCCAAGGCTCGGCACCCCCGAGCGGCAAGTCTGCCGCCCCCGTCGCCCCCAGCAGATGGCATCATCCACCCGAGGTTCGGCGCCCCCGAGCGGCGCGTGTGCCGCCCCCATCGCCACCGGCAAATGACATCGTCCACCCGAGGTTCGGCGCCCCCGGGCGGCGCGTGTGCCACCCCCATTGCCCCCAGCAGACGACATCGCCCACCCAAGGCTCGGCGCCCCCGAGCCCCCGAGCGGCATGTGTGGTGCCCCCGGCAGCGCACTACCGGCAGCCTACGTCCTCAGTGGTTCAGTGATCTATAAAAAGTGATATAGTGAAAATCCCCATAGACAAAGTGCGTTTGCGGCCTCATAATCATGATATTTTGTCTGTTCTATATTATAAGTTTATGTCTTTGTATTGTTAGTTAAGCAATATATTATTGTATTATATTCCTAATTACCTATAATTAAAAATTTTATAATCCCGTCTTTACTCCTGTCCCCACCACATTAATCCAGCCATTGTCCTATTTTTTCCTATATAAGTCCTAGTTGACCTATACCACTAATTTACCCCCGCCCCCATGATACCGCCCCCGCCCCCATCCACCCCCAGCCTAGCTTTCGAAGCAAACTTATATATTTATAATTGTAGTGATTATTTGATTTATAGTGACTTTCTGTTCAATTTATTTCGTGTTTTCTATTAGTTATCTGTTAGTTTGTACCTTTGTATTAT
>OW443351.2:18167500-18170000 GCA_937001555.2 Hypsopygia costalis | reverse complement strand
CTAACCTAACCTAACCTAACCTAACCTAACCTAACCTAACCTAACCTAACCAGTTTTCAACGAAGCGCGGGCCGCGTGACACGGGCGTCACCGCCCGCGCCGCGCGCGGGCGCGCCCCCGGGCCCCCCGTGGGTCAGATAGTCGTAATTGCAGTCGCGTACAATGCAAAGTGTTTTAATCTGTGAACAATAGTGTGAGTGACTATAATTGACAGTGACAATAAATAAACATAGAAAATACGCAGTGCAGTGTTGTGATTTAGTCTTTTTTTTTTCCTTAAATAACCTAGAACGATGTCTATGTCACCGACACCCTCCTTCGACAACCTGCATTCGGAAAGCGCTCTGAGATTCTCAGGAAAAGAAAGAGTGGAATGCGGCGATCAGTTTGATAGCGCAAAAGCCCTGTGGACTAAACTAATAGAATCTTGGATAAAGCAATGTGATGATATGATGCATAGAGCTGGGGCAATAACCAACGCAGTGGAAAAAGGAAAATCACTCACCAGACAAAACAAGGCGATCATCAAGGGACACGCTCTAGGTATCGTTTCTGATCTTGTTGGCTTAGCTGCGGAGTTTTGTAAGGCTAAAACAATTAAGCCTCACTTTGCTACCCCCGCAAAGAAAGCCCCCAAAGCTGCCGAAGCCCCCGTTGTATCAATTATCACCCCCGAAGTTGCCACCCCCAAAGCTGCCGAAGCCCCCGCCGCACCAATTATCACCCCAGAAGTCGCAAGTATCATAGCTCAAGAAGTGCGTAAGACGGTCCAGGAGGAAATGGATAAGGTCACAAGAAGACTAACACCACCAAGTACCGCAACTAGCAACAGAACATATGCAAGCGTGACGGGTTCACATACCGAGCCCCCAAGACCCCCAGTTCCCCCACCTCCACCCAGACCAGCGGTTATAATATCAGGTAAAGGCGCCGAGACTCACAAAGAAATAGTGGACAAATTCAAGGAGAAAATGTCATTCAAAGAACGCAACTATGCACCCCACGTGATAAGACCCATCTCCGGAAATCGGATCCTCGTGGAATACAACAGAGAGAAGCAATGCAAAGACACCCTGCAGGCGGTAAGCGAATCACAAGAAATAAGCGTACAAATTGTGAGTCCGAGACAGCCAATGGTAATTATAAAGGGCATACATAACTCCACACCATCAGACGAACTCATCAACATTTTAGTATCACAGAATCAAACAATAAAAGAAAATATCACTAACCCCCAAGACATCAAATTATCCTTTAAGAAAAATAATAGAAACCAGGAATTATATAACGCAGTATGTACAGTCACACCCAAATTATGGGAGGCAATCACCAAACTGGAAAGGATAAATATAGAGTACCAAATGGTTCATATAGAAGACTACACACCACTCATACAATGCTACGATTGCTTACAGTTTGGACATATGCGAGTTAATTGCAAATCACAAACAAAGGCATGCTCCATATGTGCAGTAACAACACACACATTTACTAACTGTCCTAAGAAGAACCAAGAATACACCCCCAAGTGCTACAACTGTAAGAAGCGGAACATAGAAAACCGCGGTGGGAAGAAAGAACACGAGGAAGTCGACCATAATGCCATCTCTCCTGCCTGCCCATGCTATCAGGCGGTGCTGGCATCCATGAGGAGGCACATACAATACCATCACAAGTAAGTAAGCAGCTTCTCAGACCGCGTGGCTGCGCCGGAGGCCGCGCGTGGGACGGGCCCCCGCCCGAGCCCCCGGCTGACCGCGCCCCCGGCGCGCGTTACAGGCAGCCGGCCCACGATGACGCCGCGCCCGGGGGCCGGCGCCCCCGAGTGGCGTGTGTGGGCGCCCCCGGCGCGCACCACCGGCGGCCGGCCTCTGATGACGCAACGCCCAAGTTTTAGCACCCCCGAGCAGCATGTGTAGCGCCCCCGGCGCGCACCACCGGCAGTCGGCCTTGTTTCTGTGATGTGTAAATGTGTTATTGCGGAAATCAAATAACAATACTTTAGATAAAGTGCGTCATGTGACCTCATAGTTATAATACGATGTTTAATAGGGTCACTCTAGTAGTTGATAAGTATTACTTTATGTTCAGTTTATTCCAATTTTGCAAATTATGTATAATTAGAAACTAAGATTGCATTGTCCTATCCTTGCTCCTGACCCCACCATATTAGCCCAGCCGTCATCCTGATCCTACCTAAGCCACTAATTTCCAAGCCCCCATGAAACCGCCCCCGCCCCCGCTCCCATCTACCCCCGCCTTTCAAAGCTACTCCCTGCACCACTATCTTACCCAGCCCCTACTAATTATCTTGTAATGTGTAATCATAAACGTTTAAATGACCAGAGCATAAGAAAACTACAAGCATACTATTTTACTATTAGTTAATTGCTCTCCGATGACGCAACCCCCGAGGTCTTGCACCCCCGCGCGGCACGTGTAGCGCCCCCGGCGCGCACCACCGGCAGTCGACCTCGTTTCTGCGATGTGTAAATATGTT
>OW443351.2:17592500-18162500 GCA_937001555.2 Hypsopygia costalis | reverse complement strand
TAACCTAACCTAACCTAACCTAACCTAACCTAACCTAACCTAACCTAACCTAACCTAACCTAACCTAACCTAACCTAACCTAACCTAACCTAACCTAACCTAACCTAACCTAACCTAACCTAACCTAACCTAACCTAACCTAACCTAACCTAACCTAACCTAACCTAACCTAACCTAACCTAACCTAACCTAACCTAACCTAACCTAACCTAACCTAACCTAACCTAACCTAACCTAACCTAACCTAACCTAACCTAACCTAACCTAACCTAACCTAACCTAACCTAACCTAACCTAACCTAACCTAACCTAACCTAACCTAACCTAACCTAACCTAACCTAACCTAACCTAACCTAACCTAACCTAACCTAACCTAACCTAACCTAACCTAACCTAACCTAACCTAACCTAACCTAACCTAACCTAACCTAACCTAACCTAACCTAACCTAACCTAACCTAACCTAACCTAACCTAACCTAACCTAACCTAACCTAACCTAACCTAACCTAACCTAACCTAACCTAACCTAACCTAACCTAACCTAACCTAACCTAACCTAACCTAACCTAACCTAACCTAACCTAACCTAACCTAACCTAACCTAACCTAACCTAACCTAACCTAACCTAACCTAACCTAACCTAACCTAACCTAACCTAACCTAACCTAACCTAACCTAACCTAACCTAACCTAACCTAACCTAACCTAACCTAACCTAACCTAACCTAACCTAACCTAACCTAACCTAACCTAACCTAACCTAACCTAACCTAACCTAACCTAACCTAACCTAACCTAACCTAACCTAACCTAACCTAACCTAACCTAACCTAACCTAACCTAACCTAACCTAACCTAACCTAACCTAACCTAACCTAACCTAACCTAACCTAACCTAACCTAACCTAACCTAACCTAACCTAACCTAACCTAACCTAACCTAACCTAACCTAACCTAACCTAACCTAACCTAACCTAACCTAACCTAACCTAACCTAACCTAACCTAACCTAACCTAACCTAACCTAACCTAACCTAACCTAACCTAACCTAACCTAACCTAACCTAACCTAACCTAACCTAACCTAACCTAACCTAACCTAACCTAACCTAACCTAACCTAACCTAACCTAACCTAACCTAACCTAACCTAACCTAACCTAACCTAACCTAACCTAACCTAACCTAACCTAACCTAACCTAACCTAACCTAACCTAACCTAACCTAACCTAACCTAACCTAACCTAACCTAACCTAACCTAACCTAACCTAACCTAACCTAACCTAACCTAACCTAACCTAACCTAACCTAACCTAACCTAACCTAACCTAACCTAACCTAACCTAACCTAACCTAACCTAACCTAACCTAACCTAACCTAACCTAACCTAACCTAACCTAACCTAACCTAACCTAACCTAACCTAACCTAACCTAACCTAACCTAACCTAACCTAACCTAACCTAACCTAACCTAACCTAACCTAACCTAACCTAACCTAACCTAACCTAACCTAACCTAACCTAACCTAACCTAACCTAACCTAACCTAACCTAACCTAACCTAACCTAACCTAACCTAACCTAACCTAACCTAACCTAACCTAACCTAACCTAACCTAACCTAACCTAACCTAACCTAACCTAACCTAACCTAACCTAACCTAACCTAACCTAACCTAACCTAACCTAACCTAACCTAACCTAACCTAACCTAACCTAACCTAACCTAACCTAACCTAACCTAACCTAACCTAACCTAACCTAACCTAACCTAACCTAACCTAACCTAACCTAACCTAACCTAACCTAACCTAACCTAACCTAACCTAACCTAACCTAACCTAACCTAACCTAACCTAACCTAACCTAACCTAACCTAACCTAACCTAACCTAACCTAACCTAACCTAACCTAACCTAACCTAACCTAACCTAACCTAACCTAACCTAACCTAACCTAACCTAACCTAACCTAACCTAACCTAACCTAACCTAACCTAACCTAACCTAACCTAACCTAACCTAACCTAACCTAACCTAACCTAACCTAACCTAACCTAACCTAACCTAACCTAACCTAACCTAACCTAACCTAACCTAACCTAACCTAACCTAACCTAACCTAACCTAACCTAACCTAACCTAACCTAACCTAACCTAACCTAACCTAACCTAACCTAACCTAACCTAACCTAACCTAACCTAACCTAACCTAACCTAACCTAACCTAACCTAACCTAACCTAACCTAACCTAACCTAACCTAACCTAACCTAACCTAACCTAACCTAACCTAACCTAACCTAACCTAACCTAACCTAACCTAACCTAACCTAACCTAACCTAACCTAACCTAACCTAACCTAACCTAACCTAACCTAACCTAACCTAACCTAACCTAACCTAACCTAACCTAACCTAACCTAACCTAACCTAACCTAACCTAACCTAACCTAACCTAACCTAACCTAACCTAACCTAACCTAACCTAACCTAACCTAACCTAACCTAACCTAACCTAACCTAACCTAACCTAACCTAACCTAACCTAACCTAACCTAACCTAACCTAACCTAACCTAACCTAACCTAACCTAACCTAACCTAACCTAACCTAACCTAACCTAACCTAACCTAACCTAACCTAACCTAACCTAACCTAACCTAACCTAACCTAACCTAACCTAACCTAACCTAACCTAACCTAACCTAACCTAACCTAACCTAACCTAACCTAACCTAACCTAACCTAACCTAACCTAACCTAACCTAACCTAACCTAACCTAACCTAACCTAACCTAACCTAACCTAACCTAACCTAACCTAACCTAACCTAACCTAACCTAACCTAACCTAACCTAACCTAACCTAACCTAACCTAACCTAACCTAACCTAACCTAACCTAACCTAACCTAACCTAACCTAACCTAACCTAACCTAACCTAACCTAACCTAACCTAACCTAACCTAACCTAACCTAACCTAACCTAACCTAACCTAACCTAACCTAACCTAACCTAACCTAACCTAACCTAACCTAACCTAACCTAACCTAACCTAACCTAACCTAACCTAACCTAACCTAACCTAACCTAACCTAACCTAACCTAACCTAACCTAACCTAACCTAACCTAACCTAACCTAACCTAACCTAACCTAACCTAACCTAACCTAACCTAACCTAACCTAACCTAACCTAACCTAACCTAACCTAACCTAACCTAACCTAACCTAACCTAACCTAACCTAACCTAACCTAACCTAACCTAACCTAACCTAACCTAACCTAACCTAACCTAACCTAACCTAACCTAACCTAACCTAACCTAACCTAACCTAACCTAACCTAACCTAACCTAACCTAACCTAACCTAACCTAACCTAACCTAACCTAACCTAACCTAACCTAACCTAACCTAACCTAACCTAACCTAACCTAACCTAACCTAACCTAACCTAACCTAACCTAACCTAACCTAACCTAACCTAACCTAACCTAACCTAACCTAACCTAACCTAACCTAACCTAACCTAACCTAACCTAACCTAACCTAACCTAACCTAACCTAACCTAACCTAACCTAACCTAACCTAACCTAACCTAACCTAACCTAACCTAACCTAACCTAACCTAACCTAACCTAACCTAACCTAACCTAACCTAACCTAACCTAACCTAACCTAACCTAACCTAACCTAACCTAACCTAACCTAACCTAACCTAACCTAACCTAACCTAACCTAACCTAACCTAACCTAACCTAACCTAACCTAACCTAACCTAACCTAACCTAACCTAACCTAACCTAACCTAACCTAACCTAACCTAACCTAACCTAACCTAACCTAACCTAACCTAACCTAACCTAACCTAACCTAACCTAACCTAACCTAACCTAACCTAACCTAACCTAACCTAACCTAACCTAACCTAACCTAACCTAACCTAACCTAACCTAACCTAACCTAACCTAACCTAACCTAACCTAACCTAACCTAACCTAACCTAACCTAACCTAACCTAACCTAACCTAACCTAACCTAACCTAACCTAACCTAACCTAACCTAACCTAACCTAACCTAACCTAACCTAACCTAACCTAACCTAACCTAACCTAACCTAACCTAACCTAACCTAACCTAACCTAACCTAACCTAACCTAACCTAACCTAACCTAACCTAACCTAACCTAACCTAACCTAACCTAACCTAACCTAACCTAACCTAACCTAACCTAACCTAACCTAACCTAACCTAACCTAACCTAACCTAACCTAACCTAACCTAACCTAACCTAACCTAACCTAACCTAACCTAACCTAACCTAACCTAACCTAACCTAACCTAACCTAACCTAACCTAACCTAACCTAACCTAACCTAACCTAACCTAACCTAACCTAACCTAACCTAACCTAACCTAACCTAACCTAACCTAACCTAACCTAACCTAACCTAACCTAACCTAACCTAACCTAACCTAACCTAACCTAACCTAACCTAACCTAACCTAACCTAACCTAACCTAACCTAACCTAACCTAACCTAACCTAACCTAACCTAACCTAACCTAACCTAACCTAACCTAACCTAACCTAACCTAACCTAACCTAACCTAACCTAACCTAACCTAACCTAACCTAACCTAACCTAACCTAACCTAACCTAACCTAACCTAACCTAACCTAACCTAACCTAACCTAACCTAACCTAACCTAACCTAACCTAACCTAACCTAACCTAACCTAACCTAACCTAACCTAACCTAACCTAACCTAACCTAACCTAACCTAACCTAACCTAACCTAACCTAACCTAACCTAACCTAACCTAACCTAACCTAACCTAACCTAACCTAACCTAACCTAACCTAACCTAACCTAACCTAACCTAACCTAACCTAACCTAACCTAACCTAACCTAACCTAACCTAACCTAACCTAACCTAACCTAACCTAACCTAACCTAACCTAACCTAACCTAACCTAACCTAACCTAACCTAACCTAACCTAACCTAACCTAACCTAACCTAACCTAACCTAACCTAACCTAACCTAACCTAACCTAACCTAACCTAACCTAACCTAACCTAACCTAACCTAACCTAACCTAACCTAACCTAACCTAACCTAACCTAACCTAACCTAACCTAACCTAACCTAACCTAACCTAACCTAACCTAACCTAACCTAACCTAACCTAACCTAACCTAACCTAACCTAACCTAACCTAACCTAACCTAACCTAACCTAACCTAACCTAACCTAACCTAACCTAACCTAACCTAACCTAACCTAACCTAACCTAACCTAACCTAACCTAACCTAACCTAACCTAACCTAACCTAACCTAACCTAACCTAACCTAACCTAACCTAACCTAACCTAACCTAACCTAACCTAACCTAACCTAACCTAACCTAACCTAACCTAACCTAACCTAACCTAACCTAACCTAACCTAACCTAACCTAACCTAACCTAACCTAACCTAACCTAACCTAACCTAACCTAACCTAACCTAACCTAACCTAACCTAACCTAACCTAACCTAACCTAACCTAACCTAACCTAACCTAACCTAACCTAACCTAACCTAACCTAACCTAACCTAACCTAACCTAACCTAACCTAACCTAACCTAACCTAACCTAACCTAACCTAACCTAACCTAACCTAACCTAACCTAACCTAACCTAACCTAACCTAACCTAACCTAACCTAACCTAACCTAACCTAACCTAACCTAACCTAACCTAACCTAACCTAACCATTATTGGACGTTTTCGGTGCATAATAGGAAGCTCTACAATATTCCCAAACAAATTTTGGAAAAAACTTTTTTGAACATATAAAAAATTCCAAAAAACCCTAAAAAATTTTTTATTTTAGATTCCACCAAAAATCATTTAATTAGGTCCAAAGGCATCCCTTTCGGTGGAATTCCAACCTCCAACTGCATTGGAAGGGTAGGCAATACCGTGACGTGAGCACCTTAGGTTCCGAAAAATCCCGGAATTCCGGGAATTTTTTGGTGCCATCCGTTGCGGCTTGTCTCCCTTAACAAACTTTTACTGGGGTTGGAAAGCTCCCCGAGGGGTCCTTCATCTCCAAAATTGCAGTTTTTTGTCAAAATTTCACTAATTTTGTAAATTGGAAAAGTTTCTTTTAAAAGCTTGGATAGTGGCTAGACCACAAGAGCTGGACAGCTAAATTTTTGGCAGCATAAGTGTATCTACTCCCCCCTTAATAACAGATAATAAAACCCGGTGAATCCGCTCTACATCTTTAGGAAATCTCAGTTTTATCTCTATATTTTTACTTTTTTGCGTCCTTCAAGGTAAAAAATTTCTAATTCTGTGTCTGACTGACTGAGCAAAGTCAAAATTCTTATATAATATATTTACGAGGATACTTATAAGTACATACACATACAAAACATTACTTATATATTGTAAACATATACAAAACTTCGATTTAACTTGACAGGAATAAAATTCCTAAACCTAAATTAGCTGACAGCAGGGTAACGGAAGGAGCGCAACACTACCCTTTTTGGAGATAGTAGCGCCCCCGCCCACTCTGTATAATTCAATTAAAAAATTAAACGGATCGGCTCTACTTCTTCGGAAATTGACTCTTATTCTACTCTAAATCTTAATTAATTCTGACAAACTCTAAACCTATACATATATAAATTGACGTTGTCGGACCTGGGGTCCAATATAGTTATATGTGACTAGTTGACTAGGACATATATGTGAGCATATATTTATATACAAAGAACAACAATAAAAAAAAAAATCTTATAAACAGTATACACCTAAAAATTATTAGAAGAGTAATACAGAGACAGACGATAGGGTAATTTTGATAAGCGCTGGTCGCGCTGGTTTTATGACAGTAGACATATATATATACATATATATATACATTTATAAAATATAACACATATATAAAATTAGTTGACAAAAAATTTATAAAACTTATACAAACCTAAGCTGATTCGACGTGTCCCTCTGCAACATGTACTCTATACTTCGGACTCCAGCGAAGCAAGATAAAGAGATGATGATATCTGGTGATAAAGATGAGCGTGTGGAACAGTCGGCGGCCCCGAATGTGAGAAGGAGCATCACGGAGTGGGAGATGACGAATGCCGATGGCGGGACAGCCCTGAAAGCTACACCTCCAAAGGAAAAGACACCAACACCAACGGATCCTCCGAAGCTAAAAACAAAGACAGCACAAAAAGCAGCAAATCGTGGACCATCAGAAGAGAAAACAAGGAGCACCCCACCCAAGTCTTCTTATACTTCCAGAGTAGCCGAGGCTAGGGCCTGCCTGAATAAGGCGAAAGCCCACCTCAGCCTGTCGAAAAATTTAAAAGCAGAGATTAAGGAGGGTGTTACACAGGCAGTGGAGCGCTTGTATAACCTAGTGAAAGAAGGAGAGAAAGGAAAGTTAGATCAAGGAGTGTATCAGCAGAAAGAAGGGCAGCTGGAGGGGAAGGAAGAAAAAGGAAAGGAAACTGAAGAGAGAAAGGAAGTGGACAAAAAGGAAATAAAGCAGCTGCTGACATCGCTGGCAGAAAGCAACAAATTGGTGAGAGAGAACACCGAAAAGATAATGGACCTACAAAACACCTTGGATAAACAAAGAGTGGCTCTGGAAGGGATCACATACGCGGGAGTGGTGGCGCGCGCGAATGGAGAAAAGCCAGACGAGCGCGCCGCGCTCCATTCGGTTGTCGTCTCGTCCAGAGATGAAACGGAGACAGGGGAGGAAGTCCTGACACGGATACGGAAAGCTGTAAATGTAGAGGAGGGATGGATAAATGTGGAAAGAGTTAGGAAGGCGAAGGACCGCAAGGTGATATTAGGGTGCAAAACAGAGGAGGAGAGGAGAAGATTGAGAGACACGATTAGAAGTGCAGGCGATCAGTTGAAGGTAGAGGAAATGCAGAACAAGGATCCATTAGTGATATTGAGAGATGTGCTGCAATATCACAAGGATGAAGAGATGCTTAATGCTCTAAGGAGGCAGAATGCCGGCATATTCAGAGGACTGGAGAAGGGAGAGGACCGCATGGAGGTGAGATATCGGAAACAAACTAGAAATTCTCTCACCTGCCATGTGGTGTTGAAAGTGTCTCCGAGGATATGGAAAGGCATGACTGGGGCGGGGACAGTGCACCTAGAACTGCAGAAAGTCAGAGCGGAGGATCAATCCCCGCTCGTTCAATGCTCTCTCTGCCTCGGGTATGGCCATAGCAGGCGTTTTTGTAAGGAGGAAGTGGAGAAATGCAGTCACTGCGGCGGGCCCCATCTTAAGTCCAACTGTGCGGACTGGATGGCTGGCGCCGCGCCGCGGTGCTGCAATTGTCTACGGGCGAAAATTGATGGGAAAGAGCACAACGCATTCAGCCAGGAGTGTCCCGTCAGACGGAGATGGGCTGCCCTTGCGAGAGCCGCGGTAGCATATTGCTGAGGAGGGCGACAGGAGCAGCGGGGCATCTAACAGGGGCACTCCAAGGGTTGAAAAGACGTATATGGTAGCCCAGACAAATTTACAGAGGAAGGAGCTGGCCACCAATGAGCTGATGATGGAGGCAAAAAAGCGGCGGCTTTCCTTTGCGCTGCTCCAGGAACCGTATGTGGGTTCGGCTGGGAGGATGAAGGAATACGGAGGCGCGAGGGTCTTCCAGTGCGTCGGAAGAGATGGTGGAAATGTTAAGTCTGCAATAGTGGTGTTTGACCAAGATCTGGAAGTAGTGCAATACCCGGACCTCACAACCAATAATATCGTGGTAGTGAGGATCCGGACCGACGCCTGGGAGATCACCGCTGTCTCCTACTATTTCGAGCCGGACCAGCAGATTGGACCATACTTGGAGCAGCTCAAAGAGATAAGCAAGGAAATGGGAAATGAGGGAATGTTGGTGGGGGGCGATGCCAACGCCAAAAGCTCTTGGTGGGGAAGCCTAAAGATTGACCATCGTGGAGAGGAGATGTCTGGGGTGTTGGAGGAGTTAGGATTGCAGGTGTTGAATGTCGGGGATATCCCGACATTCGACACGGTGAGGGGGAAAAAGAGGTATGCAAGCTATGTTGATGTGACGGCCTGTTCTGCGGACCTACTGGGACAAATCGAGGATTGGAGGGTGGACATAGGGATGACGAGCTCGGACCATAACGGCATTCTGTTTGGAGTTAGGAAAGCAAAATCTAAAGGCATTAAGATACAAAGAACGACTAGAATATACAAAACTAAACAAGTTAACTGGAGCCAGTTTTTAGAAAAATTGGACCAGTTAATGGCACAAAAAAACATAACAGAGGTAGAAATAGGAAAAATAACAAATAAGGAAGATTTGGATAAAATGGTAGAAACATATACGGAGGTCATAAAAGAAATTTGTGAACTAAACATACCTAAAAAGAAAGAGAAAGGCCAAATCAGAGTGCCGTGGTGGTCCGAAGAGCTAGAATCAATGAAGAGAATGGTAACAACCAAAAGAAGGCGTATACGTTGTGCTGCATTGGTCCGCAGGGAAAAGGTCGTCGCAGAATACTTGGAGGCAAAAAACGAATATGAGACGAAGGCTAAAGCATCGCAAATAAGGAGTTGGAAGGAGTTTTGTGAGCGTCAAGATAAAGAGGGAGTGTGGGACGGCATCCATCGCGTAATAGGGAGAACCAACAAAAGGAAGGAGGACATGCTGCTGAGAAAAGATGGAAAGACCTTGAGCGCTCGCGAGTCAGCCAAGCTGCTCGCGAGCACCTTCTATTCGGAAGACACTACGGATGGCGAAAATTTACATCACCGGCAGACACGAGAGGCGGTGGAGGGGGTGAATGGATGGAATCATGACGAGAGAAATGACCCACCATTCACCTTGGAAGAGCTCAGTAGGGCCGCCGGGTCTTTTAACCCCAAAAAGGCCCCGGGATCCGACGGCCTTACGGCTGATATCTGCCAGCATGTTATTAAGCGTAGTCCTGGACTTTATCTAGCTCTGGCAAATAAAAGTCTTGAGTTGGGTCACTTCCCGGCTATATGGAAAATAGCTACAGTAGTAATTCTGCCGAAGCCGGGAAGAGAAGATTATACTGACCCCAAGTCCTACCGACCGATAGGACTATTGCCGGTGCTGGGTAAAGTCCTCGAAAAGATGATGGTAGGCAGAATTAAGTACCATGTTTTGCCAAATATCAGCCCCCGCCAATATGGTTTTATGCCGCGGAGGAGTACCGAGGACTCCCTCTATGACCTGACACACCACCTGAAAGAGAAGCTCAGTCAAAAGAAGCTGATCGTTGTGGTGTCTCTGGACATAGAGGGAGCCTTCGATAACGCATGGTGGCCAGCCATCAGACGAAGGCTGGCGGAAGAACAGTGTCCAATAAACATTAGGAGGCTCATGGATGGATACTTGAGTGACAGACGGGTATGCCTGAGGTACGCGGGGGAAGAGCAGGTAAAGGAAACCACCAAAGGATGCGTACAGGGCTCCATAGGAGGCCCTATACTCTGGAATCTGCTGCTGGACCCGCTATTGAAAGGTTTGGATGGCCGGGGCGATTATTGTCAGGCCTTCGCTGACGATATCGTCCTGGTGTTCGACGGGGATTCGGCAGCAGAGATCCAGCGCCGAGCAAACGCCGCCCTCGCCTATGTACAGGGGTGGGGTGTCGCAAATAAGCTAAAGTTCGCACCCAAAAAGACTAATGCAATGGTAGTAACAAATAAGTTGAAGTACGACACCCCACACCTGGTCATGGGCGGAGTCGACATTTTGCAAGTTAAGAAGATAAAACTCCTGGGGCTGCTTATAGACGACAAGATGACCTTTAACGACCACGTGGCACAAGCGTGCAAGAGGGCTCTTGGCGTCTATAACCAGCTCTCCAGGGCTGCAAGCGTGACCTGGGGCCTGCATCCGGAGGTGGTAAAAATCATCTACACAGCGGTAGTCGAGCCACTGGTAATGTATGCTGCCAGCGTCTGGGCTCCCGCTGTTGACAAGTTGGGTATTAAGAAGCACCTCAATGCAGTACAGCGTGGCTTCGCCCAAAAAATCAGCAAGGCCTATCGTACCGTGTCGCTGAACTCCTCGCTGGTGTTGGCGGGGCTTCTTCCTCTCGACTTGCGGGTGAAAGAAGCGGCCGCGCTATACGGCGCGAGGCGGGGGGTGGCGGAGTCGGTGATTGGCGATAGGGAGGTGGATGCGGCGATAGCCTTTGAGGACAAATCCCACCCAGCGGACTATATGAGCCTTCAGTTCATATGTCTGGAAGACCAAGAGCAGGTGGACCGCCATAACAACCAGGCGGTCCGTATCTATACGGACGGCAGCAAGCTGGAAGGCAAGGTCGGAGCCGCGTTATCCATATGGGATAGCCGGTCCGAAACCAAGGCAAAAAAGCTGAAGCTGGAGCCGTATTGCTCTGTCTACCAGGCCGAACTGTTGGCCATATGTCATGCGACAAGAGAGGTCCTTCGAAGCCCGCACCTGAGCTATGGGATCTATAGTGACTCCAGGTCCTCGCTGGAGGCAGTTGCAAACCAGGATTCCCCTCACCCGCTTGCGGAGGAGATCCGCAAGAATTTGCGGATCTGTAAGGACCAGAATAAAGACGTCACTTTATTCTGGATCCGGGCGCACGCGGGTTTTGAGGGGAATGAAAGGGCGGATGCACTAGCGAAGGACGCTGCCCTAAAAAAGAAAACAAAGCCAGATTACAGTAGGTGTCCGGTCTCATTCGTCAAGCGACAAATCCGTATGGATACGCTTGGCGAATGGAACCGGAGATATACAACGGGCGAAACGGCGGGAGTCACAAAGATCTTTTTCCCGGACGTTGTGCAGGCATATAAGATCATCGGCAGGATCCGTCTGGACAACAAAATTACCCAAATTTTAACGGGACACGGTGGGTTCTCCGAATACCTAAACCGCTTTAAGTGTAAGGAGAACCCATCGTGTATCTGTGAGCCGGGCATCCCGGAAACCGTCCCACACTTAATACTAGAATGCCCTGCCTATGATAGAGATAGATACGACCTACAGCAAAAAATAGATATTGAACTGAAAATGGAGAATATAAGTAAAATAATTTTAGATAATACACATAGACCGTTACTACTAGATTTTTGCAGAAAGATAGCTTGTCAGGTAAACAATAGGAATAAGATATAAATGTTGCTGAATCCACATATTAAGTATGTGGACTGTCAGCACACAATATATAAAAAGTATAACGAATAGAGTAACTGTAAAATAGAAATTAAATAGATAAATAAGCTTAGTGAAAATAATTAAAAATATAAACCGAAAATGATAAGAAATATTCGTACAAAACATAGACAGGAACAAAACAGCGATATGAATATACATATATTGGAATAGATATAAATATATAACACACGAACGAAAAATTACGTAAAAAACGACTCTGACTATAACAGAGGGACATTGATAAAAAAAAAAAAAAAAAAAAAAAAAACCTAACCTAACCTAACCTAACCTAACCTAACCTAACCTAACCTAACCTAACCTAACCTAACCTAACCTAACCTAACCTAACCTAACCTAACCTAACCTAACCTAACCTAACCTAACCTAACCTAACCTAACCTAACCTAACCTAACCTAACCTAACCTAACCCAGTCGCGCCGTACCTCCTAAGCCGAGCGCCACGATTTTGAGCCGTTCCGCAGCGAAAAAATCATAAAAATCGGAAAAAGTGTGTAAAAGTACAATTGTGATATATTGCCGGATGCGCGCTGAAATACCGCATCCAAAGGTGTTTTTGGATCTTAAATCCGATAATAATTGACGGAGTAACGTGCAAAAAACCTGCGTAAAAACCGCGATCCCGGTCGCGCGTGAACTACAAACGCATATAACTCAAAATTTTGAGCGAGAAGTCGCGTAAGTGGAACTGTGGAAGTGTTAAGTGTACTAAGGAGAAGGCACAGTGAAAATTTTGGATTTTTTCGACGAAAACTGAGTAAGTTTGGACACAAAAAGTGCATAAAAATTAGCAAAATTTCAAACTTTTTAAATTTTCAAAAAATTTTGAGCGATAACATATACTTTTTTATTTATCGAAACGTGCGTACAAGTGATCAGTATACGTGACAGAAATTTGGGATTTTTTCGCCGAAAGACAAGCGAGTTATCGCCGGAAGACCGAACCGGGCGCTTGGCTGGAGCTCGAACCCGAGCTCGCCGGCCCGGTCCAATATCATCCCCCGATAGCCCTGGCAACCAGGACCTACGTGCAGCTGTCATTTTCAGCCGCACGCGACGGGAAACAGGTCTCTTCCCGACTTTTCCCAAAATTTGACGGCAACAAAGTAAGTGGCGACTTTGGTGTTAATAAAAACTGAGAAATAGACAGATATTAGGATAAGTGTTGATAGATAATAACGTAGTGTATAGTGTAGTATTAGTGAATAAAAAATTTAGACTATTTGGACCTGAAATAGGACAATAAAACATAATAAATAGTAAGCGGAGCCGCTAACAGTGGCGTAATACAGTGCGGGGCATTGCAACCCCTGTAGCGGGGTGGGGAGGGGCTCGCCTGGGACGTGACGTACACGACTGGGTAGGCCACTTCCTCCAGGACAGGGGGAAGTTTTCAGAATCAGCCGGAGAGTCGTAGTTCCGGAGATATCCCGCTTCCCGTGCGGCGCCTCGCAAATTTGTTGCGCGCGCCCGGGGCGGGACCGAGTTTCTGCTGCCTCCGGCCAGGACGACCGAACGCATGCGAAAACCTGGGAAGAGATAAGCTCGTTTTCTTCTCAGGTCCTTCCTGCATCCGACACCGCAGTCAAAATCAGCCGGACGCAATAAATACGCCTCCCAGGGGACTTTAACTGGGAAGCAAAATCTACACAAAAGGTAAAAATCTCGAGTTTTGGGCGCACCTTTGACACGTCGCGGCGCTGGAGTGGTCTGGACCCCTGGCCTATATGGTGCACTAGTGGACGCCGGGCATCCCCCTAAACCCAACAAAGCCGCCAGACCCCCAAAACCCCCAGCGGTTTTGGCTGTCAAGAGGGTGTTACCACGACATAAAAACTACGGTAAAAAAGATAAAACGAGCATAAAACCGACGTTTACGGCCCCGTGGAGGACCCCAGTGAACCGTCGCCTTAAGTATAGCGGGCTCACATTCTCCGCTGGCTCCCTCCGATTCAAACGAGGCATAAACCACCGTCGGGACGCCAGCGGTTCACCCGCTACACCGTTTTATCCCGAGGCGGCGCGCCGGACGGGCCGCCGCGGCGAGACGGCGGCGCAGCGCAACGTAGTTAAGTTAGTTTAATTTAGTTTTAAGTACTTTCCGACTAGGGGTAGCTTCCTAAAAAAAAAATTTATACACCCCCAGATAGGGGAGGACCTCCCCTACAAAACGGTGTGCGTCGACCCCACGCGCGGTGAGCGGTGCCCGAGATACAGGACTTTTTCCCAAACCCTAACCCATACTGAGACTCGAGTGGAGCACGGGGTGCACCAGGTGCACCAACGAACGAACACAAAAGAGAGGAAGTTTGTGGTTACCTTCATCCGAGGACGTCAGGAACCAAATCTCTAGGATTTACGTTAGCAAAATCCACCCCCGAGTCTCAACCCCCTATCCCATATTGGCAAACTCGAAAAACGACTAAGTCCCTAAACATCAAAAACTCAAAAAATTTTGTAAAATCCGTATCTCGGGAACTGCTTGTCCGATCGGCGCGCGGTTTTCAGCGTATGACGCGGACCAACTAGCTCTACAGGACTACACCCAAGAGACTGCTCTAGGTAGAGTACGTGGAAAATTGGACGTGTGGCGATCCCGCGTGGAACGAGCGGCGCCTGAGATACAGAATCCTTCCCAGAATTCTTCCCTGAACCCAAAAAACCCAAAACCCCAAAATCCTTGACTTGTACTGAGCCACTCATACCCCTCAATAAAAATCCAAAAACCTTGTAAATTCTGTATCTCGGGAACTACTCAGCGCATTGACGCGCGGTCTTCGATGTTCGACTCGGAGTAAGCCGCTCTACATTTTCATGTACAACAAATGACTCTACGTAGAGTTCAAAAAATTTTTGGCGCATTTAGACAAAAATTTGAAGACGGACATACTTGGCTAGTCAATAGCTAGAAAGGTAGACCACAGAGTGACTAAGTCTATAGCTCTATGTAGAGTAGAAAAATTTTATATAGAAAAAAAAAAAAAAAAATATATATAATTATTTATTATTTAATTTACTTAGTATCGTGTTAGAATAAGCAGACTAGAAGTCTTTTGACTCTACGAAAATTTTAAATATTAGAATAAATAATAGCCTACTGACCACCGGGACAGGCAAATAAAAACCCCCCCTTTATACACCTAGCAGCAAAATCCGGTAAACCTTTAAGAACGGAAATTGAAGGCGCAGGTGCAGAGCATCAAACGAGCAGTGTACACAACAGCTGTGCACCCGGGTTTGCCTGCAAAAAATTAAAGACCATACCTAAAGTTATATTTATAAATTTATATATATAAGTATACTGGCTAACTGTTGTGTTATTGTTTTTGTGTAATGTGATGATGTGTAAATGAGTTAAAGTAATTTAATTTAGGTGTAAACAACATACTTACTACTTGTATACTTACCTCCCGTATGGCTTGGTGATACCGTAGCCAGGACGTCGTCGTCTTCGCTGAGCTGATCCGAACTGCACCTGGAAAGAAATACACATTAGTTGGTAGCTAACTGTAAATAATTTTCAACTGCTTGGTTACTTATAAACTATATATTTACAACTTTTACAAACTTAAATTAAAATTGACACATATTGTATATATAGAAATTAATTGACGCGTTCCTCCAAAATGATTCGTACGCCCAAAAAGCTAATATCCGACGGGACCACGGACCAAAGGAAAACTCCGCAAGACAAAGCGCGGCGAACCTCTCTCTCCCCGAAGACTACGGCCCAGGTTGGCCTAACCGAGACCGCTTCGAAAGTGAGAAGAAGTGTTGGGGAGTGGGAGGCAGCAGGTGGACCGGACAGGACCTTTGACGTCTCTCCCTACAACAAGGGAAAAACGACAAGGACGCTCCCGGCGGCAAAAGTGAAAACAAAGACTATGTTTTCCCAGGAGGGAAGCAATCTGGCTGAGCCAAAGGGAGTGACGAAGGTGGCAAAGCAGTCGCCAAAAACCAGGACACGGCTAGAAGAAGCGAGGGTCTGGAACAATAAGGCCAAGTCGGCCCTGTCGGAGTCGCGAAACCTGAAGGCCGAAATAAAAGCGGATGTGACACAGGCGATAGAGCGCCTGTATCAAATAGTAAAGGAACAGGAAGCGGAATTGGAACAACGAAGAAAGGGGAAGGAGCCAAAGGAACAAGCCAAGGTAATGGGACAACAACCGCCAAAGGACACCGTGAATATACAGGAAGAAGGCATAACAAACGGGGACCTCCTCAGAAAGATAGAGGAGAATGCAAAACTCCTTCGTGAAAACACCATAAAAATGGACGAAGTGAAGGCAGCAATCGAAGCTACGACCAGGAAAACGACGTACGCAGAGGCAGCGGCGGTCGCTCAGACCGGGAAAGGAAACTTGGAGCGGACCACGCTACACTCGGTAGTCGTCTCATCAACTGAGGAAGAAGAGACGGGGGAGGAGGTTCTCGAGAAAGTGCGACAGGCTATGGACGCAACAGAGGGATGGGTCCGGGTAGAAAGGGTACGTAAGGTTAAAGATAGAAAGATCGTGGTGGGATGCGAGACGTTACACGAGAGAGAGAAGGTTAAACAGCGATTACAGAAGGCTGGGAAAAACCTAGTCGTCGAGGAGATAAGGAACAAGGACCCGCTTCTGGTGCTGAGAGACGTGTTGACTATCCACAGTGATGAAGAGGTGATAAAGGCTCTCAGAAACCAGAATCGGGACGTTTTTTGTGGCCTCGACGAGGAGGAAAACCGGGTGAGTGTTAAATACCGCCGAAAAGCTCGCAACCCTCACAATGGCCACGTAATACTCAGTGTCTCGCCTGCGATATGGAGGCGAGCGATCGACGCACATAAGCTGAGAATAGACCTTCAGAGGGTGGTCGTAGAGGACCAGTCGCCCCTCCTTCAGTGTACTCGGTGCCTGGCGTACGGGCATGGCCGGAGGTTCTGTAAAGAACCCGCCGACCTATGCACACACTGTGGGGGACCACACCTCAGGGCCGAGTGCGTGGATAGGCTCGCGGGCGAGGCCCCAGTATGCAAGAATTGTACCCGGGCGAAATTTGCAAACACCGAGCACAACGCCTTCAGCGAAGAATGCCCAATTCGTAGGAAGTGGGACGCGTTGGCGCGGGCGTCCATAGCCTACTGCTAAGGGCGTCCCAGGTGAAACAAACAGCAGCAATAATACAATGCGATTCGGGGTAGTCCAGGCAAATCTCCAAAGGAGTAGCCTGGCTACCTCCGAGTTAATGATAGAAGCCAAGAACAGGCAAATCGCATTCGCCTTAGTACAGGAGCCGTATATCGGAGGTACGGGGAGAATGAAAGTCTGCCCCGGGATCAGGGTGATACAAGGTGCCGGCTGTCTGGAAAATCCAAACAAGTCGGCCGTTGTAGTATTCAGCGACGACATCGACATCACCCAGTGTCCAACATTAACTACACAGAACATAGTGGCTGTAAAATTGAGAACCGCTGCGTGGGAGATTGGGGTGGTGTCGGTGTACCTAGAAGGGGACAGGCCGCTCGAACCGTACCTCGGATGGATGGCAAAAGTAATCAAGGAAATAGGGACGGAGAGAGTGCTGCTGGGAGGCGACGTAAATGCCTGGAATACGTGGTGGGGAAGCAGGGGAGTCGATCACAGGGGCGAGGACTTGGCAGGAGCACTGGAGGAATTGGAGCTGCAGATTCTTAATAGGGGGTCTGAGCCTACATTTGATACGATCAGAGGAGGTAAAAGATACACGAGTTGTGTAGATATCACGACGTGCTCGGTGGGCATGCTCGGGCACGTGAATAATTGGCGTATTGAATCCGGCGTGACAAGTTCTGACCACAGGGCGATCTTGCTTGATCTGGACTTGGAGAGGGCAAAGGGAACGGACATAAAAAGAACTACACGCAAATACAACACGAAGAAGGCGAACTGGAACTTGTTCCGGGAAAAGCTGACCCAACTATGGGAAGAACAAAATATCAGCAGATCAGAAGTGGAAAAAATAACAACTGGAGAAGATCTGGAACAGGTGATAGCGAAAATCAACACCACTATAGAAGAAGCGTGTAGTGTATCCATTCCGGAGTTGGGCCGTGGAGGGGGTCGGGTGAGGTTGCCTTGGTGGACCAAGGAACTCGAGAAGATGAAGAAGGATGTTGCAAGGAAAAGGAAAAGAATCACGTGCGCCGCGTCTGTCCGCCGAGCATGGGTTGTGGATCAATACCTTCAGGCTAAAGAAGCTTATCACTTGGAGGCCAAGAAGGCTCAGACCTCCAGCTGGAAAGATTTTTGTAGTAAGCAGGAAAGGGAGACCATGTGGGAGGGAATTTACAGGGTAATCGCTCGGACAAAAGACAGGGAAGAGGATGTACCACTTATACACGATGGAGTTGCGTTGAGTGGTGAGGAGTCTGCGAGCCTATTGGCGAAAACTTTTTATCCGAAGGATGGGGTGGAAGACGATGACGCGGACCACAGAACGACCAGGGAAAAAGCCAAAAACGCGAATGAGTGGAAGGATGGTGAAACATCCGATCCGCCATTCACGATGGAGGAGCTGGAGTGGGCCGCGAACAGCTTCGATCCTAGAAAGGCGCCGGGGCTTGACGGATTTACAGCGGACATCTGTAGAGTAGCGATTGCCCTGAACCCCGACCTGTTCCTGGCACTGTACAACAAATGCCAAAGTCTCGCGTGCTTCCCCACCGTGTGGAAGGAAGCGGTGGTTGTAGTCCTCCGAAAACCCGGGAAAGATAGTTACACGCACGCCAAGGCATACCGGCCGATAGGGTTACTTCCAGTTTTGGGCAAAATCCTCGAAAAGATGTTTGTCAAAAGAATCAAGTGGCACATTCTTCCTGGTATGAGCCGGCGCCAGTATGGATTTATGCCACAGCGCGGTACCGAGGACTCCCTCTATGACATGATGCAATACATAAGACAACAATTGGCCGCGAAAAAACTGATTACGCTGGTCTCTCTTGACATAGAGGGGGCCTTCGATGCCGCGTGGTGGCCGGCCATCAAATGCGGATTGGCGAAAACAAAATGCCCAGCAAATATAAGAAGGTTAGTCGACAATTACCTATCCAGCCGAAGGGTGCGAGTGAGGTACGCGGGAACGGAGTCCATAGTGGAAACCTCCAAGGGATGCGTGCAGGGGTCGGTAGGGGGTCCAATCTTTTGGAACCTTTTGTTGGACCCTTTGTTAAGGGAAATGGAACACCGAGGCGACCACTGCCAGGCTTTTGCCGACGACGTGGTCTTGATTTTCTCAGGCGACACAGCATTGGAGGTTCAGAGGCGGGCAAATGCCGCCCTTGCGTGTGTTCGGCAGTGGGGAGTTAAAAATAAACTGAAATTCGCGCCACACAAAACCCAGGCTATGGTTATCACCAACAAATTGAAATATGACTCCCCACTCCTGACCATGGGCGGGGTGGACATTGCATTGTCTCGGGAACTCAAAATTCTTGGGGTCACCATAGATGAAAAGTTGACCTTTAACACACACATAACAACTGTGTGTAGAAAAGCCCTAAACCTATACAAACAAATATCCAGGGCTGCAAAGGTCAGCTGGGGCCTGTCGCCTGAGATAGTCAGGACCATATACGTGGCGGTGGTTGAGCCGGTAATCATGTACGCAGCAAGCGTGTGGGTGTCGGCTGCATCCAAGTTAGGTGTAAGGAAACAATTCGGCGCGGTGCAACGTGGATTTGCTCAAAAAATCACGAAGTCATACAGGACGGTATCACTAAACTCGGCGCTGCTACTCGCCGGGCTGCTTCCTTTGGACATTAGGATACGCGAAGCTGCCTCTCTTTACGAAGTAAAGAGAGGTTTATCCCGGCGAGTGGTAGGTGACCGAGAGGTGGAGAAATTGGTGGCATACACCAACGCGCCACATCCTGCTCACCGGAAAGGGCTTGAGTTCAAATGCCTGGCAGACCGTGCAGAAATGAACCAGCACAACAATGAAGGACTGCACATTTATACTGACGGCAGCAAAATAGACGGGAGGGTCGGCGCGGCACTGTCTATGTGGAGTGGTGGCGCGGAGACCTACAACCGGAAGCTGAAATTGGAAAATTTTTGCACTGTCTATCAGGCGGAACTACTGGCCCTGACGGAAGCAACGAACCTGGCCCTCCGAAGTGCGGCACACCTCTGCAACGTGTACTGTGACTCGAGATCTGCACTCGAAACAGTAGTTGATCTGGAGTCCCTCCACCCATTAGCGATTAAGGCAAGAGACAATATTAACAACATCAAAATATTGGACAGAATAATTAACTTATTTTGGATCAAGGCGCACGTGGGCTTGGAGGGCAATGAGAGAGCGGATGAACTTGCGAGGGGTGCCGCGTTTCGGAGGACCAAGCCTGACTATGATAGATGTCCGGTTTCGTTCGTCAAACGACAAATCCGTTTGGACTCGATTGACGAATGGAACCGGAGATACAAAACCGAAAGCACAGCCGGCACAACCAAAGTATTTTTCCCCGATGCGGTAGCTGCTTATCCCTTAATCAAAAAGATCGAGCTTAATCCAATTCTGGTGCAGGTGTTAACTGGGCACGGGGGCTTCTCCGAGTACTTGAACAGATTCAAGTGCAAGGAGAGCCCCTCGTGTGCATGTGAACCTGGAAAAGAAGAAAGTATTTTGCATGTCATAATAGATTGTCCGATATATGGAAAAGACAGAGCTGAGACGGAAATTATTATTGGCGAAAAAATAAAATTAGAAAACATAGGAGATATTATAAACAGTAAAGAAAATAGATGTAACTTCATAAAATATTGTACTAACATAGCCAGCAAAGTAATCTATAAAAATAAGTAAATTAAGGGTACACTGCTGCGTATATAATGATGTATATATATAGTAAGTTGCCAAAATAAGACGTAAAAATATATAGATAATAGTACAACTTAAATTGTTAAACAAAAATAGCAGATAAATAAATGTTAAAGAATATTCTTACTGTTATTAATAGATTACTCTTGTATTAGAATTAAGACATATATATGTAAGATAGATATAAGATATTGTAAGTGATATGGTAAATAAATAAAACACCCTAAAAACGGTTCCGGTTTCCCCATGCCGGAGGAACAAGATTTATGACGTAAGCCGATCTGCACACATCCAACGGGACCTATACACCCGTTGGATGTGTGTAAATTGCGATTGGCCTATGTAAAAAAAAAAAAAAAAAAAAAAAAAAAAAAAAAAACCTAACCTAACCTAACCTAACCTAACCTAACCTAACCTAACCTAACCTAACCTAACCTAACCTAACCTAACCTAACCTAACCTAACCTAACCTAACCTAACCTAACCTAACCTAACCTAACCTAACCTAACCTAACCTAACCTAACCTAACCTAACCTAACCTAACCTAACCTAACCTAACCTAACCTAACCTAACCTAACCTAACCTAACCTAACCTAACCTAACCTAACCTAACCTAACCTAACCTAACCTAACCTAACCTAACCTAACCTAACGTAACCTAACCTAACCTTTTCTTTTTTTTTTTTTTTTTTTTTTTTTTTTACGTGGGGAAATCCGTTAAGGATACCACGCTGCCCAAGCGTGGTTATGTCGGACTCTGCTGCCATGACCAGTGTCAGCCATACCGACTAAAACCCCACGATCTCCTTCCCTCCGCCGATTGGCGGGGACACGGGAACTGCGAAAGCATTACCTCCGCGACCCCGCCGACGGTTGTCCGTGAGGACCCTCCTCCTGGGGAACCCGAGTTTCTCCCCCTCCTCGATCAGTGACGCACCGGGAGACATACGGCACGCCGACACCAAGGGTTATTTTTTAACGAGGTTTTCTTCCTCGTCTGTTTGGGTATGATGAAACCGGCTCTCCGGGCGTCATAAGACATTCCCGGCCTCGGTTTCACCTCCCCCCGCCTCTGTAATTTTTTAACGAGGTTTTCTTCCTCGACAAATCGCACCCCAGTGTACCCCTCGCTACCTACACTGGGGAGCGCTCCTCCACTGTGCGCCTCACCGTGACCTCTGCTAGCTCAGAGGGACGGGAGGCGCAGACGCCCAAAAGCGCAGTACGAGTACTGCGCTTTCCTCCACTGCCAGAACATTGGCCAACGATCAGCAAGATCTCCGCGAAGAGAAGTTACTGACCGTTGTTGCCCAGGGTGTAATTGCGGAGCGTAACAAAATAAACAAACAAAAAAAAAAAAAACAAACTAAACAAAAAAAGGTACGGGCCAAAGAGCCTGTAGATTGTAGTTTAATTTATAAAAAAAAAAAAAAAAAAAAAAAACCTAACCTAACCTTTTCTTTTTTTTTTTTTTTTTTTTTTTTTTTTACGTGGGGAAATCCGTTAAGGATACCACGCTGCCCAAGCGTGGTTATGTCGGACTCTGCTGCCATGACCAGTGGCAGCCATACCGACTAAAACCCCACGATCTCCTTCCCTCCGCCGGTTGGCGGGGACACGGGAACTGCGAAAGCATTACCTCCGCGACCCCGCCGGCGGTTGTCCGTGAGGACCCTCCTCCTAGGGAACCCGAGTTTCTCCCCCTCCTCGATCAGTGGCGCACCGGGAGACATACGGCACGCCGACACCAAGGGTTATTTTTTAACGAGGTTTTCTTCCTCGTCTGTTTGGGTATGATGAAACCGGCTCTCCGGGCGTCATAAGACATTCCCGGCCTCGGTTTCACCTCCCCCCGCCTCTGTAATTTTTTTAACGAGGTTTTCTTCCTCGACAAATCGCACCCCAGTGTACCCCTCGCTACCTACACTGGGGAGCGCTCCTCCACTGTGCGCCTCACCGTGACCTCTGCCAGCTCAGAGGGACGGGAGGCGCAGACGCCCAAAAGCGCAGTACGAGTACTGCGCTTTCCTCCACTGCCAGAACATTGGCCAACGGTCAGCAAGATCTCCGCGAAGAGAAGTTACTGACCGTTGTTGCCCAGGGTGCACCAGGCTCAGGCTGTTGCTAACACGTCGTTCTAACGTAACATCAGTGGATCGGAAAGGTTGCAGCAGCGGACGAGACAAGGAAAATGCCAGGCGAAGAAGAAAGCACAGAGAACACATCTTTTCCCCCTATGGACGGCCCTTAGCAAAGTGGTTAGGAGCGTCCCGGCCGTCGTGAGTAAAAAAGTTGGAGCGATGGGCAGAGCCCAGTCGATGGAAAAGGCGGGCCAATGGCTCGCGGTGAAAACCCCCCGTCAAAGATCGGAGCCTCCTACTAGTCCCCGCACAAAAGCCGACATGGGACATGTGAAACTTCCCAAACTTAGGCCAGTCCATGGGCCACGAGACCACATGGTGAACGCTTTCATCGAGTTCGTAGCGGTGACGAGGGCCACAAAGAAGGTGAACACAGACATCTGCCACTCCATCTTGCAGATGTTCAAGTGGAACACCGCGATGGCACAAATATTGCTGCGAGCAAAATTGAGCGAAGCTGAGGCAGCGGTGTATGATAGCGATAGTAGCCTAGTGATATTGGGCAACATGTCGGGATCGTACATGGCAGCTTACAGCGCAACCGATGGCTTTGTGCCTCTGGACGAAGACAAAACTACGAGAGAGGGGAGGATTACATTTAAAACACCACCAGGAGACCCAATAGTGGTAGTCGCCAAGTGCACTAAGGTCATGCTAGACGACAGAATCATCGGTATGGCTCAAACCATAGCCGGCGACCTGTTCGAAGGCGGAAGCCCCGTGCACTGGGTGACCCCCATATTTACATGGGTAAACGGAGTCCCGGGATGCGGCAAGACTAGATGGGTAATCTCTAAGTTTGACCAAAAAGGGGATATCATCGTGACGACGACAATCGAGGCCGCAAATGACATCAAAGAGAGACTGACAATGCGATTTGGCAACATGAACAACAAAAGAGTGCGGACTATGGCATCCTTACTGGTAAATGGTTTGCATAAGAATGTAAAGTGCACACGCCTGTTGGTGGACGAAGCTCTTATGAACCATTTCGGGTCCATAGTGATGGCATCGCAAATTGCCCAAGCCAGCGAAGTCATGTTGATCGGAGATGAAAACCAACTTCCCTACATCGATAGGAACAACCTCTTCCCACTGCTCTACAACAGACCCCACCTCGTGACCAACATCTCGAGAAACTTGCTGTGTACGCACAGGAACCCGCAAGACGTAGCGTATGCGCTTAGAGAGATCTATAGTGGTATGTACTCGTCCAAGACTCGCATCAAATCCCTGTCGCTGAAAAGGTTTACAGGAGTTCAGATCCCAAATAAGGACAACACCTTGTATCTTGTCCACACCCAGGCCGAAAAGGCTCTTCTAATCAGTCTGGGTTACGGTAACCATTCGGGATCCCGCACCCTAACCATTCACGAAGCGCAGGGACTAACGTGTGAGTCAGTGGTAATTGTTCGTACAACTTGCCAAAAATCCCACCTTATCCAAAGTATCCCTCACGCCGTAGTCGCAGTCTCCCGACACACAGACACCTGTGTGTATTATACTGACAGCACAATAGACGACGCGATAGCCCGTTTCATCAAGGGTGCGGAGACGCAACTTTGGGGTGCCTATTCTCCTCGCTAAAATAATATTTATGTAAAGTAATATTAAATAGAATAAGACAACAAAAAAAAAAACGAAAAGAAAAGAATAAATAAAATAATAAAAAGAAATATATAAATAATTAAAAAAAAAAAAAAAAAAAAGAAATAATATGAAAAGAGTAAAACAATAGCATGACAAGCATAATAAAAGATCAGCATGACAAGAAAATAACATACAAAAAAAAAAAAAAAAAAAAAAAATAGTAATAATAACTTACATAGCACTAAGTACTAGAGTAAGCAAGCGCGGAGCATTTAATTATAAAAACAAATTAACAAAATTGTAATGAAAACTACAACGGTACATTTAATTAAGATGTAGATGTAACTTTATTTTAATAAAAAAAAAAAAAAAAAAACCTAACCTAACATAATTTTATGCCTTTGAGCTGCTCCAGGTAGGGCTCTATGGGTTTATCTGGCTCGAAGTAGAAGGAGACCGCGGTAATCTCCCACGCACCGGTTCGGATCCTCACCACTACGACGTTGTTCGTGGTGAGTTCCGGGCACTGTACGACATCTAGATTCTGATCGAAGACTACTATCGCTGACTTAACAGTCCCGTCTCCAATCTCGGTGCTCTGGTATACCCGCGCTCCTCTGTACTCCTTCATTCTTCTTGCCCCCCCCCCCCCCCCCCCCACATAAGGCTCCTGAAGCAGCGCAAAGGAAATCTTCCGATCTCTGGCTTCTAACATGAGCTCATTTGTAGCCAGCTCCTTTCTCTGGAGGTTCACCTGCGCCACTATTTTCATCTATTTGTGTATATTTGCTACATATATATTTTTATGTTAATTACATTTCTAGTTGCTTATTTTCTAAAGGAGACTTAGACTATATATATATATATATATATATATCGGACGATACTTTAATTATGCTAGTTAATACTTTTACATTAATTTAAGCTTTGTTTCTTTGACGACATAATTTCCTATTTCTAGTTTTACATTAGTTACATTGGACTTAGGGGTAGCTGCCATTTTTCCTATTTTCTACTTCTTTTCAGTTTCATTTATTATGTATGTAAAAATACATATAGATGAACTTTTTGTTGCGTTTTGAGTTATTTGCTATACATATTCTATTTGGTATTTAGTTCAACAGTGTATTGATTGGGTGTTTTGTGTTAAGAGTGCTTCCTTTATTGAGCTCGACTTGCGTAATTATTTTCATAATAATTGCGTGCCTTCTCGGTCTTTGTCGAGTGATAGGTTGCTCCTTTTATTGTGCTTGCCATAGTTGTCATCATTATTTAATAATTTTGACAACTATTGCGTTGTGTTCTTGGCCGGTTATTCGTACGCGACCGTGGATCTCGCGATCACGTCCCACTTTCTGCGGATGGGGCAGTCCATGCTGAAGGCGTTATGGTCCGTCCTCGTCAGCTTTGCCCTCATGCAGTTCTTACATGCCGGTGCTGTGTCCACTCCCCACCCGGGGCACTCCGATCGGAGATGCGGTCCTCCGCAGTGGCTGCAGATGTCCGTTGTCTCCGTGCATAGGCGCCGGGTGTGGCCGTACTCCAGACATCGTGAGCACTGCACCAGGGGAGACTGGTCCGCTACGTGCACCCGCTGTATATCAACGTGGACTGCCCCCGCCTCAGTAAGCCTTCTCCACAGAGTCGGGGATGTTTTTACGACTACATGTGCTAGATTAGGATTTCGTGTCTTTTTCCTGTACTTGACTTCTAGTCTTGTCTCTGCTTCATTCAGGTCTTGCGTCAGCTCTTGGTTTTGGAGTCTAATTGCGTCTACAATTTCCTCGTCCGTTAATGTGGCGAAGACCCATTTCAGCACTATCAGTGGATCCTTGTTTTTTGCTTCGACCACCTTGAGCCCGGCTATCTGATCGATTTTTTCCTTCACCTTCTTCATTCCTTCCATATCCTTGCAGCCAATAATCAGTTTTGCGTCTCTTGCTTTTCTAATTTTGTCGATTTTGATCCCTCCTTCTGCAGCCTTTATGCCTTTCCTTAGCTTTTGCAGCACCTCCTCTCCTGTTTCCAGTTTATCCTCCGACGTGACCATCAGCGAGTGCAGCGCCGCGTTCTCCACTGGCGGGCGCCTAGACGGAGGTCCCGCCACCACACTCGCGTAAGTCAGCATCGGCAGTTCTTCCAGCTGGTTCTGTTTCTGGAAGGTCTCTCTCAGCATTTCGATTTCTTTCTTATTCTCTTCTAGTTTTCTGCTGTGTTCTTCCAGTTTTTGCAAAAGCTTTTCTTCTAATGCCAGATTTTCGCCTGTTTTCTCTTGTCTAGGTGGTTCACTGTTAGATGTCTCTGTCTCTGTGCCTTGGTCCTTCTTGGCCACTGGTTTCCTTACTTCCTTTTGCTTCTCAGTCTCAGTCCCCTTGTCTTTCTTTTCTATTTTCTTCTTCACTTCTTTTTCCGTCTCTGTCTGTTGGTCCTTCTTTTCGATCTTTTTCTCCACCACTCTCTCTGTTTCCGTGGACTTGTCCTTCTTCTTGGCCTTTGGAGCTCCTTCACCTTTCCTTGCCAGGTCACTTCCGGCGTCGAAGAGCAGCCTTTGGAGTTTCTTGAACAAAATGCTCAGTCCACTCCTCACCTCAGTCTTCATATTTTTAGACTGCTCCATTAGGTCTCTTCCTTCCTGGCAAAGATCGATTGCCACGACAAGTCTCTGGTCCATTGCCGGCGCTTCTGCTTCCTCTGGCTCGTCCTCCTTGGTGTAGGTCTTCTGCCTCGTGACCCGGGGCTTTTCCTCCCTAGGTTTTTCGAAGTGCGCGACCTTGTCCTGGATTTCGGCGCTCTTCCTCCTGGTCGTTCCTGTTGAGGGGCCAGCCCTCGTTGTCTCCTTTTCCAGGGGGGGTAGTTTGCTTCTAGGCGGCGTCCGGTGACATGCCATGTTCGCCAGAGATGCAGATATTTAAAACACACTTTTATGTCAGTAGAGAGGGTAGGGTAGTCAATTTAATCGATGCACACACCTATACATATATATATGTATGTGTGTGTGTGCGCACTTAAATACATATATTGTCAATACAATTAACCTAGGGTAAAATTATATAGAATAAAATAAAATAAAATAGAATAAATTAATGTCTTAATACCTGGTTAGGTTAGGTTAGGTTTTTTTTTTTTATTTTTTTTATTTAAGATTGTATTTTGGCTCCCCCGTTTGCCAGGAATCACTTTTAGAATCTAATTATTTATTTATTTCTTTACTTTCTGGGACATAGTCCCATGTCCTTGAGGACCATTGTCCTCGCGTCATATCTGCTTCTTTTCTTCGGCTGTAAAGAGGCCCAGTATCATTATTGCTAAATATGTTTTATCTTATTGTATAAGTTGTAAATTTGTAAATATTAATTGTAAAAGTTTTAAGGAAATGTGCATCTACAAAAATCGCGTTGTCTCATCCAATTTTATTCTTCTTCGATCAGTGCAATACTCGTGATTTTCTGGCTTTGTTTATTTACCGGTGCCTGTCCACTAGTCCCATATCGCTGTACTTCCGTTTGATCTGCAGACCGACCTTACTACCGATCTGCCAAACTCCAGGAATGGTCCTCTGGACTTTTTCCCATGAAGCAGATCGGCCAGGTTATCCTTACTCAGTCTGCAGTTCAAGCGGTGCTCAAGGTCTAACCTCTTTACCGCGAATCGTGGACACTCCAAGAGAACGTGCATCGTGTCTTCCACTACACCCACCAACGCAATAGTTGTCAAAATTATTAAATAATGATGACAACTATGGCAAGCACAATAAAAGGAGCAACCTATCACTCGACTAAGACCGAGAAGGCACGCAATTATTATAAAAATAATTACGCAAGTCGAGCTCAATAAAGGAAGCACTCTTAACACAAAACACCCAATCAATACACTGTTGAACTAAATACCAAATAGAATATGTATAGCAAATAACTCAAAGCGCAACAAAAAGTTCATCTATATGTATTTTTACATACATAATAAATGAAACTGAAAAGAAGTAGAAAATAGGAAAAATGGCAGCTACCCCTAAGTCCAATGTAACTAATGTAAAACTAGAAATAGGAAATTATGTCGTCAAAGAAACAAAGCTTAAATTAATGTAAAAGTAATAACTAGCATAATTAAAGTATCGTCCGATAAGTAGTCTAAGTCTCCTTTAGAAAATAAGCAACTAGAAATGTAATTAACATAAAAATATATATGTAGCAAATATACACAAATAGATGAAAATAGTGGCGCAGGTGAACCTCCAGAGAAAGGAGCTGGCTACAAATGAGCTCATGCTAGAAGCCAGAGATCGGAAGATTTCCTTTGCGCTGCTTCAGGAGCCTTATGTGGGAGGGGGGGGGGGGGGGGGGGCAAGAAGAATGAAGGAGTACAGAGGAGCGCGGGTATACCAGAGCACCGAGATTGGAGACGGGACTGTTAAGTCAGCGATAGTAGTCTTCGATCAGAATCTAGATGTCGTACAGTGCCCGGAACTCACCACGAACAACGTCGTAGTGGTGAGGATCCGAACCGGTGCGTGGGAGATTACCGCGGTCTCCTTCTAATTCGAGCCAGATAAACCCATAGAGCCCTACCTGGAGCAGCTCAAAGGCATAAAAGAGAAGGCTGGATCTGCAAAAGTTCTCATGGGAGGAGACGCCAATGCAAAAAGCGCCTGGTGGGGAAGTACAAAGCTAGACTACCGGGGGGAAGAAATGGCTTCGGCACTGGACGAAATGGGTCTGCAGGTGTTAAATGTGGGTGACACACCAACTTTTGACACTGTAAGGGGAAATAAAAAATACACAAGCCACGTAGATGTGACGGCTTGTTCTGAGGACCTGTTTGACCTGGTGAGTGGTTGGAATGTAGATGAATGACGATGAGTAACGAGTTCAGACCATAATTGCATACTATTTGGAATCAAATTAACGAAATCAAAAGGCACCAGAATATTTAGAACAACAAGAAAATTTAACACGAAGAGAGCAAATTGGAGCCAGTTTCATGAGAAACTGGCCCAATTACTTGCTGACGAAAAAATAAACGTTGAAGAAATTAACAAAATAGTAAGTAAAAAAGATTTAGACCTAATTACCCTAAAAATACACCGAAAAAATAGTAGAAACCTGTAAAGAAACAATACCTGAAAAGAAAAAAGAAGAAAAACTTACCTTGCCGTAGTTTACCGATGAACTCGCTGCTCTGAAGAAAAAAGTCGCCACCAGGAAGCGCCGCATACGGTGCGCCGCGCCGGTCCGCAGGAACAAAGTCGTCGCAGAGTACCTGCAGACAAAACAAGAGTATGAAGAAAAGGTAAAAAAGTCACAAATAGATAGCTGGAAAGAGTTTTGTAAAAAGCAGGATAGGGAGGGACTTTGGGAAGGGGTCTACCGTGTGATAGGCAGAACATGCAAGAGGAAGGAGGATGTGCCGTTGGAGAAGGAAGGGAAAATGCTAGATGTTGCAGAATCCGCCAGACTGCTAGCGGAGACATTCTTCCCTGAGGATAAGCAAGAAGGGGAAAGAGAATGCCACCTGAAGACAAGGGAAGCAGCTGGGAAGGCGAACGAATGGGCCCATGATGAGAGGAGAGACCCACCGTTTACATTAGAGGAGTTGATAGGCTCGGTTGACACTTTTAACCCTAAGAAAGCCTCGGGTTCGGACGGGCTTACAGCGGATATCTGCCTTCATGCGATAAAGCACGATCCGGAAGTATACCTGGCACTGGCAAATAAATGTCTGGAGCTTGGTCATTTCCCAAGTATTTGGAACGAAGCCATAGTTATAGCACTATTAAAGCCGGGGAAAGAAAATCACATGCATCCAAAATCATACCGGCCAATTGGACTATTGCCAGTGCTAGGGAAAATTTTAGAAAAGATGGTTGTTGCTCGGCTAAAATACCACCTAATTCCGAAACTGAGCAAGCGCCAATACGGCTTTGTGCCACGCAGGGGCGCCGAAGACTCTCTCTATGACCTGGTGCGATATATCAGGAATAAACTCGATGAGAAGAAACTGATAACAGTTGTATCTCTGGACATAGAGGGAGCCTTCGACAGCGCTTGGTGGCCTGCCATAAGACAAAGATTGGCCGAGGAGGAGTGCCCGGTGAATGTCAGACGATTACTAGACAGTTACCTCGAGAGTAGACAGGTACGAGTGAGGTATGCTGGCGAGGAACACCGCAGGGCAACAACCAAAGGATGTGTGCAAGGCTCAATCGGCGGACCAATTCTGTGGAATCTGCTGCTGGATCCCCTGCTGAAAGCACTAGACCAAAGAGGGGATTATTGTCAGGCATTCGCAGACGATATTGTCATGGTATTCGACGGGGATACAGCAGCAGAAGTCCAACGACAGGCGAACGCGGCTCTCGCCTATGTGTTGGAGTGGGGAGCCATGAACAAGCTAAAATTTGCGCCAAACAAAACCTGCGCTATGGTGATCACCAGGAAGCTAAAGCATGACTCCCTGCATCTGACAATGGGCGGGATCAGCGTTGCACTGTCGAAACAGATAAAACTCCTGGGGTTGCTTATAGATGAAAAGTTGACATTCAACAACCACGTTGCGTATGTATGCAAAAAGACACTTGACATCTATAAGCAACTATCAAGAGCAGCGAAAATAAATTGGGGCTTGCACCCTGAAGTTATTCACACTATATACACAGCCGTGATAGAGCCGATAATTACTTATGCGGCTTGCGCCTGGGCTCCGGCGACCGGGAAATTGTGTGTGCAAAAACACCTAAACGCTGTACAGAGGGGATTCGCACAAAAAATTTGCAAGGCATACCGTACCGTTTCTCTGAACTCAGTGTTAGTACTGGCGGGGTTGCTGCCACTCGATATTCGTATTCGGGAAGTAGCCACCCTTTACGAGATCAAAAGAGGGCTAACACACCAAATAACCGGGGACAGGGAAACGGAAAAAATGACGGCATTTGAAGACGCGCCCCATCCAGCGAACCATATGAGCCTGCAATTCACATGCCTGGAAGACCAAGTGCAAGTGGACCGCCACAACAACCAGGCGGTCAGAATCTACACCGATGGCAGCAAGTTCCGAGCGTACGGACGTATTTGTTGATCGTGTCACTTTTAGATAATTAAAACAATTGTTTTGATGGATCTTTCATGAAAATGGATACAAAATGTAAAGCGTGTAATACTGTTATATATGACATCTTGTTTATGGAGTGTTCCCAAGATCAGTGCAAGAAGTTATACCATCTTAAGTGTCTGGGCTTACCTACGGAGAATTTTGAAGGACTCACGCCGGAATATAAGAGCAGTTGGGTCTGCCCCGAGTGCTTAATTAGTATTCCTAAACGGGATAATTCGAGGACGCCGATCCGAGGTAACATCCTGATGAATCAAACGTTTACCCCTAGCAACTATGTAAACACCGAGCGCGGAAATCGTCTAAACCCAAACGATTTATCTATCATCGAGACTGAAACCAAGTTACTGGAGGAGCTGCGAGAGTTGCGTCTTGAGATGAAGATTAGATCTGATGAACAAGTAAGTGAATTCACATTACTAAAAAATAGATTTATTAACAATGAAACGGAGTTACAAGAATTACGGAAAGTACTGAAGGTAGTTGTAGACAAAGCAAATAAAGTTGATGAATTAGAAATGAAACTTAAAGATTTAACAGAGAAAAATCAATACTTAGAAAACTGTTTAAAAGCTAAAAGTACTACGAAGGACGATATTAGTAAAAGTATAACGCTAAAACAATCTGAACAATTACCTAAATCATTTGCAAAAGCAGTCAAAGAAAATAAAGAGAGGGTAGTCGTTAATAAAATTACTACAAAACAATGTGTGGCCACGAAACCCGATAATTTACTGACAAGTGAGAAGGAATTTCAAGCTATAAATTGTGAAAATGAAATGTTATCTTTATCGCCTTCTTCTGGAAATGGAATAGGAAATATTGAACAAAAAAAGGAAGAAAACTGGACAGTAGTAAATAGGAAGAAGGGTAGATATCCCAGCGGTGACGTGAAAAAAGGAGGATGCACGAGTTCCGTGGAAATCCAGGGCACTGAGCGGAAAAAGTATTTACATGTCTGGCGGTTACAAAAAGACACTACTCTGGAAGATTTAGAAAATTATGTAAAGAACTTATGTGGTAAGGACACAGCAATAAAAGTAGAAAAAAATCAAACATAAAACTGAGAGGGACTATGCTTCTTTTATTATAGGTGTACCAGAGAGTCAATACAATATACTATGCCAACCAGAGAATTGGGCAGTTAATATAGAATTTTGTGAGTGGGTGTGGTTTCGAAAATCTTCCGATAACACAAAAACCACGAAGAGACGTTATTGAAATCTTCTATCAAAATGTAAGGGGACTGCGAACTAAATTGGAAGATTTTAATTTAAGTATTTCTTCTTCGAACTGTGATTTATTCGCTATTACAGAAACAGGATGTACTATATCTATTCACGACGCAGAAATGATTCCGCCGGGATACACGATTTTGCGATGTGATAGGGCCGATGGCCGCAAACAGGGCGGCGTGTGTTTAGTGGCCACACCGCGTATCGAGTTACGTCATGCGCCTGCACCTCGAGACGTAAACATAGACGATCATGTGTTCGAACTGATTTGTGCGACGGTGTACCTATGTAACAAGTTTTTATTTTTGTGTTGTGTAGTTTATATTCCTCCAAAAAGTAGTGAGCAGGAATATGTTATAGTTTTAGGAGATTTAAATTTATATTCTAGTTCAAATGATATTATTAATTATTTCGAATGCTTTAAAATATATTGTGGGTTCACACAAAGTAATAGAATAGGTAATTGCAACGATCGATGCTTAGACGTAGTTTTGAGTACATTTGAAGACGAAGATAATATACAGGTGCGCGCGTCAGAGGCGCCGCTGGTACCGGTGGACGCTCACCATCCGCCGCTCGAGGTGGATGTCCGAGTGCGTTCGAGGCATTGTTCGCGGCCGACTGTGGACGTGCACGTAAACACACATACTGTGAACACGCCCCAGCAACCCAGGCAATGGAATTTTAGGAAGGCTAATTTCTCACATTTATATGCGTGTATAGCGGCTATAGACTGGACTCCAATGTATAATCTCGATATGGAGGCGAGTTTGTCATTTTTTTATGATCAAATTTACTCAGCTTTTAATACTTACATTCCTAAAAAAAAGTTTAATGATAATTGTGTAGTGTGTATATACCCGGAATGGTATACGGGGGATATTATACGTAGCATTAAACGTAAAGCCATTCTTCATAAGAGGTACAAGACGAGTGGATTGCGTGCCGATTATGAAGAATTTAGTAGGTGTAGAGCCAAGGTAAAAAATGATATAAGGCATGCATATGAGCAATACCACCGCCGTGTCCAAAATCACTTACTCGAAGATCCAAGGGCATTTTGGAATTACACTAAATCTAAAATAGGCAGTAAAGGCTCACAAAATTTGAAGGATGCCGACGGCAACACAGTATCGGCAGGGCAGTGTGCTGAAAATTTTGCGAGGTATTTTCATTCGGTCTATGGTACGGAACGAGCTATTTTAAGTGTGGAAGAGGCCGTAATAGAAGCTGGCGGCGAGAACGGAGCATCGAGAATCCACTTAGAGCAGTTGCAGTTGGACGATGTACAGAGGGCACTTCAACACCTTAAGCCAAAGCGATCCGCTGGACCGGACGGTATCCCGCCTTATATTTTGAAGGATTGTCGCTCGGTGTTAGCTGACCCACTACTTTACATTTACAACTTATATTTAACGGCAGCAAAGTTCCCAGAGAGGTGGCTAACAACTAAAGTTGTTCCGGTACCCAAGGGTCGAGCAGTATCCAAGGTGGAAGAATACAGACCAATTGCAGTACTCTCGAGTCCAGCTAAAGTATTGGAAGCTGCAGTACACAGACTCATACACATGCAGGTAAGGGAACAACTTTCCGAGGCGCAACATGGTTTCAGAACAGGCAGGAGTACCACTAGCAACCTCCTGTGTTACACGAGCGACATACTACCGGTAGTTGACAGAGGGGGTCAGGTCGATGTCGCCTACTTTGATTTCAAGAAGGCATTCGACTTAGTCAATAACGACATACTGCTGAAGAAGTTGGCTGGCGTCGGCTTTACCCCACATTTACTCACTTTTTTTGCCAACTATATGAGAGACAGGAAACAGTATGTAGAATATGCGGGCCACAGGTCGGAACCATATTTTACCAGAACCGGAGTTAGTCAAGGTAGTAACTTAGGACCCTTAGAATTCCTACTGATGGTAAACGATTTACCGAATGTCGTTGAAGAGGCTAAATGCTTATTGTTTGCTGATGACTTAAAATTGTATCTGCCTATTAACGACGGTGAAGACTGTGCAAGACTACAGCAGGATATAAACCGAGTGGTGAGTTGGAGCGAAAAAAATAATTTGCAGTTTAATACTTCCAAATGTTCCACAATTACATTTACTCGTGCACACAACCCCATACACTACAGTTACAAAGTTGGTGAAGTAGTATTGACCAGAGTAGCCAATATCAAGGATCTAGGAGTTTGTTTCAACGCCGAACTGACTTTTCGTGACCACATCACTAATATATGTAAAAAAGCGTATCGGAAGCTAGGATTCGTTCTTCGCAGTGTTAAAAATTTCACAAACATCAATGCGATTATAACACTGTTCAATGCGTTGGTAAGAAGTCACTTAGAGTGCAGCTCGGTTATATGGTCACCGAATGAAAAAAAATACTGTCTAATGTTGGAGCGGGTACAAAATAAATTTGTAAGATATCTTTACATGAAGCTGTACAATGTGTACCCGTACTATCCGCTAATGTATCCTACCTTGTTTATCCTTGGTATGGTTGGATACAATGAGCTCAGGGACAGAAGGGAACTCCGACTGGTCACTTACGTAATAAAGGTGCTCCGAGGGAAAGAATTCAATGCTTTGTTTCTTGAGCGAATAGGCATATTTGTACCTAACAGATACGTGTGGCGGCGACGTCAGCCGCAGTTGCTGGCTGTACCGCGCGCACGTACCAATCTACTGAGTGAAGCGCCACTGACGCGCGCATTTCGTATTATCAATCTCATGGCTAATGATTTGGACCTATTCTGTTGTACTATGAGTGAACTCACAAGGGTATTACTTTTTATTATAAGTTATAAAATATAATTATTTTCATACATTTATATTGCTACACTGTCGCATTAGGTTCCGTCCTGTAAAGATAGTTGTATGTTTGGCTAAATAAATAAATAAATAAATAAAGTTAGAGGGCAAGGTTGGGGCCGCGCTATCCATTTGGGATGGCGCGACCGAAACCAAAGCCCGAAAACTGAGACTTGAGCCATACTGCACGGTGTACAGGCGGAATTGCTGGCCATATGCTGTGCAACCAGAGAGGCGCTACGAAGTGCGAATCCCAGCATCGGAATATACAGCGATTCAAGAAAAGCTTGAGACCGTCGTGAACTGGAGTTCCCCTCATCCACTTGCAACAGAAATTCGACAGAATCTCAGAACGCTCAAAGACCAGAACAAAGAAATATCCTTGTTCTGGATAAAAGCGCATGCAGGGATAGAGGGGAACGAAAGAGCCGACATACTAGCAAAACAGGCGGCCCTGGCCCGAAAGACAAAAGCCGAGTACGACAGATGTCCGATTTCATTCGTCAAGCGTGAAATACGTAAGGGGTCGCTTGACGAATGGAATCGGAGATATAAAGCAGGAACAACGGCGGGGGTTACAAAAATCTTCTTTCCGGATGCTATCGACGCCTATAAGATTCTAAAAAATACAAAATTGGACGGTACAATAACACAGATAGATGCTGACGGGGCACGGGGGGTTCTCCGAATACTTGCATCGCTTCAAGTGTACGGAGAGCCCATCGTGCGTCTGTGAGATAGGTATCGATGAAACGGTCCCACATCTACTATTTAAGTGTCCGGTATATAATAAAGAGAGATACAGTTTGGAATGCAATATTAATAAAACGATTACAGAAGAAAACATAAATGAAATAATAAAAGACAAAAAACATTGGGAACGCATTCTTAAATATAGTATAAAAATAATTAAAAAAGTAATAAACCGAAACAAATAGATTGTAAAAAACTGCTGAAACTACATTTAAATATGTAGGGACTCCAGCATTTATAAATAACAAAGATAAATAAAAGAAATGTAATAAAAACAAAGATAAACAAACAAATAAACACACAAACAAAATACAAATATAACAAAACTACAAATGTACGCTACAGTACAAAACTTATAAAAATAAACAACAGACAAAAATTATAACTACATCAAACAAAATCTCTGTTCATGGCAGAGGGACAAGAAAAAAAAAAAAAAAAAACCTAACCTAACCCAACCTAACCTAACCTAACCTTTTTTTTTTTTTATTTTAATTTTTTTATTACGTGGGGAAATCCGTTAAGGATACCACGATGCCCAAGCGTGGTTATGTCGGACTCTGCTGCCATTGGCGAGGCCACGGGAACTGCGATAGCATAACCTCCGCGACCCCGCCGACGGTTGTCCCTAAGGACCCTCCTCCTGGGGAACCCGAGTTTCTCCCCCTCCTCGATTAGTGGCGCACCGGGAGACATGCGGCATGCCGACACCAAGGGTTATTTTTTAACGAGGTTTTCTTCCTCGACTGCTTGGGGCTGGTGAAACCGGCTCTCCGGGCGGCGTCAGACGCTCCCGGCCTCGGTTTCACCTCCCCCCTCCTCTGTAATTTTTTAACGAGGTTTTCTTCCTCGACTGTTTGGGGCTGGTGAAACCGGCACTCCGGGCGACGTCAGACGCACCCGGCCTCGGTTTCACCTCCCCCCTCCTCTGTAATTTTTTAGCGAGGTTTTCTTCCTCGACGATTCGCAACCCAGTGCACCATCGCTACACTGGGGAGCGCTCCTCCACTGTGCGCCTCACCGTGACCTCTGCTAGCTCAGAGGGACGGGAGGCGCAGACGTCCAAAAGCGCAGTAAATACTGCGCTTTCCTTCTCTGCCAGAACATTGGCCAACGGTCAGCAAGATCTCCGCGAGGAGAAGTTACTGACCGTTGTTGCCCAGGGTGCACCAGGCTCAGGCTGTTGCTGACAAGTCGTTTTCACCGGACGTATCCAGCAAGAAAAACGAGCCAACAACAGTCCCGAGCACACGAGGAGGTTTTCCGGCCTTAGCACCCCAACCTAACCTAACCAACCTAACCTTTTTTTTTTTTTTTTTTTTTTTTTTTTTTTACGTGGGGAAATCCGTTAAGGATACCACGCTGCCCAAGCGTGGTTATGTCGGACTCTGCTGCCATGACCAGTGGCAGCCATACCGACTAAAACCCCACGATCTCCTTCCCTCCGCCGATTGGCGGGGACACGGGAACTGCGAAAGCATTACCTCCGCGACCCCGCCGGCGGTTGTCCGTGAGGACCCTCCTCCTAGGGAACCCGAGTTTCTCCCCCTCCTCGATCAGTGGCGCACCGGGAGACATACGGCACGCCGACACCAAGGGTTATTTTTTAACGAGGTTTTCTTCCTCGTCTGTTTGGGTATGATGAAACCGGCTCTCCGGGCGTCATAAGACATTCCCGGCCTCGGTTTCACCTCCCCCCGCCTCTGTAATTTTTTTAACGAGGTTTTCTTCCTCGACAAATCGCACCCCAGTGTACCCCTCGCTACCTACACTGGGGAGCGCTCCTCCACTGTGCGCCTCACCGTGACCTCTGCCAGCTCAGAGGGACGGGAGGCGCAGACGCCCAAAAGCGCAGTACGAGTACTGCGCTTTCCTCCACTGCCAGAACATTGGCCAACGGTCAGCAAGATCTCCGCGAAGAGAAGTTACTGACCGTTGTTGCCCAGGGTGCACCAGGCTCAGGCTGGTGCTAACACGTCGTTCTCACCGGACGTATCCAGCAACAAAGACGGGTCAACAACAGTCCCGAGCACACGAGGAGGTTTTCCGGCCTTAGCACCCCTAACCAACCTTTTTTTTTTTTTTTTTTTTTTTTACGTGGGGAAATCCGTTAAGGATACCACGCTGCCCAAGCGTGGTTATGTCGGACTCTGCTGCCATGACCAGTGGCAGCCATACCGACTAAAACCCCACGATCTCCTTCCCTCCGCCGATTGGCGGGGACACGGGAACTGCGAAAGCATTACCTCCGCGACCCCGCCGGCGGTTGTCCGTGAGGACCCTCCTCCTGGGGAACCCGAGTTTCTCCCCCTCCTCGATCAGTGGCGCACCGGGAGACATACGGCACGCCGACACCAAGGGTTATTTTTAACGAGGTTTTCTTCCTCGTCTGTTTGGGTATGATGAAACCGGCTCTCCGGACGTCATAAGACATTCCCGGCCTCGGTTTCACCTCCCCCCGCCTCTGTAATTTTTTAACGAGGTTTTCTTCCTCGACAAATCGCACCCCAGTGTACCCCTCGCTACCTACACTGGGGAGCGCTCCTCCACTGTGCGCCTCACCGTGACCTCTGCTAGCTCAGAGGGACGGGAGGCGCAGACGCCCAAAAGCGCAGTACGAGTACTGCGCTTTCCTCCACTGCCAGAACATTGGCCAACGGTCAGCAAGATCTCCGCGAAGAGAAGTTACTGACCGTTGTTGCCCAGGGTGCACCAGGCTCAGGCTATTGCTAACACGTCGTTCTCACCGGACGTATCCAGCAACAAAGACGGGTCAACAACAGTCCCGAGCACACGAGGAGGTTTTCCGGCCTTAGCACCCCACCCCTAACCAACCTAACCTAACCTAACCAACCTAACCTAACCGAGGAATGCATTCCAACAACTAAGAAGTGGGGAGGGAAGTCGCGCAGTCCCTGGTGGACCCCAGATCTGCAGGAAAAGAAGGATCGCGATGTTCGGTTGCGGAAACGTATAAGCAGGGCAAATCCTGCAAGGAAAAAGCAAGTTATAGAAGAGTATATGGCTGCCAAAACAGCCTATAAGGATGCAATCCAGAATTCTATAACGAGCAGTTGGAGGGACTTTTGTAGCAGGCAGAAGGATTAGGACACATGGAAGTGCGCCTATCGAATCATAAAGAAATGTGCCAAACCAGCCTCAGGTGACGAGTGCCTTCTCAGGGACCCTAACACGGGAGATTCTTTGGACCCTGAACGATCTGCAAATCTTTTGGCAGATACATTCTACCCACCGGATGATCCTGGGGCTGATGAGAATTGCCACCGCAGTATCAGGGAGGAAGTAGAGCTAAGGATGGGAGCGCTTGCATGTACAGGAGAGAACACTGAACCACCTGTTACGGAACAGGAGTTGGCAACTGCACTAGCAGACATGAGCCCTAAAAAAGCCCCGGGCGAAGATGGATTAACGTCGGACATCTGCGCGGCGGCTCATCGAGCTAACTCTTGTCTGTTGGCAATATACAATAAGTGCAGACAGTTGGGCTATTTTCCCGGGCTGTGGAAGTGTGCAATTATCAAGATTATCCCTAAGCCTGGGAAGACTGACTACTCACTCCCCAAAGCCTATCGACCGATCGGCTTGCTTCCATTGTTCGGGAAAGTATTGGAGAAGCTCATAATTTCTAGGCTAACGTGGAAATTATTAAACCTCCGCAAGTTAAGTCCACGCCAATACGGATTTATCCCGCAGCGGAGCACTGAAGATGCGCTGTACGACGTGATGGAATTGGTAAAGGGCGGCCTCAGTAAAAAGCAGATGGTGGCAGTTGTTTCGCTGGACATCGAGGGTGCATTTGACAACGCATGGTGGCCGGCCATCCTGCGGGAGCTCCTGAACATGGGGGTGGAAGCCCAGACCATGAGTATGCTCTCCAGCTATCTGCGGGATAGGTCGGTCACAGTGCGATACCTTGGGCAAAACGTCGTTAAAACCACCACCAAGGGTTGCGTTCAGGGATCGATTGGCGGACCTTTGCTGTGGAACGTGCAATTAGACTCTCTCCTCAGGGAGGCAGAAAAACTCGAGGCGCACATTCAAGCCTTCGCCGATGACATTGTCATCGTGGCTATCGCCAAGGATACCACAGCATTAAACAGGAAGGTCAATAAAGCCTTGGAGTCGGTGGCAGATTGGGGTCGGCATAACAAGATGCGCTTCGCACCGGCCAAGACGCAAGCGATGCTGATCACGAAGAAGCTCAAATATGAAATGCCCCAATTCGTGCTCCTGGGAACGCCGCTACAGCTCACAGACACTGTAAAGCTGCTCGGTTTGACTATCGACCGCCACCTAAACTTCGTCGCCCACCTTGAGGAAGTCACAGGAAAAGCCATTGGCCTATATAAAGCCATTAGCAGGGCAGCTCGGACGCAGTGGGGCCTGAATTCTGAGATCCTGCGCACCTTGTACATCGCGGTGATCGAGCCTACAGTATTGTATGCAGCGAGTTCATGGGCGCATTGCGCGCATACCAAGAATGCAGCCAAAAGGTTAGACCGGTTGACTAGAGTTTTCGCCATAAGAATATCCAAGGCCCATTCGACGACCTCCCTCGTGTCAGCCGCATTACTGGCTAGGATATTACCTCTGGATCTGCGAGCTTTGGAGCAGCGAAAACTGTATGAGGTGAAAAGAGGGCGCCCATTGGACCAGCTACCGGGCAGAAAAATTCAGTTGCGGGTGCACCCTTCGCAGCTTCCACACCCTGCATGTAGATAGTCGCTTGACTTTGGGCTGGTGGAAAACGAAGAGGAAATCAGGGCGCTGTCGGGGGATGGGATTTTAATTTACACCGACGGGAGCAAAATTCAGGGAAAGGTCGGAGCAGCGGTTTCCTGTTGGAGGGGAAATCAGGAGGTGAAGAAGATGAAAATGAGGCTTGAGCCCTATTGCTCTGTGTATCAGGCCGAGATGATAGCAATCCTCCATGCAGTGACAATAGTACAGGAAATTAAGTCCCCGGCAGCCATCCTGAGCGATTCAAGATCCGCTCTGGAGACCCTTAAGGATCCATCTTCACTAAACCCAATTGCGGTGGAGATTAGGGAAAAGATGATGGAAATTAACCAAGGAGGAAATGGAATTATCCTTTATTGGATTAGAGCTCATGCCGGACTATCTGGCAATGAACGAGCGGACGAACTTGCCAAGGAGGCTGCCCTGAAACTAAAGGCGATATCCGCATACGATAGCTTCCCTTTGTCCTTCGCTAAGCAAATTTGCTGCTAATTAGCAGGGCTGAAACACTCGACTTGTGGCAGGCTCGCTACGAGTCTGCGGAGACGGGCGGCGGCATGAAGCTATTCTTCCCTAATGTCAGGACGGCGCACCGAACCATGGAGAAAACGGGGGTGACAAACCTCAGGACTCAGTTGCTTTCTGGCCACGGGGGCATCCGTGATTATTTATATAGGTTCAAGCTCTCGCCGACTCGAACTTGTGTTTGCGACGACACAACTCCTGAAACTGTAACACATGTGAGTGCCCACGGTTCGCACTAAAGAGACACGATTGCGAACACAGGATCGGCGATAGAGCCAAAAAACTTTCCAGGTCTCATCTGTGACGATCCCACCCGAGCCCATTTCCTAGCTTTCGCCGAGGGCGTTATGCGCCTTGCGGCCAAAGCGAATGGTGCGAAAAATATCAAGCTTAACTTAGAATAAATACATCACTCTTATGATTGTGTAAATTAGTATCATTTTCCTGAATCCCATATTATTACATTAAAATTTGATAATAATTGTTTGACATTGTTGTTATTATGTTTCTAATTCTAATTTATTTTTGAATAATTTAATTTAATTCATTTTATATTATTAAAGACTATATTCATGTATTGTGCCTAATTTAATTCTATTTATTTATCTTCATTTAATTATTTTTATTTTGTTTAATTTAATTCATTTTATTCAATTTAATTTAATTTAAAATTTAAGATTTTGTATTTTTTTTTATGTAAGTAAATTATAATGGTAAGCAACTAATAAAGTTAAGTTATTAAATAAATATGTCATTCTGTGTACATGAATAAATAAAGTTTTAAAAGACTAGGCAAAAAAATATAGCCTAGGTATATGTAAAGTAAGCCAATCTGCGCGTACCCAACAGGAAGTCTTGAAAAAAAAAAAAAAAAAAAAAAAAAACTGAACCTAACCTAACCTAACCGCCAGGGACGAGGCTACAGGCGACGACGCAGTGCACCAAGAAATCAGAAAGAGAGCCAAAAACGTGAAAGAGCGGGCGGATGGTGAAGCATCTGACCCGCCATTTACGATGGTAGAAATGGAGTGGGCTGCGTCTAGCTTCGACCCGAAAAAGGCACCGGGACTGGACGGGCTCACCGCAGATATTTGTAAAGTGGCGATCACCCTAAATCCGGAACTCTTCTTAGCGCTCTATAATAAATGTCAGAGCCTCGCGTGCTTCCCTGCCATGTGGAAGGAAGCGGTAGTTGTAGTGCTCCAAAAACCAGGTAAAGAAGATTACACGAATCCAAAATCATACCGGCCGATAGGGTTATTGCCGGTCTTCGGAAAGATATTGGAGAAAATGATCGTGAAACGGATCTAATGGCACATTCTTCCCGGCATGAGCCGGCGCCAGTAGGGCTTCATGCCGCAGCGCAGCACCGAAGACTCCCTCTATGATATAATACAACATGTTAAACAGGAATTAAAAGCTAAGAAGCTTATAACACTGATATCACTCGACATAGAGGGAGCCTTCGACAGCGCCTGGTGGCCGGCGATACAGTGCAGACTCGCGGAGACAAAATGTCCGGCAAACACGAGAAGACTGGTGGACAGTTACCTGTCGGATCGGAGGGTACGTGTTAGATGTGCAGGGGCGGAGTCGATCGTGGATACCGAAAAGGGCTGCGTGCAGGGGTCTATCGGAGGCCCAACTTTTTGGAACTTGCTGCTGGATCCACTCTTGAAAGAATTAGACAGCCGGGGCGACCGCTGCCAAGCATTTGCCGACGATGTGGTTCTGATGTTCTCAGGTGATACAGCACTAGACATCCAGGGACGGGCAAATGCCGCGCTTGCGCATGTTCGGGAGTGGGGAGTCAAAAATAAACTTAAGTTTGCGCCACATAAGACCCAAGCAATGGTGATAACTAATAAAATGAAGTATGACTCTCCGCTCCTGACCATGGGTGGGGTGGATATAGCACTGTGCCTGGAAATAAAAATCCTTGGAGTTATTGTGGACGATAAGCTTACTTTTAACGCTCATATAACTAGTGTTTGCCGGAAAGCCTTGAATATATACAAGCAGGTATCGCGGGCCGCAAGGGTTAGCTGGGGATTGTCGTCTGGGATAGTCGGAGCCATATACGTGGCGGTGGTCGAACCGGTGATCATGTACGCGGCAAGTGTATGGGCACCGGTCGCTTCAAAATTAGTAGTCAGAAGGCAGTTCGATGTGGTGCAGCGTGGGTTTGTTCAGAAAATCACCAAGTCGTATAGGACGGCCTCATTGAACTCGGCCCTATTGCTCGCCGGGATGCTTCCTTTGGATATTCGAGTCCGTGAAGCAGCCTCTCTTTACGAAGTGAAGAGAGGCATATCCCGGCGGGAAGTAGGTGATCGGGAGGTGGACAGACTGGCGGCTTTTACCGATGCGCCGCATCCCGCTGACCGGGAAGGGCTGGATTTCATATGTCTGGCAGACCGTGCAGAAATGGACCAGCATATTAGAGAAGGGCTACAAATTTATACCGACGGTAGCAGGATAGAAGGGAAGGTCGGCGCGGCACTCTCTGTTTGGAGTGGGGGCGCAGAGACCAGTAATAGTAAGCTTTAGTTGGAAAATTTCTGCACGGTGTATCAGGCGAAACTCTTGGCCCTTACAGAGGCGACTGGGTTGGCTCTCCGAAGCGCGACACACACGTGCAACATTTTTTGTGACTCGCGTTCTGAGTTTGAAACCGTGGTAGACCTCGATTCCCTCCATCCCCTCGCGCTAAAGGCTAGAGCCAATATAAATGACAACAAATTATTGGGCAGAATAACTAACTTATTCTGGGTGAAGGCACACGTGGTGGTGGAGGGAAATGAGAGAGCGGACGAGCTCGCAAAGAGTGCTGCGCTTCGGAAAACTAGACCAGTGTACGACAGATGTCCGGTTTCATTCGTCAAGCGTCAAATCCATTTGGAATCGATTGACGAATGGAACCGGAGATACAAAACCAATGACACGGCTGGAACAACGAAAATGTTTTTCCCCGATGCTGCAGCAGCATACTCGATAATTAAAAAGATCGAACTTGACCCTGTATTAGTACAGGTATTGACGGGGCACGGCGGGTTTTCCGAGTACTTCAATAGATTCAAGTGCAAGGAGAGCCCGGCGTGCCTATGTGACTCTGAAAAACTGGAGACTGTCCTCCATATTATAGCAGAATGTCCGATACATGACCAAGAAAGAATGGAAATAGAATTCATATTAGATGAAAAAATAACATTAGAAAATATTAGAAAGATCATGGAATGTAAGAAAAAAAGAAACAGATTTATTAAATATTGTATTCAAATAGCAAATAAAGTTATACATAGAAATAAATAGATAGGTAAATGGTAGACTGTTAAATATATAATGATAAATATATATAACGAGTTGCCAAACTAAAAAAGTTATGAAAATTAGAATAGATAAATAGAGTATTTAAGTAAAAAAAAACATGTCGTTTAATAGATAAAAAATAGCTATAAGTCATGTAAAACACATGTATATAGGATGTAAGAGAAACATGTAATAGTTTTAGTTAGTGTAAGTTTTGTATAAAGTTCAATAAAGAGAAACTGTGTTAAAAATGTTCCGGTTCCCCCATGCCGGAGAAACAATTTCTGAAGTAAGCCGATCTGCGCACACCCAACGGACCTATACACCCGTTGGATGTGCGTATATTGCGATTGGCCAGTAAAAAAATAAATCTAACCTAACGAAAAATAAAAGAAAAAACCTAACCTAACCTAACTTTTCAAAGTTAATTTTAACTAACTTAGGAAAATCCAATGAAACTAAAATTCACCTAGGGGCTCCTAACTGAACCTAATTAACCCCAACATACCGCTTTGGAACCTCCATCGCCAAAAAACCTCTTACGCACACGAGGGGTTAAATAAATATAAAATATAAAAGAGGTCGCAACAATGAGGTATGTCTTTCGTGCGTGCAGCCGCCGGCGTCCGCCGATTTAAAAGACATAACGTCTTTTAAATCGGCGGACGTCAAAAAAAAAAAAGACTGTGATACATGAGTGATCTTAAAAGGGTTTCGTACAAACAAAAAAGGCAATTATAAAATTTTGAAATTAATTTGCAACCTGTTTAAAAACCTGTATCCAGGGCTGAAGCAGTATCGTAATGGAAAAAAGTTATTTTGATGGTTTGTGCGTAAAAGACCGTCATTAAGATTCTGTGTTTAGTTTTTTAATCTCTAAATTTCAGTATGAGAGTCTGAGAGTAAATAAAATGGATTGTTATAATCCATTATAGCTACTCTATGGTGTAATACTTGTATAGTGCCACAAACTTATCTGGCCCGGTGGCGGGGGCGGTCCGATCGACTTAAGTCTTGCCATTAAACCTAATACCGCCCGTTTTAGAGGAAACATAAAAGTAAAAGAAATATATACACTGTTAAAATAATAGCATTGATATACTTATTAATTGTGTTGTGTGGTGTTTCAATTAAATATCAATTGCCTTCTATTTTTTGTTGATTAGTTTTAAAAATGCACTACGTTAAGTCGCGATCATAGCTATTATATAGTATTAGAGAGTTATAATATTGCACAGAAACAACTCGTTGACGATTTTTTTATTGTAAGAAATGAAATATGTGTAGAAAAAGATAATATGTATTTAAAAAAATACACCCTAATGGACTGTGCATACGCGGTAAATAAATAAATTGTACCTGGCAATACTACATTTCAAGATGGCGGCTTTAGTTCTAAATTTGGCCACCGGGTCAGATAAGTTTGTAGCACTGTAGATGTATTTTAGAACCATTGCAATTGTTTCATGTTGTGAAATATAATGGAATAAAATATTCAATTTACCTTCTGGCAGCGACGGCACCGGCAACTTTAAAGCGGGAATCCGAAAAGTATTTTACATCTCTCATATTCGGTAAGTAGGTCCTTATTACCCCCAAATGGGGCTTGTAGGTGACCAATTAGCGCTCTAGGGTAATAATGTAGCTATAAAAGACCTAGGGCGGTAAGTAATTAAAAAAAAAATACTTTTCTCTTTCAAAAAGTTCTCGTACATCTAACCATCATACTGGCAATAGACATCATGCATTCAGCCCAATGACAAAAGAGGTGGCTTCGTTATTCAGCCTTGTCTTCGTATGAGTATAATAGTCATCAATTTTAAATATCGAACGGCGAAGCTCAATTTCCTTCTAGAAAAAAATAAAAATAAAAAAAAGAGATGAAAAAAGGCGGGAATAGAAACTTTTACTTTTAATATTGTTTGTTTTCGGGATTTTTTTATAATTACGTGCTAATTAGGAAAAAAACATGAGTTGTGCAAGTGATGAATATATAAGCTGCACTCCCGATTCAATGAAAATGGAAGCTGAAGCAGCAATTAACAATATTTTGCCTGAAAGTTCTAAAGAGAGATATTTGAAAACTTACGACGAGTTCATGAAGTGGCGAAAAGAAAAACAAGTAAAGTCTTTTATTTTTGTAATCCCGGTTTTTTTCTACTTACCTCACAATCGAGATGTAAAGCAGAGTAGTTAGCTCGGGTGTAAGCATCAATTGCACCCTCGAACTATAGGCGCCCTCGCTGCGCTCGTGCGCCTAAATATCTCGGGCTGCAATTGATGCCTTACAGCCCTCGGCTACTAATCTACTATTACATCTCTCATATTCGGTAAGTAGGTCCTTATTACCCCCAAATGGGGCTTGTAGGTGACCAATTAGCGCTCTAGGGTAATAATGTAGCTATAAAAGGCTCTAGGGCGGTAAGTAATTAAAAAAAAAACACTTCACTCTTTCAAAAAGTTCGCGTACATCTAACCATCATACTGGCAATAGACATCATGCATTCAGCCCAATGACAAAAGAGGTCGCTTCGCTATTCAGCCTTGTCTTCGTATGAGTATAATAGTCATCAATTTAAATATCGACCGGCGAAGCTCAATTTCCTTCTAGAAAAAAATAAATAAAAAAAAGAGATGAAAAAAGGCGGGAATAGAAACTTTTACTTTTAATATTGTTTGTTTTCGGGATTTTTTTATAATTACGTGCTAATTAGGAAAAAAACATGAGTTCTGCAAGTGATGAAGATATAAGCTGCACTCCTGATTCAATGAAAATGGAAACTGAAGCAGCAATTAACAATATTTTGCCTGAAAGTTCTAAAGAGAGATATTTGAAAACTTACGACGAGTTCATGAAGTGGCGAAAATAAAAACAAGTAAAGACTTTTATTCTTGTAATCCCGGTTTTTTTCTACTTACCTCACAATCGAGATGTAAAGCAGAGTAGTTAGCTCGGGTGTAAGCATCAATTGCACCCTCGAACTATAGGCGCCCTCGCTGCGCTCGTGCGTCTAAATATCTCGGGCTGCAATTGATGCCTTACAGCCCTCGGCTACTAATCTACTATTTCAACACCTTTGCTCGTAAAGCTGATGTAATTCCACCGGTTTTAAATATGTAAAGCGGGTCATAAAAAACGCGTGTGTTACCAAAGTAAATAGTTAAGTTATAGTCCATATAAATTCCATATGAGTATTATTTGCCATTTCGCGCGCTGTTGCTATTCAAATTTCGAACTAATCGCCGCACGGCGCCAATCAGCAGCGCTAGCGCGCTGTTAAAATGGCGGGAAAGCAACAGTGTGCATTTACAGATTGAGTTTATTTAAAATAAAAAAAATCAGTTTATTCGGTCATTTAAAAACTTGGCTGCATGCTCTAAAGTCTTTGCCAACATTTTCACGCAGCTAGATACGGCAGAAAATAATTCTCGCGCCATTTTTCTCAAATTTTCTTTTCTTTGTACTTGTATTGTGAATATCTAAAAATGACAACTTTCAATAATGAGGAAGAGCAATATATTACTTCAACTCCACCGGATATACTAACAAAAGCGTGAACCGCATGCGACAGCTTGCTGCCGTCAATATCCAAGGACAGATACATAACCACGTATGAAAATTTCTTGAAGTGGAAAAATATGAAAAATGCCATGTCATTTTCCGAAAATGTAGTTTTGGCGTATTTTAATGAACTAGCTACCCAAGTAACACAGTGTAGCCGTATGATGGCCGACTTATGGTTTTAATGTATCGTTTTAACATTAAAACCCAAGTTCTATATTAGTTTTATATACGTTTATTGTGCTAATTTGGGCACAAATTAAACAGCTTTAGGTTCTTAATTGGTTTTTTTATTTGCATTACAGAAGCGTTATACCAGCATTACTATGGTCAAAAAAAGTTGTAATCGCATTAAAGAAGCATTATACTAGCACTATTACTGTTAGTGAAGTTGCTAATCGCATTACAGAAGCATTAAACTAGCATTACAATTTAAGCAAAAGAATTATTGGAGTCCTACAAGTGTTCACATATAGAACTCAAATAAGTCCTATATTTTTGAAAACTACAAATGCTTTAATAGAATAAACGTTGTAATTTAATTATCGTCTAGCGATATGACTGATGGTGACGAAATTGACTAAGTTTGTTGTTTGACATTATAATTATTCTGGGTAACTTTTTTACTCTTGTTCTATTACTTGCCTTCAAATATTACTGCGAAATGTAGTTTACTGTCAATGTCTATATAGGTTTCATCGAAAATTTTCACGCGCCTTCAGTTTATAGAGCCTTTGTTAAAAATGTTATAAAGATATGGGTGTAATAAAAAAACAATTGCATAATTTTTGTATAGAACGAAATTTTTGCTTGATTAACTTAATAGTTATGAATTAACTTGAGCTATCACTTTATTATAGGTCTATTAGTTTCTTACATAAGTCTAAATAATAATATTTTTTGGTTATGGAATATTTACAAAATGGTGTCGTTCTAAACAGCTTGGTGAACCATAAAAAGGACTTATTAATACCATCAGCTGTATAAATACTCACATGTACATATTTATTAAGCCAGAGGCAAGAGAGAAAACTTTTGATAAACCACCGTAGTGTCATCGTCTGCAAAGTAGTCTTATATATGTTCACTTATATACCAGTAGACATCATGTGAACTGAATTAGTTCCGTTACAAAATGCAATTTTAGTGAACCTTGAACGACAAAACCCATTTTCTTTTATTTAACCAGATTTTTGTACAGCTTAAGTCTGTTCGCCAAGAGTTGATAAAAAGGTATTCTAAACGGATTAATTACTACTAAGTGGATATATGTACAGCTTTAAGCATTACTATAACTCACATGTGTTCGATTAAAGAACTACTAGGTGTACAAAAGAACTCAATTGATCTTTTAAAATGCAAGCACTACAATGATACAAGTTACGCTGCTCAGCAGCTCTAGGCTTTTACTTACCATTTAAAAATGCTATCATACAACCAAAGGTACTGAAAACAGCTAAAAGATGTACAGCAGATTTTTAGCATTATAATGCTTCAGGTTTATGCTATTAAGCAGCAATGGGTATTTACTTACTAATTAAAAATGCAATTATATATGTATTGATATACCTACTGTACATACTCTTTTACATATTTTTTTAACGACCGTTTGTAAGCTAAGTACCTACCTATTCCTTATATAGCAGATTTTTATTTCTTTTCAGGTTGCGTTAATATTTGGTATTAATGGTGCATGTAGACGGCAAGAGCTTCACAATATTACCACAAATGACATTGAAAATCAAGGCAAAATGCTTTTAGTTAAAATCCCAAACACTAAAAATAAAATACCCCGATCTTTTATTATCGACGGCTCATTTTATGATGTGGTCAAAAAATATGAAGCTCTGCGTACGACTAAGGCAAAAAATAATCATTTCTTTCAGAATTACCAAAAAGGTAAATGTACTGCGCAACCTATTGGCATAAATAAATTCGGTGCCATGCCAAAGGAAGTCGTCAAGTTTTTAGGATTGCCGGATGCTGATTGTTATACAGGGCACAATTTCAGAAGAACGTCAGCTACATTACTTGCTGATTAGGGAGCCGATATTGACTTTAAAGCGGCAAGGCGAGTGGCGTTCTAACGCAGTAGCAGAATCTTATGTAGAAGATTCCATCCAAAACAAAGCAAATATAAGTGCCAAAATAACTCAGGCAATAAATTTGGAGCCACAAACGAAGAAGTTTTGCCCTGAGCCGCGCCCCTCTACGTCTACTGATGATATTTTTTTATTTACAACTAATGACGAATTACAATGCTCTTCTGCCGCCTTTCAAGAAGTATCGTCGTCTCCAACATTTACCCTAACACAAAACAATGACATTATGAATAGTAATAATAATAATAAAAACATAATTAAAAAACCAACTACAACTACGTATCATTTTAATAATTGTAATTTCACTAACTGTTTCAATAATTAAAAATGAACAAAATATTTTTTTTTTCTGTTTCCTCGCAATAGTGTTAAAAAACGTCGTACGATATACGTGCGTATTGGTTATAACATGCTCGGCTCAATAACGCCCTCGCCTTCGGCTCGGGCTGAAATTCCGCCTCGCATGTTATAACCATCATAACGCACTAATATCGTAATGTACTATAAAAGAACCTTTTATTATAGTGTAAAACTAGCGAGTGGTCACGTGGACTACAAGTTGCTTTAATGTCGAGATTGAAGCATACATTGACAATTTTTATTGTAATGTATTGATATTTAATAATGGACATATTATTGTAACTTGACATAATAATATTAAGTGTATTGACATTTATCTTTGACTTTGTCTGTCCAAGCGGTGAAACATGTCGGACAAAATTGATTAATTGTGCAACATCTGTGTTTCATGTATCACCGCAGACACACAAGCATTATGTATCACTCATGAATCTTGAATTAACACTTGCATGGAGCACGTTGACTTGTCATGCGTGTATATCGCACCTGTACACAAACAAGAGCAAAGGTGTAAACAGGGAACTGGAATTGACGAGATTGTGTAATGCTATTCTCGTTTCGGCAGGCGTCGTGGACTCTTGCATGATACACAATATCGTCTCCTATTTAGCAGGTCTTAAATACGTATTCTCAAAAGGCAAGTATATTCGAAGGCACAGTACGAGTATAAGTGGTACTTCCGTATCGTTAGTGCTGACTGTGTCTAAGGGTGCTTACATAAAGAGCCCGTTTGCCAGCTTACAGTTTACAGGTAGCCGGTACTATATTGTATATTTATATTGTCCAACGATATTGAACCCTTATTTTGTCATACTGGGAGCCGGAAACGGCAGCCAGTCCTTTAGGTAAGTAACGTAAAGCGTCCGCCTTCCACACTGTCACATTGTAGGACGGAGGTGGAGGTAGAGCTAGTCTCGGTGATCTCGGTCTGTCTTCGACAATAATGTATGCCTTTTGTTTTATCCGATTTTCAAATAAGAATATTTTTCGCGCATAAATTTAAATTTTACGAGGATCCGTTTTCATCATTCATTATTTTTTGTTTGATTAAACAAAAAAAAAATACTGAATTTGGTTACTACTTGCTACCATACTATTAGGTTGGGGAAAAAGTCTTTTCGTATTTTATATGAAAATTCAAAACATTTTTTACTAAATTTTATTTACATTTAACTAAAGTATGTAGGTGCCATTTTGTTCGATAACTTTTTGCCATCTTGTAGGTAGAGACATGATCCCATTACTATAGAAATTTTAGGACTTCTGTTCAAAAAACCACGACAAGTGGTTTTGGCAGTCTTCTCGTGATGTTAACCTGACATTGCCTAAAGAATTCTGAAGAGACCGAAACAGGTGGAAATCAGAAGGTGCAAGGTCAGGACTATACGGCGGATGCATTAACACCTTCCAGTCAAACTCTCTTAATTTTTGCTGAGTGGCTAAAGATGTGTGAGGTCTAGCGTTATCATGATGAAAAATCACACCCCTTCTGTTAATTAATTCCGGCCGCTTTCTCTCAACTTTTTGCTTTAATCTCATCAGTTGTTCACAGTAGAGTTCAGAATCGATAGTCCTGCCTGGCGGTAACAGCTCATAATGAATAATGCCCTTCCAATCCCACCATACACACAGCATCACCTTATTGCGGGTTAACCCGGGTTTTGCCAGAGTCTGTGAAGCCTGACCGGCCTTTGACCACGACCTTTTTCGCACGTTCTTGTCGTACATGATCCACTTTTCATCTCCAGTTATAAGCTTCTTCAAAAACGATTCGCTTTCATTACGTCGTAGTAAAGAATCACAAATGAGTACACGGTTCATCAAGTTTCTTTCAGTGAGATCGTGAGGCACCCAAATATCGAGCTTTTTAGTGTACCCAGCTTTTTTCAAATGCGCCAAAACTGTTTTGTGGTATTGACCACAAAACAGTTTTGGCGCATTTGGAATTAGGAATTGTCCTAATTCTTCAGCTACGTCGTAACTACTGATATGCTGATCTTGCTCCACTTTTTCAAAAATGGCATCCATTTTATCCGTAACAGGGCGACCAGAGCGACGTGCATCTTTCACATCAAAATTTCCTGATTGAAAACGCTTAAACCAAATTTGTGCTACTCTCACAGACACTGCACTAGATCCATAAACGTCACAAATTTTTTTCGCAGCTTGCGTTGCATTTTTACTTTTTTTGTAGTAAAATTTTAAAATGAATCGAATTTCTTCATTAGATTCACTCATCTTGACAGTAAAAAAAACAAATGAAAATCACACATTTACCTAATTTGAATTTGGAATTATCTTTTTTAAAATTTAAACTTTTTAAAGATATCAAAACCTGCCAGATACAAATGGTATAACCAAAGAGATTTTATTACAAGTTCATACATACTAAAATGCGAAAAGACTTTTTCCCCTACCTATTATGTATTTACTGAATCTTAATGTGATGCGACCCCACCCCTGCTGTTCAAGCAGTACTCTTCAGGAGATCTTACTCAGTCTCAATAATTTTAACAAAAAAAAGCCGACTCCAAACATTACTCTACATTTACGTATGTGTGACCTGTAACACAGGTTTTTTCCAAAACCTACTCCAGGCACCACCAGCCTCTCACTTAAAATGGCTTAGCATTTGTGGAAACGAAATGTTTAAAAAGTTAAGTTTAGTTTATAGGTATTTTATTGTGAGAGGATTTCCTCTTTTATTATAAATATTTTATTACTAGCTACTGCCCGCGGCTTCGCACGCGTGAAATTCGGGCATTTTAGATTATTCAAGCCAAGTCTAACACGCAACGCAAACACCTTCATTTAGCACCTTAAATTAAATACGAATGCAAGAAAGAACTTTCCCGATAACTACTACCCCCGTGCCGCCTCGCCGCGCCGTCCGCGTTCTCATAAACACTGAGAGACGCCAAATACAAATTTAAAAGCCTATTAGGATAACACAAATCATATTCCATCAGTTTAAAAAGGATAAATGAAACTTTAAAAAATTACGACGAAATCTCAGGAAGTAAGTAGTAGTAGTCGTTTTTCGCTTTTTCGTGTCAGGATTTTTCAGTTGGTTTATTATTTTTTTAATTTATATCTTTTTTAGTGAATACATTTTTTTGTTTATTTTTTATAATAAAGTGTAAGTAGTAGTGACATGGTGCCTTCGAGACGAAAATACATGAATAACTTAATTTAAAAAAACTCAACACTGTTGCCTAACTCCTAACCGTTCCTCATCCCCTCAGCAGTGTCACATGATGACTTCCCAATGCAAATTTTGTTACTTAATAGAATAGAATAGAATAGAATATCATTTATTTTTATTAATAACATCAGAAAACTCATTAATTACCCTGTCCATGTCTATGCCTACAAATTTCAACCCTTTCTCTCGTCAGATCCTGATTTGATTAATATGGGGCTACCTGAAGAGTGTATCCTCTCAAACAAATAATAATTATTAAAATTGCTGTACAATTGACGGAAAAATCGTTGAAACTATATTAAAAATATGCATACAGTTGAACATAGAACTGCCCTACAGGTACAATAAATAACAATAACAGGTAATTTCTGGGACAAAAACTAACTTATATCCTATCTCAGGATTCAAGGTATCTCTGAACCAAATTTCATTGAAATCGCTCCAGCGATTTAAGCATGAAGAGGTAACAGACAGACACTCTGTCGCATGTATAATATTAGTATGGATTGGCGTTCCGAAAAACCGTAAAAACGACACATGTATTGATATATAAACATTTCAACCCTATCGCACCCCAATAAGGGGCCATCCATAAGTTAGGTCACACGAATTTCATGATTTTTGACCACTCCCCCCGTCCTTGTCACAGCTGGTCACATTTGTGAGACTCCCCTTTGACTTTGAGAGACATGGATGGCCCCTAAAGGATGATGGTCACGTTAGCCACGTCGAATTTTATAATCGTTGTTGGATTCGTAATCAGCGACCCGATAAACCATGAAACCAATACCCATGACGATTTTCAGACTTTTTGACCCCATTTTACTCTTTTAGGGATTGAATTTTGAAAAATCCTAAAACACGTGTTTGCTCATTTATTTATAGAAGTACTCGTGTAAAGTTTACGATAAAATAGTTCAACTAATCTTGTATTCCCATACAAACTTTGGACCTTCGTTTCACTCCCTAGGGGATGAATTTTGAAAAATTCTTTCTTAGTGCACCCCTAGACGTCATAAGGAACCTACATGCCAAATTTGGAATCTCTGGACCCAGCGGTTTGGGCTGTGCGTTGATATATAAGTCAGTCAGTCAGTTTCTTCTTTTATATATTTAGATAAATATTTTTTATTATAAAGATGTATGTAGATACAGGCTGATGATGATGATGATGATGAAAAAATATGTTACCAATCTGGAAGTGTACTCTTTAAAATAAAAAAAGTTATTTTTCAAATCGGTTTATAAATGACGGAGTAATGCAATAACAAACCTAACAGTGGGTAGATACAGGCTGATGATGATGATGATGAAAAAAATATGGGACCAATCTGGAAGTATATATATACTCTTTGAAATAAAAGTAAAAAAATTCAAATCGGTTTATAAATCGCGGAGTAATTAAGATCAAACGTTAAAAAAAATACAGACGAATTGAGAACCTCCTCCTTTTTTGGAGTCGGTTGAAAACACAAAAGGCTCGATGACGTCTGTAATATGAAGGTACTTCCCCAGTGGGCAGCTCCACAACGTCGTCAGGACCTGCCTCTCTTCTTATATCTGTGACACTGCGGTGTTCCGGAGCAGCTAATAGATATTCCCCGAAACTGTTTTTTACGTCCCTCCGAGTGCTCAACAGAGTAAGGACTAAGGTCATTATAACTTCAGATGAAGGGCGTGGTAATGGCCGAGTGATTTTCCTTATACAAATAGATAGACTCTTTATTTTTAGCCGACTTCAAAAAAGGAGGAGGTTCTCAATTCGACTGAATATTTTTTTTGTATGTATGGTTATTCGATATCTTTGCGAATTGTGAACAGATTTTCATTTAACTTTTTTTATTTGAAAGGGTATGATTGCAAGGTGGTCCCATATTCACCAAGTCAGGATCTGATGATGGGATGCCAGGGAAACCCTTAAATTTTATAAGCACGTATGGTCAAATTCAATCTTTAGGGTTTCCGTACCCAAAGGCTAAAAAGGAACCCTATTACTAAGGCTCCGCTGTCCGTCCGTCCGTCCGTCTGTCACTAGGCTGTATCTCATGAACTGTGATAGACAGTTGAAATTTTCACAGATGATGTATTTCTATTGCCGCTGTAGACGCTTGAAATACTCACATAATATTTACTTTTATAATCACTTATTTAATAAAAATAAAACAAATAATAGGTAGGGGAAAAAGTCTTTTCGCATTATAGTATGTATGAACTTGTAATAAAATCTCTTTGGTTATACCATTTGTATCTAGCAGGTTTTGATATCTATAAAAAGTTTAAATTTTAAAAAAGATAATTCCAAATTCAAATTAGGTAAATGTGTGATTTTCATTTGTTTTTTTTACTGTCAAGATGAGTGAATCTAATGAAGAAATTCGATACATTTTAAAATTTTACTACAAAAAAGGTAAAAATTCAACGCAAGCTGCGAAAAAAATTTGTGATTATTATGGACCTAGTGCAGTGTCTGTGAGAGTAGCACAAATTTGGTTTAAACGTTTTCAATCCGGAAATTTTGATGTCAAAGATGCACGTCGCTCTGGTCGCCCTGTTACGGATAAAATGGATGCCATTTCTGAAAAAGTGGAGCAAGATCGGCATATCAGTAGTTACGACGTAGCTGAAGAACTAGGAATTGACCACATAACAGTTTTGGCGCATAAAAAGGTCGTGGTCAAAGACCAGGCTTCAGAGACTCTGGCGAAACCCGGGTTAACCCGCAACAAGGTGATGCTGTGTGTATGGTGGGATTGGAAGGGAAGATATTCATTATGAGCTGTTACCGCCAGGCAGGACTATCGATTCTAAACTCTACTGTGAACAACTGATGAGATTAAAGCAAAAAGTTGAGAGAAAGCGGCCGGAATTAATTAATAGTAGGGGTGTGATTTTTCATCATGATAACGCTAAACCTCACACATCTTTAGCCACTCAGCAAAAATTAAGAGAGTTTGACTGGGAGGTGTTAATGCATCCGCCGTATAGTCCTGACCTTGCACCTTCTGATTTCCACCTGTTTCGGTCTCTTAAGAATTCTTTAGGCAATGTCAGGTTAACATCACGAGAAGACTGCCAAAACCACTTGTCACGGTTTTTTGAACAGAAGTCCCAAAATTTCTATAGTAATGGGATCATGTCTCTACCTACAAGATGACAAAAAGTTATCGAACATAATGGCACCTACATACTTTAGTTAAATGTAAATAAACTTTATTAAAAAATGTTTTGAATTTTCATATAAAATACGAAAAGACTTTTTCCCCAACCTAATATAATAAATTAAGGGGGCCTCCCATAGAACAAACGTGATTTATTGCCGTTTCTATAGATAATGGTACGGAACCTTTCGTGCGCGACTTCGCCGCCGCACTTGGCCGGTTTTTTTTATATGAAAGGGTAATTGCGAGATGGTTCCATATTCACCAAGTCAGGGTTTGATGATGGGATCCCAGAAAAATCGAGGGAAACCCTTAAATTTGCCCTATGTTAGCCGGCAGAATAAAATTGTGCCACTCCATGGCTCTACGCTGGATGTCGTACAAAGCGACTAAGGAATCTTGTGTCACGCGATCACTTTTCTCCCGGAAGACGGTCAGCAGCGTCTGCCGGGGAATACCACCAATAAACTGCGCTCGGCAACTGAAGTCGGTTTAATTTTTTTTTTAAAATCAACTTTATTATGGTAAATATATTACGAAACATTAAATTGAGAAAATAAGAATTACAGGGATGAAGACTCGTAGAGGAAAAACTTATAAATCATAAAAGGACACTGTCATCTTCTATCGGAGAGGCGGTAAGCTCGATTGCCCCCGAGATACTTAAAAAATGAAGTAGGCACCTACTCCTCGCGTGCCCTTCGCCTAATAAAAAAGCCGCTGTCCAGCTCGCTGGTCGACCTCCGATAACAACAAAATATGGTGTCGTAAATTGTGTTCCCCGTCATAACGCCGCGCGCGGAATTACGTCTACATATCAATTGATTGCGCAAATGCCGCGGGTCGAGGGGAGGACTAGGTACACGGGGAGGGGGGGGGGGGGGGGGGGTTTGCATTTAGGACTGCGATAATACCGATGGCGATAAGCAATCGGCTAATGGTATCTATAGCGCGATACGTGTGTACTGTTTATGACTCCACGCAACATAAAGATAAAGTACTAACAAAAACGAGCGGGCGCGAGTTGGTCTCGCGGGGGATGGTTCCGCGACTGGTGTGAAGTTCAGTGAACGAGTGTATCAAGGACATGGTCCAAAACCCAACTAGCTCAATATTGTACTTGAAAAAAATATGTTCTCCGAAGCATTTGAACTAAAAGAATTTTAAAACAATACACAAGGTGGTGGAGTATGCTCTAAACTTCTTCGATTGATGGGAGACCCGTCGCCTGTGTCCCGGCAGTGGGTTGAATATGGGTTTGTTGACGATGACGACACAAAAAATAGTACAATATGTATTATAATATTATAGTACGCGGCGGCCGCAGAATAAGTAACAATGCGCGGCCGCCGAATACATCATTCATCCATTACTCATTTCAGTAGTCTATAAGTAAATATTTTCTGGCTCAGTAAATTCGAAGAGCCGGTAATATTTTCGCCTATTTTCTGGAATAATTTCAAAAATATTTATATACAAATACAAAAAATACATTAAAAGCCCTGTTTTCAAACTCTTTACATTACACATTCGATTCGGAGCCAGAAATTCATATACGAGTATGCACCAAATTTCAGTTTAATCGATTCCGTTGACCCTAATAAAATTGGCAGTGACAGACAGACTGCTGACTACAAGAGTGATCATGTAAGGATTTCGTTCGTCATTCGCAAGTACGAAACCCTAAACGGACTTTGCATCGTCATTGAAGGAAAGGCGCTGATCCTCTGGGCATGCACTGGGAAGGTGCCGGTCGCCGGTACAATGCGCCTAAAGTACACACTGGGACGCTGTTTATAAGAAGACGAAGTCTACTCTTATACATATAGATTCGTTAATCGTTTTTAAGCGTAACAATGACATTATCATCATTGATCATTCTCAGTAGAAGATTACAACCAAAATCATTATTGTTTATTTAATGCACTTCACAGCAATAAAATCTAAAAGGCAAAAATTCACCACTTTATGTCAGCTCATTTACTAACATTGACATTATTTTATAAACTACGTTACATAAAATTACCAATAAATCTAACCAAGTTCATTGCACGGTCGTTCTGATATATAACATTTCAAAAATAATTTATTTTCTATTATCTTTACAATGCTAACTAGAATGTCGATAGAATACTGGTAGCTCCACTGGTCCAGCTCAGCAGTTCCGAACTACTATCCGATGATATTTATTATACATCAAACTGAATTCGCCTTATCCACAAACTACGTGTCCGTGAGGGAGGCCAAACGGAAATTATGTATTCCATACCGGTGCGTCCAGGATCTAATTCTAGTATGTCTACGTGAGTGCGTCGATTTCTGAAACTGGAATTGGTGATTGGTTTATTACTCTGAAATAGGTGAGGTGAGATTAGTTTTGCTCTAAACATTATGGCGGCCACTGTCTCGTATTAACGTTCTAGCACTTACGCTTCTGAAATTTCACTTTGTCGTGATCGATGTCAAGTTTACCCCACTGTTGGAGGACGGTCTCGCCTCGCGACGGAGTTCGCATCTTACTCTACCACTCAGCTCCCTGCCCCGGGGTGGCGGAGGCCAGTGTTATCTGGCCAAATAATGGACACGAACTGGTCTGGAACAAGTCGTCTGTTATCTAATGCCAATGTCCAAGACATTGTTATTAAACGTCCTTACGTGTGCCGCTGTCCGCTCCCAACAATAGGGTGCTCAAGATAAATAAATTCATCCATAGAAAAGGTACGGTCAACGTCGCTTAACTTGCGTGTTCTATTATACTTAATCGCATAACGACTCCAACGAGCTCAAGTTTGAATTTAATAACTTAATAACATTAACTCTAAAAGTGTGGTTGGACAACGGTTCAAATCGTACATAATATCTGTGCCTACTGTTTAGTAGTCACCTTCGGGAGAGACACGCACGCGCCGTGTAACAGAGGTGCAGCGTGCTCCGTGCTCCGTGCTCCGTGCACCGCAGGCGATGCACAGTCGAGGCCGCGAGGGACGTTATCACAGCAGCCTGCAATTAAAAGCATGACTGCATTCTATGAATCGACGCAGTGATTGCATCACCTGCGACCATCGCCGCGCCGCCGTGCGCTCGGCATAGATATTTTTTACTACGTTTGTTGGCAAACACGCCTGCCTGATATGACGGGTTTTTACACCGTTGCCTTATAGGCATAGTTTATGTTTATAACGCAAAGTGGTAACAACAAAACTACATTCGAAAAAAGAAACGCCAAAAACTACCTTGTAAAAAGGAGGTCTCTTTATAATGTTCACATGATGTCCATGTTTGTTTGATTATTTAGTTTAGAGTTGCAGCACTATTTATTTTTAAAAAGGGGTATGTTTGTGAACCACTGCCCTAGAGTCCATATACGGAGCGAAGCCGACTCGGTCTATGCATTAGTCTGTGATAAATGATACCAGTGCTGCAGTGGTCCGCCGCGTGGTCCCGGCACCTCGATGCCCGCTTCATTTTCACTGACGATTATTAATTATGGACTTCCTCGATTTCTATTTAATGCTCGATTTGCCGACCTCATTATGTAGCAATTGTTCGACTCCTCGCAACCTGTCCCCGGTGTAATTATGAAAGTTTCCACACACATGAATTAACCGCTCGTTATAATATGATCAATATATTAGCCAGCGCCATCTCAGATGACGTCAGGCGGAAGAACAGCGCGCATAGTTTTCCTTATTTACATAATACATATATATGAATATTTTATTGATGAATCTGACCAAATAGTCCCATTTATCATAATAATAATAGAGTGACGTTCCTTGGGAACTCCCCAGAGAGCTCACTTGAAAAGGAAGTAGCATCCTTCACAGTACAGCACCGTATTGCGGACTTGTGAAGCTAGCTCGTGGGCTGGACGCCGCCGGCTCGAATGAAGAGCAGTGCGGAGATAATACTATGTCTGCTGATTGATTTTGATCCAAAGTATGTTTTGTCAAAAACATACAATAGAACTCAGTCGCAGACAAAGCAAGAACAACTGAAGTCTGGTTTGAAAGATCAATGGAATATTGATTTTCAACTACCTTTTTGAGCTGAACGACTACGATACGTTTATAACATCTTCCTTGAGTTACATTAGTACAGTATTGTATGTACTCAAATACATAAATAAATAGACTGAATGAAACAGTGTAGAGAACCAGCATGACAAAGTTCTTTTTAGGGTTCCGTACCCAAAGGGTAAAAAGGAACCCTGTTACTAAGGCTCCGCTGTCCGTCCGTCCGTCCCCAGGCTGTATCTCATGAGCCGTGATAGTTAGACAGTTGAAATTTTCACTGATGAAGTATTTCTGTTGCCGCTATAACAACAAATACTAAAAAAATAGAATAAAATAAATATTTAAGGGGGCTCCCAGACAACAAACGTGATTTTTTGCACGTTTTTGCTATCAATTAATAACGGCAATAGGTAGACGTTCGAAATACTCACATAATATTTAGTTACATATTCACTTTAAAAATAAATAATTAAATAAAAATAAAACAAATATTTAAGGGTACGGAACCCTTCGTGCGGGAGTCCGACTCGCACTTGGCCGGTTTTTTTATTTTTATATTACGTCGGGTAGGAAACAAGCAGACGGGTCATCCGTCTGATGTGAAGCGGTTACCGTGGCTATATAAACACTCGCAACATGAAATATTCCTCGCGGGTCGTTATCCCAGCTGCCGCGCAGGAACTCCTCCTGCTCACGTCACATATCACAGGAACACAGCTGCGGAATTCTGTGAGGTGGAGGTATTTCCCCAGTCGAGCAACTTATAAATACGCTGTGTACTACCTATCTTTTGCCAGAGTCTCTTTTGTCGGTCAGCAGGTTGCACCAAGTGTAGGTGAAGTTGGATTTGGCTCAAAGATGATGAGATGTATTATAAAGTATGTCCATAAAATAAAACAAAATGCACATGTAATCAACAAAACATGCATTTGATCTTATCGGTTTTCTGGTCAAAATGCCTATCGTTGTAAAGTTGTAGGGCTGCCAATAAATGTTAAAACGTCGGAGGGACAGTTACACTAGAAATAAAGTAAATAATGGATTATTCAAAAACTCTTTAAGACTTAAATTAGGAACTTTACATTACTATATATATAAAAACTAGTGAAATATTTATTGCAAAAAAGACACTCGCAGTCGCAATGATCACGGTCCGTCCTCGCCTCGATCAGCATCGGCAGCTTACGAATTATGTACATACCGGGACACTGGTACATCTGTCGATGAGCCGGGATTATGGCAGCCCTATTGTAAAGTGAGTGAGCGACGCGAGTGCGGTGCGGTGCGGCGATGACATCGTGTTGCGGATGGCCGCGGGCGGCGGGCAGCAGAGGGCTCCGGCGCCGCGGCCTCCACCCGCGACCTGAGACCGACGGCGCTCACGTGCCGGAGCACGCCGCAGAGCACGGTATTGAGTGGTGTCGGTGCTGGCCGGCGCTCACGCCCGCCGACACCACTCAATGCCCATTGTAGTTGCGGCGGCCGGCGGCCACAGCACGGCGGGTCGCCTTCTACACACCAATGAACACAATACATCATGCTTCTCTCCCGACGACATTTGACCACTGAAAGCCATTGGAGGTATCGAAGTATACAATGGTATGATGAATCTCGAGGCTGCGTCGTCGTCGCACAGTGCCATTCTATAGAACTATAATAATAAATATGATTATAGCATCGATGTAGCTATGCATGTCGGAAGAATCTCGCGGCTCTACATCGTTCATCAATCGAGAGTCTCTCGCAATCCTCGATAATATTCATCGTACGGAATTCTTTTCACACGAGTACTACTACTTTGCACTTGTCCGGGGTTTTTTGTAGAGGAGGCGAAGGAGGCGTGTCCTCGTCGCGTCCTTGTTCTGAACAATATGAATAGTGTAAGCAAGTACGTTTCGTATAGGATATGTATACTTTCTTTGGTATAGATAATGATTTCCCCCACGATCCAAATAGAACCAATGTGAGGAGACACAGCCATCCAATGGCAAAGTCATAGCTTTTAGCTGTCTGCAACACATTTATGGTAACCGTATTGCACGGCTATTATGTTTATTTGTCTGATGGAATATTCCTTCAATATGTGGTACAGTTTTAATCTCGTTTCAACGAAACAGTTCGTCGATTTAACGTTCTCTGCATCAACATTTTACATTTGCATATGTAAGTTTGCATACTTACTTTAGATAACATTACATCATTGTTTGAGGATATTTTATATTTCTAGAACATCAGCGCCGTGAGTCACGCGGCACGCGGCCCGCCGCCGCCCACGGTCTCATTTTTTTTCTAATAAGAATACCAAATGCAGCACCTGTTTTTACGTCGTGTGTATTCGTAAAGTCGCAGTAGAGTCGCAGTAGAGTAGAAGGCGAAGTATTACTGAGGCCGTCTGTCCAAGTGTCCACCGCGTCCGTCACGGACCGGGCATTTTGACGGACCGAAAAAGCAGCCGATATATTTGTATGGACCGTTCGCGTCACCGCGCGATCATCCGGATTTTTTAAGGATAGTGTGGATGCGTGGGAAACGGTCCAAACATTTAACATAAGGGCCGCTTCTTTGATCCGTAAAATGTCTGAACCGTGACGGACGAGTGGACTAGTATCGTAAACGTGCAAGTGTTCTCGTCGGGAGCGGCGACACGCGGTGTGGCGCGGCGTGCGAGCGCGGCCGTGTGTGGCCGTGGTGTCGCGCGGCGCGCTCGTCGCTGACAACGTTATTTATTGTCCGCGATGAGCCTGAATGCGCGCCGGTACTACTCGTACCTACTCGCACACAATGGGCCGCGGCCGCGAGCGCCGCACGAGACACGATCGGCCGCTGGCCGTTTCCTCTGCTGCCCAAGGTCCTCTGCCCGAGTGACACCTGGCTGCATCACCCTCCATTCATCAATTCAATGTTGCAGCTTTAATTCAATTTACAATTAATACATACTCTTTTAATTACATATTTCGCGGTGATCCGGCCGTCGTGTTAGATTTTGATATGATTACATAGAAAGATAATACTTTTATTTGTATACTGAAACACACACAATACAGAAACATACAATAATACTAATATTAAAGCAGAACTTGGAATTTGATTTCGAATGAAATTCATTAAACAAAGATGCGACCTGTCTGATGTTAAGCAGGCATCGTAGCCTACGGCCCAAATTATACCTCGCTACGTCAGAGACATCGTCGCCATGTATGCCGCTATTTTTTTTATACGTCAGGTGTCAGACAAGCATAAGGCCTGAATGATGGAAAGCGATTACCGTAGCCATATTAATGATCGCAACATGAAATATCGCTCGCGTACCGCCGCCCCCGCTGACAATGCAGCATCTCTTTCCTTCCGGTGACGTCACAGTAACACAACAACCTCTCTTTTGCCCGAGCATCTTTCGCTAGTCGCCAGGGTGCACTACATGTAGGCGACTTTGGCTTTGGCTCTAGAGATTGCGGTGAGCCATCACATCTCACTCGAATTGAGAGAAATTTGAAATGTCGTTTAGATAATGTGCTAAAGATGACGTGAGCTGGTCGTCGCGATGTACAGGACTTGCATTGAAATCACTGCCAATGTCCATATTGTTTACAGTACATACTGTTTATGAAAGATAGTATTCTTGTTAGCGACTTTAGCGGTTAAAAATATGTAACATGTGAGTGAACCACTCGACTGACCGACGATCTAATGAGGGTGGATCCAAACGGCACAAACACGAACATCGTGAAAGTCTTTCGAGTCCAGCATCAGCAACAGGGGGTCCGTCTGCGGAAATGATGATGAAGGAGATGTAAGCGAAATAACGCCATATTAGTGCAAGAATAAACACCAAGTGGAAGTGGCCCCGTGCCCGCGGGCCGCGGCCGTCGACGTGGACGTGGCAGACACACTCAATATGTTGAATCTCTTCGGCCGTGGCGGAGGACTGGACGTGACCTGAGCAGCGGCAGTAGCGGGTCACTGCTACTGCAAACTGTTGCAAACTGTTGAAAAACTCTACTGCCTGAGAAAGATTTCCTTCTCATTTTTAATTAAACTTTACTTTTGTTTTGTTGTGGAGATTGTAGAGTTTTGGAGAACTCCAAGCCGTCGTTGGTGCAGTGCAGCAGTATATTTACATTTGAACCAGTATCGGCTCCGACTGCTTTCTAAGAAAAAGTGAAACTGTTTGTTTGTGTGTAGAGCGCCGCGGCGCAGAGTGCGCAGGCGCAGGTGCGCGTGACAAGACTCCATACTTGTCAAATACGGTGTCGCCGACAGCGAACGGAAATCAAAATTAATTCAACAGTATTTAATTGTTAATTGAACACCTACTTGACATAATAATAAAGCTGCAAAGGTGCTGAATTTGAATGATTTATGAATAATTATTTTAATGTTAATTATTTAGTTTAAATTAATTTAGTTTAAATTAAGGTACTACATTTCCTACTAATCCCCAAATCGTAAAACAGTTTGTTTACGAAATACACACTCAATTAAATTTACAACGTCCTTAGAGACACTCAACATGTTTACTTGCCTGTACAGGTTTATGGATATGCAATTAGTTATGACAGAACAAACAGTTGGTACTTCTTTATTATGGGCTGCGCCTACCTCAGCGAACTGCGGCACAGCGGACTCTACAAACGGGGTATGTAATGGGATGAGATGGGGTCTACAAATGGGGTACTAAAATGTTCACAATGTCCCAAAGCAAAGTCCTGTTAGTGTGCTAACAGCAATAAATTCGCGTTTTGTTTATCTTATGTAATGTAATAGATTATGTGTAATAAAGATTATGTGCAATAATAGTACATTACGATATTAGTGCGTTATGATTATTATATTATATTAACATGCGAGGCGGAATTTCAGCCCGAGCCGAAGGCGAGGGCGTAATTGAGTCGAGCATGTTATAACCACTACGCACGTATATCGTACGACGTTTTTCAACACATTTGCGAGGAAACAGAAAAAAAAAATATATATACAGAAAAAGAAACAGTTAGTGAAATTACAATTATTAAAATGATACGTAGTTGACTACAACTATGGTTTTTAGGGTTCCGTACCTCAAAAGGAAAAACGGAACCCTTATAAGATCACTTTGTTGTCCGTCTGTCTGTCTGTCAAGAATTTCTATGTCGAGAATGCGTGGAAGTATCAAGTTGAAATTTGAACTGTATACTCATTGAACTGTATACAGGTCTACGGTCCCATGAAGTTGTAAAAAAATCAAACTGCTAAGTTTACGTAGAAAAAAGTTACGGCCGTTTATTCAGCAAAAAACGCATATTTCGACACACTCAAGGGAATCAAAACCTATAGGGTACTTCCCGTTGACCTAGAACTATGAAATTTGGCAAGTAACATCGTTAAAGACTACAAGTACAGGAATAAATCTCAAAACTACATATACATTTGTAAATAGATCTTAAAAAATAGGGGGTCTATATTTTTTATAGAGTGTCGAAATTTCAAATTAAAACTACTAGTTCAAATGGGGTATCATATGAAAGGGCTTGATGTACACATTGCAAAATATATTTTAGGTATTTATTTTTTTCGACGCATTATTTCTAATTTATAATGAAAAATATCAAATTTAATAATGATACTACGTACTTACGAAACCCTCGGTGGGAGAGTCCGACTCGCACTTGTCCGGTTTTTTTAAATTATGTTTAGAGCATGCAGCCAAGTTTTTAAATTACCGAATAAACTGATTTTTTTTATTTTAAATAAACTCAATCTGTGAATGCACACTGTTGCTTTCCCGCCATTTTAACAGCGCGCTAGCGCTGCCTACTGATTGGCGCCGTGCGGCGATTAGTTCGAAATTTGAATAGCAACAGCGCGCGAAATGGCAAATAATACTCATATGGAATTTATATGGACTATAACTTAACTATTTGCTTTGGTAACACACGCGTTTTTTATGACCCGCTTTACATATTTAAAACCGGTGGAATTACATCAGCTTTACGAGCAAAGGTGTTGAAAAGTAAATTAGAATGTTATTCCATAATAAAATTCAACATATATTTTGGTTTTCAAAATATACATTTTTGGATTAATCGTTATTATTAGTAATCATCATTGACTATAACCACACTATAACTAAAAGATTGACTCGATAAGTGCAGTTATTACAGCTTCATTTCGACCTATGAAGACATCTACGAAAGTAGTCACCCTCCTACTACTCATGACGACCTGTAACAACGAGGAGCGGACGTCTGAACGAATCGAAAAAGTTGTGAGAATTCGTTGTCTTACTAATATTGCTCGTATAAAGGCGAAAGGTTGTGAAGCTGTGTTGCTGGCAGTCTCGCCAGCTGTTATGTGCCTCTTTTGTAGATTATTTTTTATAATATTTTTTGAATTTATGTCATTTTTATATTGCTATAGATTGTAACCTCCGCCAACCCGCAGTTGAGCAGCGTGGTGGAGTACGCTCTAAACCCCTTCGATTGAGGGATTGAGGGGAGACCCATATCCCAACAGTGGGATGATTATGGGTTGATGCCGATGCCGATAGATTGTAAATTTATTCTAATGTCAAGTGCCGAACGGTGTGAAAGTAAATATATTTTCTTAGTTCTTCTGGCCTTGTTTTTATTTTATTAAATACAGTCCATTTTTAATATACGCTCTCCTATCAATAACAAGCTGGATGAATAGAGGTTTGTAAGGGTGTTCCCACCGGTGCTCTGGGGTGATATCAAACCACACTTTGATCTGGACGGGTTCAGATGAAATTTGGCGTACATACAGAATATAACTTCGAGGTCTGGACTGAAACATTTGATACTTTCAATGTGGCTGCTGTGTAAACGCGCGGCGCTTCTGCGGGTAAAAGCTAGTTTGATATAAAATAACAAACGATACGGTCACAAAAACATCGTCCAATCTAATCTACGTGGACTCGTATCTAACATTCCGTAACTCTATGTGAATGACGCCGCGCGCCGTGCGGCTGATTGCTCTGAAGCCGTGTACTCTTGGTAATCATATCACTAGCTTGCGCTCGCGACTTACTTCGTCCGCGCGTGTCCTGGTATCTCGTGTGAATTTTCAACAATCCCTCCATAGTGGAGGCCTATGTCATAATAGCTACCTGTACGAAAAATTTCAGCCCAACCGTCCAGTGGTTTTAGCCGGGCGTTGATAGATCAGTCACTAACGGTTGCCTCGTTCAAACACACAAGATTAAGTAACTTCTACCACTCATGAGATTTCGTTGCGCGTGTCAGTGTAACCAATAACACAAGTTGAGCAATGTTACCTAGTACTATTACTTATACTGTGGTGATGTCCACGACGACGACGATGGCTTTATTTATCTACACCTCAAGGAAGGAAAAGTTGCTGCGGTGGCAGTGGGGGTGGTGACGCGCGAGGAATTTTTCGTGTTGCGAGCGTTAATATGGTTATGATTTTTTATCGATAAAAATAAAAAGAAAACTAACTATTTTACAAAATAGGCTATTTTCCAATGTTTAAAAATTGTATGAATTATTCAACAATATCGTAAAATACGCAAAACTATAAACATCTGCAAACTGTTATTCTAATATCTTCAGTCAGACTTTTTTTAGCGTCGATCAAAGTTTGGCGGGAAAGTCCATTTTAAAAGTATGAAATTATTAAAAAATAATATTTCCATTGGAGAAGCAATAAAAAATGCTAAAACTTTTATTATGGTACTAATCACATAAACGTAATATTTAACATAGCTGTCGTACAAATTTCTGATTTGATGCATACAAAATACAAGCCTGTGACGTCATAATTCGGTAGTCTTTTGTATGGAGCGTTTTGGGGCAGTATAAAAATTGTGATTTTCAAATTACCATATCTCGAGAGATTTTTGTGCTATCGAAGTAATTCTTTCACCTATGGTTATATTATGGAGACGTCCCTACATATCAAACCGAAAAAAATGTTAGTCAAATAGCCTATTATCTTAACACCTTTATTTTATTTACGATGATTTATAAAAATATAATAATAATATAAAAAGAAACAGCTATTTACATTAATAATAATAATTAAGCCTAATTAATAACAGTCATCACGTAGACTATACATTAGACACTGTATAGCCATCATACAAAAAAATGTTACGGTTCTTTTGAACGTTACGGACGTTTTTTGCCGGCTAGGGTATTCCTCCGCAACGCCAAAAGTACGAACTTTAACTTTTTTAAATTCATTTAGCATTCTCTTCCAGAAAACCAATATCAATGTTTATGTTTATTATATTTAGATAATAAAATGAGGCCCCGCTAGTTGGAAAATCCATATTCACCGCATAATCGGAAGAAATTTCGCTTGAAACTCAAAGTTTTCACTATGGATTTGGCCCCTGGACTAACAGTAAGATCCTATTATCCGTAGGGGTTCACCGAGCGGCGTCAGGCCGTCGGCAGACACCAGGGGCTCGTACATAGTGAACAGTAGCAGCTACCGCCCCGCGCCGGCCGGCTGGCGAGGGCGTGAGTCGCGGTTCCGGCACAACGTAACGTGACGTAACAGTGTGGTTCCGGCCGCCGCCGCGCCGCCGCACCTCGTCGACTGATACTAATTCATTGAAGAACTGACGAGACGTCATGACCAGTGACTACCCCTCAGTCCATGTGTTTGTGAATGCAGGCCACTACGACAGACTAGGGAGATGACCGCGGGTTCAACTCTCGTACCCTTAGCATATTTCATGTAAATGCGCCTCCTACCTGTTTTTTATCCTTGTCGCGTCCTCTGTCGGTCGCGGCGGTAGTCTGGTCGAGATGGCTGGCCGGTGAAACCGCCTGCTGTGTTTTGAACGTGCGGCCGATCGATCGAAGTATGTTTGATGTAAAATTATTTTATTTGTTGCAATGGAGAGGTATTATATGTTTTTTTTAGTTCACTCAATCGGGCAATACTGGCTGAATGTATTTGGATGACATTTGACATATAGATAGAACATGTCTGTTTGTAGATTATAAACTATAATCTACAAACAGACATGTTCATTGCACACATATTTGTCTCGTGCGGAGATCGAACCCGCGACCCCGGAGTTAAAGTGAACATTGCTAGCCGTGTCACGTTTTATCTGGGAGATAGAATAAAACGGCCAAATTAAGTAAGTATTATAAGTCTATATTGTATAATAGATAAGTTAAGTCTCAGACGTGGGTAGGTTTGTGAAGTGTTGGTTCCAATCAAGGCTGCCCTTCCCTTTTTCCTTGCCTGACTCCCCTGAATGTAGCCGCTTCCGCCGGGTTGCCAGGCTGCTGGGATCCAAAGCGAGTCTCGGAGATGAGGTAAGGTGTTGAGCTTGAGGTATGAAGCTTGAGGTATGAGTGGCAGCAATTTCAGCCCGAACGTAGTTCCTGAGCGAACATCAATATGAAGTAAGTATATTATACAAACAACACTAGTTTCGTCACTGGTCCTGGCGAGCAAGCGATATGGAGTAGGCGAATTGATGCAAGCAAAGCCGGAGGAAATTGGCTAGCTAGTACTACTATAAGAGGCTCAGGCTTACAAAATTTTACTGGGATGAAGTGGCAGTAATGAAAAGCAGATACGGTTACAGTAACACGTAGATACTGAATAAGTAGGTGTTATTAGATACAAAATTTAAATAATTATATTTAGGTAACCTCTAGGTACAAACTATATATATTCATGTATTACATACACCAAACTGACAATAACTATAAAATACTGCAAAAATAGGCAATGTACTACAGTACTATTACTTATACTGTGGTGCTACTAAGCATCACAATATTTACGAGTATTTACTACGTACTTAGGCGGTACATGAACACCGCCTACGCATTCTACTCACTACAAAATAAAGCACTACTACATAAGTACTATTATTATGTTCTGTGACATCACTAAGCATTATTTTACATATATACCATATAGGAGAATACAGGGACACATCTACGTGCCCATTCTACATTACCGTTAATCGGCCTTTATAGCATACCCTATACTGACAAAAATAAAAATATATTGCACAACTTACCCAGACACGGGATACAGAACTTATAATTCAGTTCAAAGATAACAGAAGTTCACTCCTTATTTATTTATAAGATACACAAATTATTAATCTTCACTCGAGATTTGAATGTAACAGTTGACCCGACCGCAGTGGTACGCGGGTGTTCTTAATGAAATTCTAATCGTCGATGGTCGCGCGCGGACCAATGTCGGCTGCTGGAGCGACACGCGACAGCGGTGATTCTCCCCGCGCGTCCTTCGCCCCGAGCGTATTTATTGTCCACTAACATACAATAAATTGTTATTTGTTGTCTGTATGTTGACAAATATTTTAGTATGTAATGTATGATAAGTATGACAAGTGTTAGCAGATTATGTCTTTATTTTTTTTTTGTAAATAAAAGTTTTTATATATATTTGTTTTATTTTTTTATTTTTAAGTTGTTTAATTTTATAGGTAATATTTTAAATAGTTTAAAATTTAGTTCTATGAAGAAATTCTATATATGTACTTAACCTCTAATTATAAAATTAAAAAATAAGGATAACATTATTATGTTACAGCCGTTCGACCACCGGGCTCGTCGAAATAATTGTGCTTTTTCGTAATTTTCAGCGTCTTATTCTAAACTGGCGGCCCGCCCACGTTTCGCTGTGAGTGTGATTCAAACTCCCCGTTCCCACCTCATTTATTTTCTTGTTGTATGTCCTGAAAATTTCATCATCATTTTTTTCATTAATTTTCTGATCATGAACTAGCTATTCCATTGTTCGGGAGGAGACGAATCCAACAAATCAAAAATCGGTTCTGCCGTTCTTGAGCTATAAATAATGTAACTAACCCGACTTTGATTTATATAATAATATAGAAGACATATCGTCGCCGATTAAAAATGTATCAGTAAAACAACAATAAAATTATTACATATGGACACCCACACACACACGCGCGGGCGGATGCTCCGTGCGTGTGCGTGTGCGGTGGTACACGGACACGGGGGCAGGTTTCACCAACGCACACACGCGCCGCGCCGGGAACATCTCGTGGCGACTCGCAGAGAACGGATGATGGTTTGGACTGGCTTTAAATGGACACTGAATGGATTTCAAGTCTGTATTGATATCAAAAGAGTACAGTAAAGTTCAGTCAGGCTTTGTTCGGGTGAAGTTGTGACAAAGTTTTGTGATAAAAAGGGAAAACTTCATTGAAGGAAGAATAAGGATTATTAAAGGTAGGATATCGCCCCGTAACAAATCACCCTGAATCAATTACCGGCTCGATTTCGGAACCTATCCGACCCCCAAAAGAAGGGTATACATACAAGTTTCGTTTGTCGGTCTGTCTGCGCCAACGGAGCTCCCAAATCTTTAAGAACGTCCAAGAACCTGTTCATCGGAATTCAATGCTATTTATTAATTTAAATTTGAGTTTCGAAATGTATGTTTGAGGAAAACTAGCGAGTTTCCAGCTGGCGATAACGAGCGAGAACTTATATAATTTTTCAATTTCCATATCGACGGTTAAAAGGTACTAGGGCATAAGCGACATTTTGATCGAAAATGAGTTATGAATGCCATCCTACTTAAAATTTTCCGCTCTTTCTAATGCGCTTACTCCCATGGCTCTACGATGACTTTTTTGTCGTTTATGCCAAAGCAAAAAACAGCGTTTTCGAAGTATGCCTCGGAGTAACCGACGAAATTCTAGGCCTTTTTTGCCCTTAAGGTGCTTGTACCCCTGCAAAAATGGTTTCAGTTTTGGTTGACGGTCGCTAACGCGTTTTTACTTTTAACTTGAGTAGACATTCCGGGCGCTTACGGCTCTTTACTATTAGCCCCTGTTTTGAAACCTGGAACTAATGCTCCTTTACCTTTCTCATTAAAATTAATAGGCGTCGGTTATACCTTACTACTTTTTTTTTGTTTACAATACAGTTGTCACTTATTCGCAACTACTAAAATTCATTTGTTATTGAACTGTCGGTTATGCCTTACTACTATTTACAAATTAACAATATGCTTGTCGCTTATACGTAATTACTAAAGTCTAAGTTCATATTGAACTGTCGATTATACCTTACTACCAATTACAATATTTCAATACTATTGTCGCTTATTATTCCACTTCCATTTGCTATTTTCATACAACTCCGTCGCTTGCGATATTTTGTATTACAAGGTTGTACTCAAGCGGCTATTCAGCAAGTCGCTTATACCTTAAATCCTCCTGTTTCTTTCGCTCAGTTGTTCTTACCACTTATATGCTGATGATTTCCAAATATATGTGCAGACAACGACAGAGAATATGAACAACACTGCAATTGAAAAATTAAATGATCACCTATGATAACCCATGTAATGTCAGCTCTTGGTCTAGAGATTTTGGTATACCTGTAAAACCAGCTAAATGTGTGTCATGATTGATTTCAGCTCTATGTCGCCTGTTATGTTTGAATAGTATTCTGTGAGGTGGAGGTACATTCCCCAGTCGGGTAGCTTACAATTACGCTCCCTACCTCTCTTTTCGCCAGAGCTTCGTTTGTCAGTCAGCAGGGTGCACCGCGTGCAGGTGAAGTTGGCTTTGGTTCAAAGATGTTGATGAACCACTTACACCCCAATATATCTCTTCATATCGGTCTCAACTTAAATGGCTTCCTGTTCATCAACGGAGGCAACAGAGATTACTCTGCATACTTCTCACTATTCTAACTAGTCCTCTCTCTCCGGAATACTTGAAATGTAAATTTCAATTTGTGACTCTCACAGCCTTCCACTTCGTTCTGACAATACTCGTCAGCTTTACATTCCCCTTTACCATTCTGGCTTCAAGTCTGATTCCTTCACACTGCAAGCTTCACGTCTATGGAACGATCTGCCTGAATGACTTAGAAGGATCTCAAATAAATTCAATTTAAAAAGAAAATCCACGCTTATCTTTTGCACGGTTTAACGAAGAACAGAATCATCATCTTCCTATATTATCTATCTATGTATCTGTATGTATATTTATAATAGTGATATATTCTTATGTATGTTTATTGTATTTGAATGAGTAATATCGTTTATTCTATTTATTTCTTTAAGTTGAATAGTCATTACATTATATCTATTTCGTAGACACTGTTCTATTTTATTATTTTTGTTATCTGCTTTAGACCCGCATTCGTGTAGTTCTGCTATTCCAAAAGGTTGACTGGTAGAGAATGCTTTTAGCGTTAAGTCCGCCTTTTGTACCCTTATGTAATTTTGTGGTCAATAAAATTTAAATACATTATACATAAAATACATTATAAAACATCGATCAGGCCTCCCCAACCCGTCTGGCCAGCGTGTGGAGTGTAGGCCAAATCCTCCTGTCTATGACGGACGAGAGAGGGTCGTGCTCATGTAGTGGAGACGAAAATGACCTGATGACGATGAAATGTTAAATAAAAATAAAATCAGTCGGCTTAAATCTTTCGGTCGGTAAACTTCAGTAATATTCTCCTATCATTTATCCTAAAGTTGTCTAGAAGAGATTGCTTTTTAGGCCGCCCATTAGATTAAGATTCGTTAGATTAAGTTTGAAATAAGTTACTGTAACTCAATTTTTAATATGCAATAAAGAATTTTGTATTTCGATAGATAATGAGTTTATATAATGCAGTATAGTGATGGGTAACCCTTTAAATGTACCCAGTTACTTAAATCTTGTTTTAAAACAGAATCGTGTTGGTTGTTGTACCTGACATTTAATCCACGTTACTATTTCTTTACTAGCTGTTAACACCTTCGCCCGCGTGGTCATTATTTTAATGAAACTTTTTTCCTATAGGAATAACATGGATAAAATGTAATCTACGCCACTCTCCAGACAGAACCTATCCACTGTTAAAAAATCATGTTGGTATCTAGGTTCATTTCGACGTAAGAGAAGGACAATTGATTACAAAGTTTATTTTTTCCCATGGGATTAAGATGTTTTTCCGGAATAAAAAATCACCTATATCACTCTCCAGACCGTAAACTATCCCCGTTCAAAAAATCATATCGGTACTTAGGTTTCTTTTGACGTAAAAGGACAAATGATTACAAGTTTATTTTTTCCCATGGGATTAAGATGCTTTTCCGAGATAAAAAGTAGCCTGTCACTCTCCAGACCGTAAACTATCCCCATTAAAAAAATCATGTCCGTACTTAGGTTCCTTTTGACGTGAAAGAAGGACAAATGATTATAAACTTTATTTCATCCCGTGGGCATAAGATGTTTTTCCGGGATAAAGAGTAGCCTATGTCACTCTCCAGACCTTAAACTATCTGCAAAAAAATCATGTCAATCCGTTTGTTACTTTCGACGTGAAAGAAAGACAAACAACAAGCAAACAAACAAACACACTTTCACATTAATATTATTAAGGAGTTTCAGTAAACTTACAGCTAGCTTAAATGTATTTTAACATTATAGTGGTATTGATAGCCAATTAAAAGGTTTCACATATAGCACTCGAAAAAAAAATCAACGGTGGTACTTAAATAAACATTACAAAATGATTCTAAAATCAGAGGAAAAACATTTTAGCTAATGATCGCTTCAAATGAGCTCATATTATAGAGATACGTCTGCTTATATTGTTGGATATTCTCGATTTCCATAGGGGACATAAATCTTGATAATGTGGAAGTACTACATTACCTTTTTTTAATTCATCTACCAGTGTCGTTAATGTCTAATAACCTCACAATATTATTGCTAAGCTCTGTATCTTATGCTTTATTAACTTTTGGCGCAATTATGTGAATATTAACTTGTCCTCCTCTACCCAATTAAATTATGATATAGTCATGTTGTTTGTGCCCTATTACTTATTGGTACGAGGATATCAAATGTAGTTAAGTCTTCTATACTCTTGGTATTTTTACATGTTTAAGTAACTTATGCTGAATTACCTCACGAGGAAAATAAAATCAATTGATCTAAGCGACATAAAACCACATAAAACAACGTATAATTATATTAATAAAAGTGCCCATTTATGCCTTTATATTTTTATTCTACAGCTGTTTTGGTTTTATCAATAAAAGATAATAAATAAAAAAGTTATATCCATTTTTCTGCAATTTCAAACTTTGAACTACTTTCCTGAACAATTTGGTTTTGGTCGCTTATACCCTATAACCTTTTAACCGTCGATATTCTGATGTTATTCACAAATAGCTAGTAATTAATAAGCGAGTTATATCAATATTCAATGAACGTGGCGTCCATTATACCGCCGAGTGTGCTCGCGCGGAGCTCATCGTGCGTCATCCGGCACTCGCTGAACTAGTTCATTATACGACATTAAATTAATAGATACAACCAGTCGGGGAAATTGGAGTGACACATTACACTGATGACTTTACGAACTACTCGCGGTCACAGCCGGAGGACTGCGGACCGACCGTGTCGCCTATCGCAGCTCTTACTACGTATGAATGAACGAGATTTATTTAATAAAGATATGGTACAATATCGATGTTATATTATTTAAAAAATACCTTCTATATCTCGCTATTACTAAGCAAGCAAAATTTGTGCGTATGATCTAAAGTTCTAAAGTGACTCGGCAGATTTGGCTCGCCCATTGCTACTTTAGCTTGCTACTCTGAAGTTTAAGTCCATACCAAATGAAAGCTGTCCCGTACCAAATATATATTTACTACTGAACTAAAATTGTATGGCACCGCTGATGAATTTTTGAGATTTGACATTAGTTCCCATAGTAAAATTAATTTATTCTCGTATACTGAACTTGTTCCAATGGTTCCCGAAACAAAATTAACATAATAAGAGTAAATTATTACCATATTACGAATAGTAGGCAGTATAAGTAGATCCGCATGTCACAACGGGACATGCCCAATAAATAAACAAAGCGAGCTGATTCAGATTATGTATTTGCCGGAATAAGGTACAAATTAAATCACAACATGTCAAATGATCTGATAGAATGATGAATATCTGATTATGCAAACAAAATAATCCTCATGGTACTCCTCTAAAAACCTAATCTACATGTGAAGGTAGCCAAATGGTGTACCGATTGTTAGAGTTCGACGGGTGTTACCTCAATGAAGTGTGTCTGATAGAAATGTGTGAAAATGACTTTCTCGCGCGCCTCCGGCCGCAGCCTCGATCACGCCGCCGAGCGCCGCGCGCCGCGACGCCCACGTGCGCGGACTGACGATGGCCGACGCGGACGGACTGTTTCTATTCCTTCACTGCTACCTGCCAAATAAATCTCGACATATTCCTACTACCTATGCAGATACAAGCAAATTGAGAATATTTGTATCGTACTGCCCCCCCTTACCACCATCTCTTATTGCATTTGAAATAGAGTCGCTTATTCATTGGTATGAATAAGCATTCTATTCGGTTATTGAATCGCAATAAGAGATGGTGGTAAGGGGGCTGGTGTATAAAATAAACCGTGTAGCCTAGATTACACAATGTCATTTACGTGATTATGTTAAACATACATACGTGTATACATTCATATTATTAGTTATTTAATAGAACTATTACATACAGCGTATTTCAGAAGAAAATATTGTGATGAATTCACAGTAACTACTGGTACGAATTCACGATAGGAACAGGCGAGCTAATTGACAAGTATCCCAGACTCCGTCATCGCGGGTGCAACATTTCGACGCATTTAAAGTTTCGTATTAGTAAATAATAATAACTAAGTAAATGCTCCCAAGCTAAGCAAAGCTTCTACTAAGGGTACTAGATAACTGATATTATAATTAAATACTTTTTTTTGTAAATATATACATATAATACATAGAAAACACCGAGACCAAGACAAATAGACATGCACACAAATATTTGACTCGTGCTGGGATCAAACCCGCAACGTCAGAGTTAAAGTGGCCTTTGCTAACCGTTTGACCTGCGATCTCGTCAATTATTATTAAAATAAATAACATTTTTAGTGAAATTATTCTTAGCTACATTTGGCCCGCCCCGAAAGCTACCCACTGGCCTTCTTTTGGTTCGCTAAAACAAAATTTAATAAAAAGAACAGAAGACCAACAAGACCGGCCTACGGTTTTAAAATCTTAGTACAAAAACACAAAAGTCTGTCAATTGTGAAACTTCACATATTATATTAACTAAGTAAAAACAAGTATAGCCAAAGATTTATTCATTTGTCGTGCAACACGCCACCTAAGTTACATGCGACTATAAAAGTCATAAGCATGGGAACAAATAAAAGACAAAACAATGTATTTGTACTACCACATACTTGTTGGACGCTGACGTGTGTTGTTTCTCATCGTACACATCAATATTCACATTTGTTTCTATGAACATAATTTCTGCCATCTACGACAGACTTTTGATGAACTGATCCAATGAATTTATTTCTTTATGTTTTTCTGTCAATCGTTTTCTCTGGTGTTTATAACTCTAGTATAATGTCATTTTTTAACCACTAAGGTTGCCACCTTATTTGCCACACACTTAGGTTGCCACCAGCGTAGGGTGCGCCTGATTGACATCAGGAGAATTTTTGAAAGATGGAGAAACTCCGGTTCTATAGGAACTGCAACATCTGACTGTTTCCGTCATTCACAACGCGGTTACACCAACGATGTGGCCCAGGGGTGTGGTGGAAACTATCTGCAACTGTCTACCATGCCATTGTCATAAAACTTAGTAAACCTGATATAGACCTGTTCGCTTCTCGCAATAATGCAAAATGCATAAAATATGTGTCTTGGAAATCGGGCCGAGACGCAATGACCATAATGTCTAAACTATAGATTGGAAATTACTAAATTTCTACGCATCTTCACTCTTTTCATTAATTTTGAAATGCCTCCAAAATGTTACAAATGATAAGACTCACGGTATTTTCGAATTCCCATATTGGCCTTTGCAGCCATGGTTTCCACTCCTTCAAAAAAAGCTTGTTACAGAAGTCCTACATTTTGGCCCTAATTCAAACCTTTTATATCCTTCTTTCAGGCAGGCACCACCACCTCACAGCAACTTATCATGGGTGCAGCCAAACCAGCAGCACAGGATCTCATGATGGCATCACTGGCAATAACTACCTTTTCAACACCTTTGCTCGTAAAGCTGATGTAATTCCACCGGTTTTAAATATGTAAAGCGGGTCATAAAAAACGCGTGTGTTATCAAAGCAAATAGTTAAGTTATAGTCCATACAAATTCCATAACAGTATTATTTGCCATTTCGCGCGCTGTTGCTATTCAAATTTCGAACTAATCGCCGCACGGCGCCAATCAGTAGGCAGCGCTAGCGCGCTGTTAAAATGGCGGGAAAGCAACAGTGTGCATTCACAGATTGAGTTTATTTAAAATAAAAAAAAACAGTTTATTCGGTAATTTAAAAACTTGGCTGCATGCTCTAAAGTCTTTGCCAAAATTTTCACGCAGTTACGGCAGAAAATAATCCTCGCGCCATTTTTCTCAAATTTTCTTTTCTTTGTACTTGTATTGTGAATATCTAAAAATGACAACTTTCAATAATGAGGAAGAGCAATATATTACTTCAACTCCACCGGATATACTAACAGAAGCGCGAACCGCATGCGACAGCTTGCTGCCGTCAATATCCAAGGACAGATACATAACCACGTATGAAAATTTCTTGAAGTGGAAAAATATGATTTTTTTTTCTGTTTCCTCGCAAATGTGTTGAAAAACGTCGTACGATATACGTGCGTATTGGTTATAACATGCTCGGCTCAATTACGCCCTCGCCTTCGGCTCGGGCTGAAATTCCGCCTCGCATGTTATAACCATCATAACGCACTAATATCGTAATGTACTATTTCACAATATAAGGCGGCACGCTCTGCCGGCCTTAGCTTGGATGTTATACGAAAAACTGCCGGCTGGACGCTAGCATGAGAAACATTTGCAAGATTTTACGACCGTCAAATCGTTGATGATAAGTTTTCTGTATGTTTCCTAAGTATTTTCCTTAAGTAAGATGACAATAAATTATACGTAGGTCACACTAAAAGTTTTGCGTAACTTAAAAAAACAACATGTTATAACCAAAATATTACGTTCATTGTTTTTCAAAATACTCTCCTTTACATTTTAAACATTTTTTCATGCGATCGAACCATTTTTTAAAACAGGAGGACCACAGATCTGACGGCATGTTTTCTACGTGCTGATTGAACGCTATCACTGCCTTGGCTCATATCAATCCCCAATAGTCCTCGAATTGTCTCATAGGTAATCCACAGGTTTTCTTCAATTAGCCGCTTAACAGTAGCCTCATTATTTTCGTTGACGGCAGTTGAAGGCCGCCCTTCACGAAATTCGTCATGTAAAGGAACCCGACCTTTCTTAAATTCAGCAAACCATCGCCTCACGATGCTTAAGCACAAGGTGCCTCTCTCCGGAAAAGCATTTTGAAGACGAGCGGCACAGTCTTGCGGAGGGAGAAAACTTTTAAAATCATAAAAAATCATCGCTCAAAATCTTTTCGACATTTCCATTTTCGTTGCGTACGTAGAACTTTGATGTGTGACAAAAAACAATTGACAAATGATTTCCCGTCAATTTTTTTTATTACTAATATAAGAGGTTGCAAATCGTTTCAAAAAATATAACATCCGATTAGCTGGAAGTGCAAAACTTTTAGTGTGCCCCGCGTGTGTCGCTATTCTCCGTTTGATGTCTACTGATACCACAGAGCAGCAGCAGCGCAGCGAAACGTCCTAGGTCTGCGACTGATACGTACACGTACAACCTGTCAATAGTTCATTACGAATTATACTATGTAAACTGTAATAGTAGTTTATGAAACTGTTGTATAATAAGGGTTATTAAAATACGAGTGTGAGTTTAAAACATGAGCCGAAGGCGAGTGTTTTAATAGACCACACGAGTATTTTAATACCTAATTATGTGCAGTTTCATACACTACTTTATCTAATCTCATGAAATATATGATAATAATATTTTAAATACAACCATGAAGTTAATATAACAGCTATAATTCTTACCTATAAATCCATTTGCAGATCGAGCATGCGTAGTGCGCATGCGCGACGCGCCGCGCGGCGCCGCGTTCACAGATTATGTAGAAAAATTTTGCATAGTTGCAATGTATTTGCATTGAAACTTGTTTAAAATACCTGTGTCCAGGGCTGAAGCTGTATCGAAATGGTAAAAAAGTTATTTTACGATACATTTGTCCATAGAAGAGCTGTATCGAAAAATAACTTTTTAAATTTATTTTGATAGCTTGTGCGTAAAGACTGTCATTAAGATACTGTATTCAGTTTTTTAATGCGTAAATTTCAGTATGAGATTAGATAAAAATATTTAGTATTTTGTTTCAATAGAAGGTACGTTTTTAATGTTATTTTATTCAAGATTTGCAAACGTGAAGGCGTGAAGAGGTTTTTACAGGGTCGGCGACGAGCATGTGATGCCTCGGATCTTACAGGCGTCCCATAGGCTATGGTAACTGCTTTCCATCAGACGGGCGTATGCTTGTAAAAAATCTATATTGTTAAAATATACCTTCAAATTAAGCGATTAAACATAACATCGATAGAACTTAACTTAGGTAAGTTCGATTGATCTCACATATTCATTGGTTTAATCCGTACTTCAGTTAAGTTTGCAACGAGCAAGCGAGGAAATAAATATTCCTGGTAAATTACATAGTGTCATCTAGTCCTAAACTAAGCAAAGCTTGTACTATGGGTACTAAATACCAGATATTATATAGGTACTTAAATATATATTTTTTGTAAATATAATACACAGAAAACACCCAGACCAAGACAAACAGAGATGTTCATGCACACAAATATTTGTCTCGTGCGGGGATCGAACCCGCGACCCCGGAGCCAATGTGGACATTGGTAGCCATTCGACCACCATAAAAGTGATAGCAAGATTATTAAATTCCTGATATGATAAGGATGGCGATAGTCTGTGCAACTATTTATAGCTAGCTATCCACGCAACAGCAGGAACTGTTTCCTGATGCAGTTTAGTATGGGTATGACCTTCGATCAAGGGTATGACATATATATAGAAATATAACACCAATGATTGACGTGTTTTTTTTCACGGGGATAGTTCAAGGTCACGACAGAAGGAGTGTCACGGGCTAGTTTTTATCTCGGAAAACAATTTATTCGGGAAATAAATGCATTATTAAAATAATGTGCACGCGGGCGAAGCTAGGATATATATATTGTCGTTTATCCTTCCTTCGCGTACCGACCGGTGGACTGACATGATTTTGTGCGGCGATAGCTTAAGGTCTGGAGTGTGGCTGGAGCTACTTTTATTAGGTTGGGGAAAAAGTCTTTTCGTATTTTATATGAAAATTCAAAACATTTTTTAATAAAGTTTATTTACATTTAACTAAAGTATGTAGGTGCCATTATGTTCGATAACTTTTTGTCATCTTGTAGGTAGAGACATGATCCCATTACTATAGAAATTTTGGGACTTCTGTTCAAAAAACCGCGACAAGTGGTTTTGGCAGTCTTCTCGTGATGTTAACCTGACATTGCCTAAAGAATTCTTAAGAGACCGAAACAGGTGGAAATCAGAAGGTGCAAGGTCAGGACTATACGGCGGATGCATTAACACCTCCCAGTCAAACTCTCTTAATTTTTGCTGAGTGGCTAAAGATGTGTGAGGTTTAGCGTTATCATGATGAAAAATCACACCCCTTCTATTAATTAATTCCGGCCGCTTTCTCTCAACTTTTTGCTTTAATCTCATCAGTTGTTCACAGTAGAGTTCAGAATCGATAGTCCTGCCTGGCGGTAACAGCTCATAATGAATATCTTCCCTTCCAATCCCACCATACACACAGCATCACCTTGTTGCGGATTAACCCGGGTTTCGCCAGAGTCTCTGAAGCCTGGCCGGTCTTTGACCACGACCTTTTTATGCGCCAAAACTGTTATGTGGTCAATTCCTAGTTCTTCAGCTACGTCGTAACTACTGATATGCCGATCTTGCTCCACTTTTTCAGAAATGGCATCCATTTTATCCGTAACAGGGCGACCAGAGCGACGTGCATCTTTGACATCAAAATTTCCGGATTGAAAACGCTTAAACCAAATTTGTACTACTCTCACAGACACTGCATTAGGTCCATAATAATCACAAATTTTTTTCGCAGCTTGCGTTGAATTTTTACCTTTTTTGTAGTAAAATTTTAAAATGTATCGAATTTCTTCATTAGATTCACTCATCTTGACAGTAAAAAAAACAAATGAAAATCACACATTTACCTAATTTGAATTTGGAATTATCTTTTTTAAAATTTAAACTTTTTATAGATATCAAAACCTGCTAGATACAAATGGTATAACCAAAGAGATTTCATTACAAGTTCATACATACTATAATGCGAAAAGACTTTTTCCCCTACCTATTATTCGCGGAAAAACATCTAATAACCGTGCTACAAATAATTTAATAAAACTTTTTTTGACAAATACTGTTTTCCTAACATCTGTAACTTTAGTATTTACAATAATACTTATTCAGACAAAGAAATCTTTCGAACATCTTTCAGGGACATGCACAGTGCGCACATCTCACTCATCTTTCTAGTCATAATTCGAGATTTTATTATTTTGCATTCTAATAAAAAAAATGTAACAAAATCCATCAAAATTGAGATTAATTTACAATAAACTAGGTTCTCGTACAGGTGAATTAAACGTAAACACCGGGACAAAAAGTATATTGCAGAACATTTACTGTGTTTCTGACATTGAAATTCGTTCTGCTGTTTACAATTTTATGTTTACTTGATTGTGCATGGGCACGTGTCCCTCAAACATTAATTAGAGTGTCGAACTCGGCGCGGCGCGTCTTCATCGATATTTGAAAGTCATTTTAGCAATTGATCAAGGTTTTAATAACGTCTATGTTGCGAGTGTGACCGCCATTGATACGTTTTGAGGAATGTGAAGACACAATTACCATACTGATCGTACACACGTACTGTGAACACGTACACCCGGTTACAACAGGGACTTTAAAACTGGTTCATTCTATAGTCAGATACATGTCTACTATCGAACGATGTTAAACTTGTGTGATTTGTTTTTACAATTCTAGTACATTCTTTATGTACTATTATTGCAATTAGTTGTGTGCTTAATAATACACACTAATTATACCTAAGGATTAATGCGCATATTAGCATTTATCTACACGATAAGGCAATCGATTGCGAAATAATTAAAATTGCTTTGATCGACGATGACATCCGGCTCCGTCGTGGACAATTAGTTGCCATTGCGACACTCGGCGCAGGGAATTTACTCAAACTACCTATTATGCAAACAATACGCTGGTTCCACCTGCGAGTAGCGATGTTTTCATGGCCGCGCGCGGCAGCGGCGGCCGGCGTCGAATAATGACATTCAGCCCAGTGCTCCGCTCCGGTCTGCATGGCGTAGAAGACTAACCCAATAACCTCATAGCATCGTAAATGACGTCTTCCGAGCGAACGAAGCCTCCTCGCCGATGGAAGTATTTTTTATTGCCATCCGTAATACCGACGGCGGCTCCGGCTGCGCGCTCTTCGCCGAGCGCGCTATCTCGCGAGGAGGCTATCTGCGGCGGCGCGATAACGAGCGATAAATCACATACGACCACGTACACTGTATAGGTATATATTTAATTCATCATCCAACAACAATTGCACTTAAAACATTAAATTAATTCTATACTACACATTTAGATAATCAAATACATCATTAAAAGTCAAACAATTCCATATACGTACAATAAATATACATATAAAAATATGTCTATGAACTAAAACTCAAGTTATCTAAGTTATCTAAGTATGTACACTTCTCGATGGCAAACATTACAGGCATCTTTTTACATAAAACGTAGAGACCACCGAAACTCGTCCTCGGCCGCGGCGGCGCGGGCGAGAGTTGGCAACAGCGCGCAGCCTGCGACCTCATGTCACGTTGTATACACGCGCCGCGACCACAACACACGGCGGCGGGCGCGCACTCACAACTCACAGTTTCTTGACGATGTCGAACTTGGACTTGAGGTCCATGGGCACTTTCTTGGGGTCGACCTTCTTCTTGGCGGCGAGGTGCGCGCGCATCTCGGCGGCCGTCATCTGCAGGTTGAGCCGCGGCGGGTCGGGCGGCGGCGCGGCGCCGCCGGCGTGGCGCGCGGGCGCCGCGGCGGCGCGCTCGGCCGGCGCGTCCAGGTCGGGCACGGCGTCGCCCGGCGCCGGCGCCACCACCAGCAGCTCGGCGTCGTCCGCGCGCTCCTTGATGCGCGCCACCACCTGCTTGTGCGTCTCGCCCGCGATGCTGTGCCCGTTCACCTCGAGGATGCGGTCGCCGCGGTGCAGGCCGGCGCTCTCGGCCGGCGAGCCCTCGTCCACCTTGCCGATGTACTGGCCCGGCTTGCCCTTCTCGGCGTGCAGGTTGAACCCGTAGCCGTCGAAGTCGGCCGTCTTCCGCACGTGGCACAGCCGCGGCTCCGTCGCCGCGGACCCGTTGGCCGACATCTCGCTGGCTGCACGCGCGCTCGGCGTCGCGCTCCGGGCTACACTGACTGACGACTACTGACGAGCGCCGCGGGGCGGCCGCCGCCCGCGCCGCGGAGGCTCGCGCGCCGCCCCCCGCGCGGCCCGCGCCGCAGCCTGCGCGGAGTGGGGCGGCGCGCGCGGCCAGTACACGCCGAGGCACCGCTGCGGCGCGAAGTGAGACGCGAGTGTAGTGCCCGCGACACAAACAGATTGTAGTGACACGTTCCCGATTCGCAGGAGAGAGGGTGAGTACAGCGGGCGCCGGGCCGGGACAGCGCCCAGCGCCACGTCGGCCGCGGCCGGCCGGGCCGGAGCCCGAGAGACGCGGCGACGGGCGACCGCTTTCCCGCGATCACGTTAGCTCCCGGTACCGGCGGTTTACACGTACTTACTACAGAACTCGGACACGTAGGTAAGGAAGCCCTCGGCGGACTACCGGCCGTTCGCTGCGGCCGTCTTATGATTGCGGTGATTAACTCTCAAACGACGGGTTTGCGACTCAACACGTTCCATGTGCGCGCCGTGTACTGCCTGCGAGCCCCTGGCCCGGAGCAGGCAGCTCGTCCGGGCCGGGGCCGCCGGCGCGCAGTACACGCCGTAGTTAGTGAACACTCGGCCGGCGCCGCCCGCGCCGGTCGGTAGATGGCGCGCGGCGCCGGTCGTTGCTCCGGGGGCATGTATGTACTCACTCAGCCGCCGCGTCACAGGCGCTATTCGTAATATGTTGCCTTCGAATCGTTTTCCCAGCTGGTTCTAGTTACATTTTAAGTTTCCACCAGGAGGATGAGCCTTAAACGCTCAAGTTTGTTTACTGCGGTATCGATATCGAACTAAATAAACTACGGGCTGAACTTTCGTACGTCGACACGCCCTTGCACACGCATATTCCGAGCCAAAACACCGAATCATTTAAACATGGACGCTTTAGAAATGAAACCTCGGTACTCATTTCATAATTGGATGCTTTCCAACTTTAGAAATATTTAAAACGTCTTTAGTCCCGATCACCACATCTACGATATCCAAAAGTAGTAAAGCTGTAAATCGCTTTGCACTATCAGATATTTAGCTAGTGTAAATTGTCCAACAATGACGGTACTTATTTCAATATATCTAATTTATGCGATTAGTCAGTGACATAATAATTCATAACTGCTTACGAAGTTGTGTCCGGTATTTGACCACTGACAGAGTGCTGGCTGACGAGCTGCGCTTATTTGGAGTTCCTGTGCGCCGTCGCGAGCTCCTCGGACGTGACGTCCATGCTGATCAATATTAATTTCCATTGACATGGGGCGCAGTGAATAAACGAGAAGCTCTCACGAGGAAAATGTGGCCGATGTACTCGTAATAAATAATAAATCAGAACGAAATCGCACCTAACGAACTGACGATGGTGATAAAATTTATATGCTGATGATTTACAAATTTACCTTCAAACATCTGTGTACAAATAAATACTGCTACTGCGCATCTAATCAAATTACATAACAATAACTCCTGATTTAAAAATTTAGGTACTCCAGTCAATCCTGTCTTGTATCAGGTAATTATAGCGGACAGCTCCAAGCAGGTCACCGACTCAGATTTCCGTAATGTGTCGCTTATCTTGTTTAATAAATCTGTTATCTCGCTAAGTGTTATTGTCAAAAACCTTTGTCTCCACATTGACTCTACGTTGAGCTGGACTACAAAATTGCGGAAGTTAGCCGTGCAATCACTTCAAGACTTCTTCATCGGTTCACTTTCGAGAGACATATCATACAACTCACATTTCGTATTTTCCCCCTCATTGATGTACTGATGTCTGTTGTTCTAACGTATTTAAACAAAGACCTTATCTATATGTCGGGCAGGCTAACCAACAATGCTATCTATTTCATCTTCTGTCATCGAAAATTTGATGATACCGGTCTCAAACGTCTTCCTATCCATCGGCGTAGACAACGGAGGTTGCTTTTCCCTCTTGTCTCTCTTTTTTTAAACCCTCTTTCTCCTAAATATTTCAAATGTAAGTTTAAGTATCTCTTCGGCACCCACGATAGCCAACTGTTCTACAACGTTCTTTGTACCCTAGACTCGACGTTTCCGATCTGGCCGAATTTTACTTTGCCAGCATCCTTTACTTGATACCATCAGAAAAAAATCCAGTTCATTATCAAAAAGAATGTTCACATTTAACATACCTATTATAACATTTAAGCAATCGAGCAATAATCATCACTTTCCCACATTTGTTTTTGTTTCACGTATAATTATGTGTGTATTATGTGTCGTATGTAATGTTATGTATATTCACTACCGTCATTTTGTGAACCACATTCGAGCTGTCTCTGCTTTTCCCAAAGGTTGAAACTTGAAGAGAATTCACTTACCGGATGGTAAGTGCATTCTATTCAAGTTTCAACTTTCAATCCGTCCCTTTAATAAACTTTAGACATCATGCATATAAATACATACATGAACCAATATAACGTGAGCTTCCATTTATAAAGTTAATATAAACAAAAAAATATAATACGAAAAATCTCGTTTTCCTATTTTTTATGAAAATAAAACACAAGCTATGATATAAATAGGTATATTTCGTTTAATGCATAAAAGTAATGCGATGCTTTGTTGTCGAATACACTCGGCCAAGTACCAACTGTAACGGTCTCAGTGAAGCGATTAGTGTTGAAAGAATCTCTGAAGGAATACTTCACATTCCGTAGTACGAGTATGGCGTGAACGTCATCTCGAAACATTACAAACCTGATAGATTTCACTACAAAGACAATGTATCGAAGCTCTGCTACATACTTAAGTAGAATACAACTTAGGTAGTAGAAAATTAAATTAGTAACTTTTTTTGTATCACTCCCTTGATCTGTCCAGTGTCAAACTCGTAAATCTCGCTCACTTGTACCACCCCGGGTCCCCTAGTTCCTTTCGTTAACTAATGAATTTGATACGCGTGTTCCATTAGTTTAACTATGTGCTCAAAGCTCTCTAATAAACAGTTAGGTAAATAAAAATAATTGCCCGGATAGAATAGACTCGTGAAGACTTAAACTGAATTGATTAAAATTAAACTTCAAGTCGGAATTTTAAAACATTAGTCTCATCGAAAATTATTGATAACTATAAATAAAAAAAATGTATGTCTTTAACAATTTGTCGCAATAAAAACACAACGCCGAGAGCGCAGCCATCGCCAGATTCTTATGATTGATTTAAATAATGAACTGATGAACTCCTCAGATATTTACTGATAAAAATGGAATGCATTTAATCTATAGATTATATTTTTATGACATTGTTATCTTTGCCCTCGCAAGCGACGCTCGGATTAGCGCTTTTGGTGACGACATGCGAATCGACAAAACGACGACTATGTAAATAATGCGGTGTGATGGAAGGTAACCATTCGTTCATCACGTTTAACAGTTGGAAGCATGACCCAGTACTGTGCCCACTGTGGCTAAGGGATAACAGTAAAGGAAATGAACCACAATTTAATATTTAAAGTATGTAAAAGAAAAAGGTAACTGACTGATATAATAAAGCATATTATGACTCAAGCCAGTGGCATGATCTGGCTGAAATATATTACATGTCGCACTAAAAATAGTTTTATTATAATAATGGCCACGCGCCCGAAGTTACAATTATCTGGTTATTTCTCCTACTTTCACATCGGAGGGAACCAATGAATTGGCAGGATGTTTTCTACAGCAATAGTTTCAAGGTTTGGAGTTTGACATAGGTTACCATTTAGTCCTGAAAAACATATTGTTCCCACGGGAAAATAAGGTTTTATTCAAATTCAAGCGGGAAAAGAATCAAACTAATCGATTGACATTATATTATAATGAGATAGTTTAAGGTCTCGAACGTGGCATTATGGTGTTTTTTATTCCGGAAAACATTTTATTCCCGAGGGGGAAGGGTGGAAATAATCAAAACAATAACCACGCGGGCGAAGGCGCGAGTTACAGCTAGTAAAGTATATTTTTTTTCCGAACATTTCTAGAAAGCGCCCCACTGTGATTTCATGTCAGTATGTGCCAATGTCGCCTGCGGACCGTACTCATGTACTGTGAACGCGTGAAGTGCGTGTAACGACGAACGACTAGCAATAATAAATGTAATGATGATTATCAATCGTATCGGTAAAGAGGCCGCGCCGCACGTGTGACACCGCGGCCAACTATAAGTCGAGTTTCACTGTGAGGCGAGGCATAGATTAAATAATTGGTTTGGAAGTCTTCGGAACCACGAATTTATAGATAGTGGTAGGAATATTTATTTATTCAGAAGAGAATTTATAATAACATATATGTAAAATACATCTAAATGACTTAATTTCTTAAAATATTCTTGTTGTGTTTCTTTGCACTAAATCTCAAAATGGTACAAAATGCCCTATTCTTAATACTTTTTTACATACTACCTATTGGAGCTTTTAAAATATTGTTTGTTTCTCATTCTATTTCTTGCCCAGGCTCTCTCACTGAAGCTTCAGGCTAATCTGATGTATTGGTTCTTCTACAAAAAGATTTTTTTTTCAGAATACTTAAATTTTTGTCATCTACATTTAGTGTCAAACCGGCTTTCAATTTGAGCTAGAATCAAGGGTGCCTGTTTATAGCGCGGTGTACAAGAGAAATTAAAACTTGTGCATTTTGTTACGGCAATGTTTGTGTGTCACTTTTACATTTTTATTTGGGTGTGTTGTGTAGATGGAGGTAGCTTCGTGTTCGACGAGTCCGAGCCTTACGAGTTGCACGATACTAGCTAGGGTCCGCAACTTGTACGCGCTTATCCCGGCACCCGGGCACCCGGGGACATTTTTTCAAAATTCTTTCTTAGCGGATGCCCACTAATAGGTCACCCGTATGCCAAAATAAACCCGATTCGCCTAATTGTTTGAGCTGTGCATTGATCGATCAGTCGGTAACGGGTGCCTTTTATAGAGACAGGATATCGCGCCTTTCGAAACCTTTACAATTATAGAGAAGAATTATACAAAAGATTTAGAATTGAAGTCATAGAATGATCTTGGAGGACCGTGGTCCTGGTCAATGAAAGTAATTCTTTATTCTAACCACAGAATAATAATCTAACTCTCTCTATCTCGAAATGTCAAGATTTTGAATCAGGTCTCTAAAATTCTAAAAGTTCCATATGGGAATAGTTATTATGGCTAGTTAGCTATATGCACAAATTAATAAAATAGAATTTAAAAAAAGCTATATTTTTATACCTTTAATGGGATTGTAAGCGGTTTATAGATGCATGCAACACCAGGGGCGTCCCACGCCGCGCGGAGGTGTTCCTGCAAAAATTTCCTCACGTAATGGCCGTGCTAGCCGCCCGCCCGGGCGCCCGCCACGTCGTCGTACTCTGCCACTGTGTCTATCGGATCATCATAGTTTAGCATCTGGACTGTGCAACTACGTCGCCTGCGTCCATCCGACGCAGTAGTCACGTCCAGAAAAATATGAGCGACAGCCTTGCAATATCACTTTTTAACTCCAAAAAAGGAGGAGGAGGTTCTAAATTTTTTTATGTTTGTTACTTAATTACTCCGATTTATAAACCGATTTAAAAAAAAACTTTTTTTATTTGAAAGAGACTTCCAGAGTGGTCCCATAGTTTTTTCATCATCATCAGCCTGTATGTATGTACATACATAAATGTAGAGTAATGTTTGGAGTCGGCATTTTTTTTCAAAATTATCAAAATAGCCTTTTAGTTTTTCTGCAAAGTTGTCTGTTGTGGTGATCGTTAGAGCCGGCCACGCGGCGCGATGGTCACAACCACTCAACAAAAAAGGTCGCCTATTTCGCAGTAGGCTTTGATAGATTTACAGTGATACAAACGTAACAGTCATCGTGATGAATGGTTTGGTCAATCAAATAGTTTGGAGTCACGAGTTCACAATAAGTTATCGCGGTCGGCCTTGTCATCTAAGACTACTGCCCGCACCGAGGGTGTTTTAATTGTCAGTTTCGGCACCTCGGCCGCACCGTAACGTCAGTGACGAGCGCCGCAGCGGCCGCGCGGCCGTGACCGCGATCCGCGCACAGACGCACCTGTTTTGTGCGCATTCCTGCGACGAGTCCGCTCCCTGCGACCTATCGCACTCGCACTCGCACCGCATGCTGACGCAACTACCTCGCATACAAATATGTGCCACATTCACAGTTCCACACACACACAAAAAATAGCACTCCTTCGAAGTACAATCTAGTGACACGCTCGCGCCACAGACCAACTATTTCTGTGGCTAACGTAGTCAGTGAAAAAAATTATGATAGTTCATAAACTTAACTCGTTAAAGTCACAAATTATATTCTACTTAAAATTATACTCTTATTCATCTTTGAAGAAGACAAAGTATTGAGGTGACTCGGTGAACACATGAACTGGTGTATGTCTCGAGTTGTTGTTACAAACGACTACTTGTGCAGTAATCCGCGACATGGGTCAGCAATAATAATTTATCTATTGTCCCGCAAGAAGGACAATGGAACATAATTCATATTTTACAGTCCGAACTCGAGAGCTAGGTATTTTGTTTCAATGGCGGCTCTACGCTTTATAAAATCATGTTAACGTAGTAAACAAGTTATTATTTTCTTAATAGTGTCGATGGAGGCTCCCTGCGGGGCGGGGGCGGGGGCGGGGGCGGGGGCGCGCCGTTCTCACGGCGGCTTGTACAATAATTGTTTGTAATCCTCAGAGCCATTGTAGTAAATGATCGCCATGGGCCTGTCATTGTCGGTAATGACGGGCGGCGGCGTCCTCGTCGTCGTCGCTCAACGTGTCATTCATTTGTTAAATGCACGCGCGGCGTGTGCAGCGACCTGCGACCGCGTCTCTTCACACATGCATGTTTTCCTGTTCTCTTTGTCTGGAGAGTGCAATAGAATGTGACCGATAAGGCCGCCAGGTGCATGTACGTGCCACGTTATCTTATTTTTGTGCAGTGCTGTGTGTATGCAATATTGTTATATACTTTATATTACTAAAATTAATAAATATACATAAAAAAAATACTTAGGTACCGTCACCGTCCAGCGCCAAATTAAGCGAAGCGGGGCATTGTGGTTAATTGTGGTTAATAGATAAACTTTACCTTTGTAAATTCATACATAGACACCTACTGGTAAACAGAGACGTAAAGCAATTTAACCGTTTACTTGTGCCGGTATCAAACCCGCCACCCGCCACCATCGCTGCCATAAAGCCGTTGCTATTGTACCATCGGACTCGTCGTGTTTTATATTCCCGAATTCTTCGATAAAATGTCAAGGAAACAATCACAACACGAGTGCCGACGGGTAGTTCGTACGTCGCATTTTTTAAATCATTCAGTTACATTATCGGCTACAAGTTGTCAATCGACGCACACGGCAATATGAGTAATGTACATAATATGTAAAGTAGGTGGCTGTATGTCAACAAATATGTGACTCGCTCACCTTCGCGCGCTGCTCGCCATCGCGGCAGACTCGTACAACTCGTGCTCGCAACTGGCAGACGGCAGAGTTTGCTTGTAGAAGCGCTACTCGTCTTCACACGATCCGAGTCACAATTGACCCTCCTTCAAAGACACAAACACGACATACCACACCACGTGACATCCCATCGCATGCGAAGCATCTCGATGAGAGGTGCCAAACCAAATATAATATACAGCACTAATTTTTAATTGTATCTGAATCGCGCGTTAACGAATTTGGGTTTGGGTGAAATTTCGCACATTATGGAATATATTAAAGAAGTCTAGCTTTTAGGATATTATTTTAGCCAGTTCGCATGTTCACGTGGTTAATGCACCGGCTAGTTGTTAATGTTGTATGCGTTCTCGTAGAGGTGCTGGTTGTTGGACAAATTACGAGTCTTTTAGATGAGTACGTAACAAATAAATTGGTGTTCATTCGAACAACCGAAATAATATAAACTTATTAACAGTTATCCGTGCTTCATCTGCGTGGTATATATAAACTTATAAAATTCTCATGTAGGATCCCTTAATATTTCCGCGCTATTATACTTATAGTCTTTTTATTTAAACGGAACGGGAGCCTACCAAACGTTCCCACCGCTGTGTCTCCTGTATAACCAGGATTGACAGCAGCGACCAGCAAGTCCACTGCAATCCCGGGGGTGAAACCATGTTGCTGCGCCCAATAACTTTTTTGATACATCTCTAGGTTAGCTGGAAAGCGTCTCTAGAAGAGATAAGCTTACATTGCATACGTCTGCTATTACTATGTTATGTATTTTTATGTGCAATAAACAGTAAAACTACGGCTGCCATAAAACTCACAAGGAATTTAATCTGAACAAACTACTAAAGTAGTAGGAAGCTTTTGGAATTGGATATAGACATATATCTTTTGTATAATATATATAAACTCCTTTACTTTGAAGTCAAAATCCCATTACAATCGGGTCAGCCATTCCGAGCACTACGGACGCGGCGGGCAAACAACATCGATTGTTCAAATTTATTTATATGTGTAAATGAACACTTTTGATGACGTCACCCGCGGAATGACTGCGCCGAGTAATTTTAAAATGACAATGGTAGGTACACTGCTAATACTCACTGTTATTAATACACGTGAAATAACAGACGTTCGTAGTACAGAGATTAACTGCGAGCTGAGTTTGAAGGCCTTCACAACAATAACACTAAACATCAGTTCATAACATAATATACTAGGTACGTTGTTATGGGCCATAGGTCGTCACCACGCCTAGTTCATGTACTAGGAACTGAATAAACAAAAACATTTAATTTGAAATTAATATTTATCTTTATATTGAACGCCGCAATACTTTTGCGTGGAGTGACAAACTTAAACATTTGAATATAAACAAAAACAGTTCCTATTAATATAAATATTTAATTAACAATAATCGAGAGTACTAACGCGCAATGGCGTCGCATTAGTAGTCTTTAAATACAAGGGACGACAGTAGCCCACAACTCATTCGTATCCTCACCTCGATACGTGGTTCACTAGGTTTAAGCTAGTAACATAATGTTACTTTGATCTATCGTAGATCTGTATTTTATAATCTTTTATATAAAAGTCAATGTAACCGACTTATTAAAAGTTTTATTCAAAATAAAGTATTTTTAATTGTGCCGCGATCGCCCAAAACTTGACTACGTAATCATTAATCTTTTAACAATAACAACACACGTACTCGTACATGTCACAAAAGGTGCAACAAATGTTAACTTGTCTCTCTCTTCTCTATTCAAGAGATTCCTCGCCAACTGGCGTTCACAAATACCGCTATTTAAAAGAAGTTATGCAAAACAATTGAACATATAGTGAATTTGTACCAACAATACAATTATTGATTAAACAATAGAAACATATAAGCAATACATGCAATTACTATGTCACTTGTGATCAGTAAATCGGCGTTTAATTTTGTTTTATACGTCGCATGAGGTACTGCACGAACAGTAATGAATGACAGAAAAAAAATGTTCAAAGTGTTGGTGAGACAGCACCCTAGGGAACAGGTGTTAAATGTACTAAATAAATAAATGTATTAAATAAAACAATACTAAACCATAAGTCAACTTTGTTGATGATGCTTTTGGTCGCCATAGTAGTTAAAAACTTATTTCGTAAATGATTCTGCAAAGTATATCAGTTACACAAACAAAGAAGCAACATAATAATATGAACAAACTTGAGCCTTCCCTCGGCCCGCGCCGCCTCCCCCTCCCCCGCCCCCGCCCCCGCCCCTGCTGCCATTACCTGCCCAATGCCAGCTGCATTCCGATCGCTTCAACAGTTGCACGATTGTCTAATGAACTTTATACGCACATTACAACATTGCTTTATTACACCTAATTGGTCGTTAACCTGCAAGTTTTAAGTAACTGGCAAAGAATTCAGGAGTATCGGAGCAGACGAGTCGCGCTCTCACTTTCTTTTTAAATATACCACGTTGATAGCTAAAACGAACCCGTTTGATAGCAGCACCGCCTTGTAAACACAGAAACAATTTCCAGAAATCGGTGTATAAACACCTGCGCTGTCGGTAACGTGTATTAAAAATCTTTTTAAAGTCGAATAAAAACTAAAAATATCATCACTACATAGTATAAAACAAAGTCGTTTTCTCTGTCCCTATGTCCCTTTGTATGCTTAAATATTTGAAACTACGCAACGGATTATGATGCGGTTTTTTTTAATAGATAGAGTGATTCAACTGGAAAGTTTATATGTATAATATATGCATAACATAGTAGAAAAACACTGATAATTTAGAGGTTTCTAATGTGATGTCGTAAATAAACACATTTTTTTGCTCTTTCATTGCAAACGCTGGCTGAACCCAACGAGATAGATCAAAATAATGTAGTACAGTATTGTTCACCTTAAAATGGTCTACAAAAAAGTTCGCGATGGTATATGTCTATCTCTTAGTGGTAACACACAATAACCGTTATTTTATCCTTTGCTTTTTACAAGAAATAATGCCTTATTTACGAAGCGATTTTAAGCAATACAGAATTAATCCTTATCCAATTAAGTACCTTAAATACATTGCGCATTTAATATAGACCAATATGGCCCTTCACAGCATGTAATTTAAATGAATAGTTTAGAAGATATTACACATTTAAAATGCAGGGACATAACGGCTGTGGCGGTACCGGCCGCGGAGCCGGCGGCGTGTGCCTATAACTGGGGAAGGACTGGATAGGACAAAGCGCAAAGACGTTCTGTAGTACATTTAGTATCAGCATTGCACCCGTGCGAAGCCGGGGCGGGTCGCTAGTCTCATAATAAATCGTACAACGAAAAGGAATGCAAAAATGTTAGATCACAAACTATTCTATTTATAACCAATGTCGTCGACAAAAACTAAGTAGGTGGATAAAATTTACTCGTACATACGTATTATTTATCATACTTATCTGCGAGTATCTACCTACAACAATAAAAATAAAACAGCGTTTGACCACATTTTACTTTGAAAAACGTATAGATAGTATCGTAGGTCATGTTTGTGCCTATAGTTAACTATTACACCAAAATATTTCAAGGTCGGGCATCAGCCGCCCGCGGACAGTACAACGCATTATGGTTTTAAATAATTTGTTTTTGTAATACAATGATTAATCCTTGAATACTGAAAGTGTGAAACATACAAGGATGTTGATAATCGACGATGCGATCGTGACGTCACTGCACACATCGCTGAATTCGCCGATAACGCGGCGGTCGGCGGTGACTCACTGCCACCGCGGCACGAAGCGCTCGCCGCGCGTACAATACACACTGCTTACTTATTATCAACTTCATGGAGAGACTGTTGGAATAAGTATACAAAAATAAATCTATCTCGCTCTGTTTAATAGACATCTGTCCTAGTCATACAATATTGTTTATAATATCTTTAAACAAAGGGCTGCATTGTTAAATGCTCTGTTTGCCTTAGTCAGCTAACCAAGCTATGTGGTTCAGTTGAATTCATATTCCAGTTTAGTATCGTCCGACTTCTTGTAGTAGAACACACCTTTCTAAGAGTGCATAAAATAAATTTAATTATTATAATTTGCACTGAACGAATCTTTTATTTTTGGCTTCCTAACCTAACAGGTTATGGGCCCAGTGTACAGTACAAAGTGGACTTTTAAGTGATTGAAAGAAACAGACTTTTTTAAATACGATAAAAAACGCTTTAAGTGGCAACGTTTAAGACTTGTGATTTTTGTAGTTTTGGTAGAGAAACTATTTACGTATTCTAAGTGACTTTTTGTGTTATTTTCTAACTGTAACGATGGACGGTTCAAAAGTAAAAAGAAATATTAGACTGTTTGACGGCGAAAAGTATTCTTTATGGAAACTTAGAATACGCAGTTTATTAAACGAACTTGAAGTGCTGCAAGTAATTGACGAAGAGCCTCCTGTACGCATCAACAGTGATTGGACGAAGAAAGAAAAGATAGCGAAAAATACCATCATCGAATCAGATTCTTTGCTGGGGTTTGCTAATGAAGAAACAGCAAAACAGATTTTTATAAAACTCGACGCAGTGTATGAAAGAAGAAGTATCGCATCCCAATTGGCATTGAGAAAAAGGTTATTAAATTTGAAATTAGAAGGTGATACTCCATTGATAAAACATTTTCAAAATTTTGAAAATTTGATTATCGAGTTAGTGGGTGCCGGTGCAAAGTTAGAAGAAGTAGATAAAGTCACACATCTATTTATGACTTTACCGAATTCTTATGATGGCGTCATCACAGCAATTGAGACATTAGCTGAAGATAACTTGACCTTATCTTTCGTAAAAACAAGGCTTCTTGATCATGAAATTAAATTATTAAACGAAAGGCGCGACAATAGTTTAAAAGTCCTGCAAGCAGAAACCAGTGGTTCCAAAAACCAGCAATGGAATTTCTCTTCAAAACGCAAGCCAAATCAACTTACTCATAATTATAAACAAAGAAACAATAAAGTTAAAAATAGAACATGTCACTACTGTGGAAGGAAAGGGCATATCAAAATTAATTGCTTCTTCTATAAGAGGGCGAAACCAAATTATGAAAACCGCAAAGCGCTACAGCAAACTGAAAACCAAAGAACGCTTCAATCTATAAATATTGCAGACAGAGAAAAATCGAATATCTCAGGGTTTGCTTTCATGGTTGGAAACGAATGCTATTCTGAAGAAGGCAAAAGTACCCATAAAATTACATTCATATTAGACTCTGGTGCCTCAGATCATTTAATTAACAGAGAAGATCTAACACGTGGGTTCATAGAACTTCAGTCTCCAGTAAATATTTCTGTAGCTAAAAACGGAACATTCATTAGTGCGACAAAAAGAGGCACTCTATCTATTACCACTGATACGGGTATGAGTGGATTGCTACAGGATGTTCTTTTCTGCTCAGAAATTCCATATAATTTGTTATCGGTCAAAAGAATGCAACAGGCTGGAATGACCATAATTTTTGGTCAAAATGGTGTACAAATACTCAACAAAGAGGGTAAGATGGTAACAAAGGGTGAGTCTTTGAATAATTTAATTGGTATTAATTTCATGCTTAATAAATGTGCTTTGAATTGCTCATCAAATAGGGTCATGAATAGTAACTATGATTTGTGGCATCAAAGATTGGGTCACATGGGCAAATCTAAGTTCTTGCAAATTAAAACCAAACAAATGTTTTCTGATATTGATCGATTACATAATATTACACCCAGTGAAAGTTTATGTGAAGCTTGCATATATGGAAAACAAGCAAGTCTGTCATTTCATAAAAGTAAATCTAAAATTATTAAACGACCTCTATTTAATGTGCATTCCGACGTGTGTGGTATGATCACTCCTTCGACACTTGACGGCAAAAACTATTTTGTGATATTTGTAGACGAATACACTCACTACTGTGCGACATACTTAATAGCTCATAAATCAGACGTTTTTGCTGCTTTTCGAGATTATGTTGCTAAGTGCGAAGCTCATTTTAGTTTGAGACTTGTCAATTTATATTGTGACAATGGTGGCGAATATTTATCGAGTGAAATGAAAGAATACTGTATGCAAAAAGGTATAACCTACCATTTAACAGTGCCGCATACCCCTGCTTTGAATGGTATTGCCGAACGTATGATAAGAACGTTAACAGAACGAAGTCGAACTTTAATAGCAGGTGCTAAGTTAGACAAGTCGTTCTGGGGTGAGGCTGTGTTAACTGCTACTTATCTTATCAATGTCAGCCCCACAAAAGCACTGAAAGTAGATAACACACCGTTTGAATTGTGGCATAATAAGAAGCCGCAACTTAAGTATTTAAAGGTTTTCGGTTCAACTGTGTATTTTCTTAACAAAAGTAGAAAAGCAAAATTCGATGAGAAATCCTTGAAAGGGATATTGGTTGGTTATGAACCGAATGGTTATAAGGTGTGGAATGTGGTAGAAGAAAAGTTTGTAAGAGTCAGAGATGTAATTGTTGATGAGATTAATTTCTTGTCAAGTAGGCCAGTGAAGCCTGAAGGTATTGTATCTGAAAATACCAATAACTCTGACGAGCACATGTGTAGCAGGTTGTGCGCATCTGATAATATAAGATCAGATGATGTGAAACAAACGGGCAGTGTACCCTGCGCATTAGGTCCACCACCTAATAAATCTGTACGCAGTGCAGATGGGCATACATGCTATGATTCATTTCAAGATAAATTGACTGGATCTCGGAATGAAGTAGCTTCTAGTAGTTCGAGTATTATTAGAAGAAGTGATCGAATTAAAAATTTGCCTACAGTGTCTTATGATGAAAACAGTACTGATATTTCTGTGAACTATTTGTTATACGCAAAGTCTTTAATTTGTACAATTCCTACATCGTATACCGAAATTCAAACCAGGCATGATAGGCTTTTGTGGCAAAAAGCTGTTGATGAGGAAATTAAATCACTTATTGAAAATGACACTTGGACGCTTGTTCCGAAACCCGAAAACAGAAATATTGTTGACTGTAAATGGATATTTAATATTAAAAATGATGAGTTTGGCAAACCTTTGAAATATAAAGCGCGTTTGGTCGCTCGCGGTTTTAGTCAAGAATATTTAATTGACTATGACGAAACTTTTGCGCCAGTTGCAAGAATTTCAAGTTTTAGATTTATATTAGCATTTGCAAATCAATTCAATTTGCTCGTTCACCATATGGACGTCAAAACGGCATTTTTGAACGGCAAACTAAAAGAGGAAATTTACATGAGAATTCCTGAAGGAATTCCAAACGCAAACAACTTAGTTTGTAGATTGAATAAAGTATTATATGGTTTAAAACAATCTGCACGTTGTTGGTTTCAAATGTTCGAACAAACTTTGATTGAAAAGGGTTTTCAATACTCGTCAGCTGATCGTTGTATTTATTTCCTAGATGCCGGTGACATTTCAAAAAATATTTATGTTGTACTTTATGTCGATGATCTTGTTATTTCGACTGCTGATATAAATACCATGAATAGTTTCAAAACTTATTTAATGAAAAAGTTTAAAATGTTAGACTTGATGGAGATCAAATGTTTCCTAGGAATTAAAGTGGAAAGATCACATGATACAGTTACATTAGACCAAGCAATGTACATAAAAACGGTCTTAGAAAAGTTTAACATGAATGACTGTAATTCTGTCAGTACACCTTTGGAAAACAAAGTAGACTTTGACGCTTTGAGTGCAATTGAAACAACAAAAGCTCCATGTAAAAATCTTATCGGGTGTTTGATGTATGTTATGTTATGTACTCGTCCCGATTTAAGCTTTGCTGTAAACATTCTAAGTAGATTTGGTAACAGAAATAATAACTCACTTTGGTTACATTTAAAACGAGTGTTACGTTATTTAAAGGGAACTACTGACTTGAAACTAACTTATAAGCGGAATCCAAATGTTTATAATAACATTCTCAGTGGCTTTGTTGATTCCGATTGGGGAAGTGATGAAGTTGATCGTAAAAGCACAACAGAATACTTGTTCAAATTGTTTGAACAATGCACAATTTGTTGGCAAACAAAGCGTCAGTCAACAGTGGCAGCGTCATCTACTGAAGCAGAGTATATGGCTTTGTTTGAAGCCGTGAGAGAAGCTCTGTGGTTAAAGTCATTAGTGACTAGTATTCATGTAGAAATTTCAAATCCGATTCCTATTTTTGAGGATAATAACGGATGCATAAGCATTGCAAGTAATCCGACAAGTCATAAACGGTCAAAACATATTGACATAAAATATCATTTTTCTAGGGAACAAGTTGAGAAAAATGTAATTAAAATGATTTATGTGTCCACAGGTAATCAACTGGCAGATATGTTTACAAAGGCATTACCAGCCGCTCGTTTTTCGGCACTGAGAGAAAAACTCGGTGTATTATAATTTAATGTTAAAGTTCTGTCTAATGAAAAGTGTGTAGTGTAAATATATACTGCAAATGAGATTACATAAGAGCATAATTAAGTTGACTTGGTCTGATTAGGTTTTACTGGGGTTTCCCTAATCCTGCGCAACGAATGTTGGACCAAGATATTGATGATTGTTTCCCCAGACAAAGAATGGTGTGTTCATAAGTTTGATATTGTAAATAGCTTGTGGTAGATTTTTTTTTTTTTTATTTTTTATTATTATTATTTATTTTTGAGGGGGCGTGTTGGAATAAGTATACAAAAATAAATCTATCTCGCTCTGTTTAATAGACATCTGTCCTAGTCATACAATATTGTTTATAATATCTTTAAACAAAGGGCTGCATTGTTAAATGCTCTGTTTGCCTTAGTCAGCTAACCAAGCTATGTGGTTCAGTTGAATTCATATTCCAGTTTAGTATCGTCCGACTTCTTGTAGTAGAACACACCTTTCTAAGAGTGCATAAAATAAATTTAATTATTATAATTTGCACTGAACGAATCTTTTATTTTTGGCTTCCTAACCTAACAGAGACAATATTGATGACGCTGTCAATTAATTTGCATTGAAGCTGAAATCTAATAGAAACTTTTTAACAAAAAAAATTAAACCGCCGAAAAAAATTAAAAGCAAAAAATAATAAAATTTGTTTTTATTGACCTTAATAACTAAGTTCTTAAACTAATTTAAATTGAAGCTGTAACCTGAAAAAGTCAAGATTTATCTGTCGTATTATCAGTAAAGTATACAGTCGACAATGGACAGTAAAGAATGCTTCTTAAAAGAGTGCAACAACTGCGATACAAAACCCACATGTCCGGTGTTCCAGGGCGCGCGCGTTGATGTCTTTTACAGGAGCGCGCGAGACGTGGACGTGACGCCGCCACATAGAGCCGTAACTCGTAGCTCCATATCCTCGCTCTTCTGCGCTTCTCTTCTATTTGGCCTTATAATTGCGTATTATAAATATCATAACAGTTTATAAATATCCTACAATGTTAATTTTAATTAATTTATTACAATGATAACAACAATTTTAATTGACTTCAAAAAGGGTTCATGCTGATTATATTTTATTATGTATGTCAGTGTTTATGAACTGATTTTCAAAATTTATTTTGTGTTTGAAAGTGCGTATTGAAACGAATGAATCATTCAGTTCTACCTATCGACAGTACAGTATTATAAGTATATCACATGTATCGGCTGCAGTAAACAATATTATATTCATTATGACGAGCTCAGTGGTGGCGTAGCGGTCAATGACGCGGCTTCGACACCAACACTCGTGGGTTCGATTCCCACATAGGACAAACATTTGTGTGCATGAACATGTCTGTTTGTCTTAGTCTGGGTGTTTTATATGTATCATAAGTATGTATTTACAAAAAAAAATATTTACGTATGTTTATCAGGTGTCTAGTACCCATAACAGATTATAAGCTTCGCTTACTTTGGGGTTAGACGGCGCTGTGTAATTTGTCTGACAATATTTATTTATTTTATTTATTATATCTGTTGCTCGGCTTAATTTCGATTTCAGCTAAATTTGACAGAACTCTCGCTTCTTCCGAGGCCTCTTTATGGCGAGTGTTTAAGATCGTGATATAAGTAGAGTCACGCTCATCATGATTCATAGTTACCTTACACACTGCTGCACACGAGCCTCACACATGTACACACAGTGAGCACACACGCACACAATGTTCGAGTAATTAAAAGCGAATAGTTCGCTCGCCGACGAGCGACGACGACGCGGCGACGGCCGGGCGTCGCCGCGTCGTCGTCGCTCGTCGGCGCTCGCGGTCGCATTGGCGACAACCGCAGCGCTAGTAGCTTTATTACAGTCTTTTTCTTTAAGGTGCAAAACAAGTATACGACTCGTTTGATGTTAAGCAACTGTAACAGCAAATGGACGAGTGAGTTGTCGTCCATTTTAAGACCTCTTCAGCCTGTTTCGCCGTGAACCCCTTGCTTTAGTTTTCTAGGGACCCTTAATAATTTAAAAGATTCTTGAACCAAAAGAAGTACTAATTTTTATTATTGGCATTTTTCGTCACATAGAGTGTCAAATAAGTATAAATTAATAAAATAAAATAAATTTATATTTGAATACTCATAATGTCTAAGAAAAAAAATCTAGATTCATTATAACAAATTTCAATTGAATTTAATAAAGCTTGACGTAATTAATTATTCTGCTCTTTGGAACATTTGCATGTTGTGATGACAACCTGAAGTAACTGAGAGAATGTTTTAATAGTATGAGATATTTACATTACACTATTGATGTGCATTACATGAATTATTAATGCGAAACCGCCAGAAGATTCTTCAGGCAGTTCTATCAATAGAACTAACTAAACAAGAATATGTACTCAGTAAAACGACAAATACCTAACATTCGCACCTGACTTTTTTCTTATATTTTATTTAATTTCGTTGTCGAAAAATAGCTCTATATAGGTAATAACTTCTCTAAAAAAAGCATCGTGTCACAAAAAGTATGAAATACGAAAGAACTCATTGAAGTCATTCCATAAAAAGCACGCTACTATTATAACTGATATAAGATCAGAAGATAAACTTATTGTATAATCAGATCAGTTTTAAAATTTACAAATAACTCAATAGCTTTTGAATCTATCAATATTTATTCAATACTTTTAACGGTGACATAGAAGTACCTACAGTCTGCAAGATTGTGACGGATTTTAAAAACTTCTTCGTCAACGGTCAACTCCGAAAGGGTAGTAGATAAAAAAATAAGAATATGATTTTCATAAAATAATAATTAAGGCCTGTTTAAGCGCCCACAACGGCCCAACGGCAGAATAAATATTTAGATTTCAGTGGCACGAACATGTGTACGGGGTTGTACTGTTAGGTAATAAGGCCCCTTTCTTCATACTCGAGACACCCAAAACATTACGGGGTACGAAGGGTCCTGGCAGAGATCAAGCGAGTGAGTGTAATCCGCCACAGAATTAATAAATTTGGCATCGGTGGCATAAATCAGGTGATATAGTCTACATTGTATCTGTGCACCCTGTATCACTTAATTTAATCAGTTCTAATGTGTAATTGCTTGCGTGTGTCGTTCGCTGTACATACCTGCGTTATCTGATAGCTGTTTGATAACACATACTTGAACACACTCATTTATTATTTGCTTTGACCGCGAACGAATCCTGGTAGCTCCAGCCGATCGTGTAAGTACTGCGGTACCCATTGTTTAGCTATTTCTTTAATATAAAAATCACTTCTTTTATTTATCATTCGAATGTTTTTGGAATAAAAAAAATCTGTTGCAATCCGTCTCCATATTCGATTGTTCACGTATAATCTAGTATTAAACTTTATTATTCCACCAAAATGTAAACATGTATACATAATAATAAAATCGTAACATTCTATGCCTATTTGTTTGTTCGTCTGTTCGAGTATCGCGCAAATGCCACCCAATAAATTAAAAATATTTGCCTTAATCAGGGTAGTTAATGTTTACTGTTTATTTCATAAAAAATGGAATTACATAATACTTAATATTTCAAGGTTGATCGTAATAAATAAAACATAAACTGTGCATAGAAAGAAATGCATATAAAACGTACAAGAGGCGGTTTTATTATAATATTTAATGAACTAAATAATCATAACATATAGCAGGTAGTAACTTCGGGCGTGTACAATTGTACATAGGTGAGCTTATTTCTGCAAGAGATCTCCGCCGGCTGGCCCTGCAGCTAGGAGCTGAAATTGTGATCGGACGAGGTTCAATCATCAAGAACACATATCATTAAAATAGCATTGAATGATTGGTTATTGTGGACATGTTTTAATAATTGATCGAACTAGTGCACGACATGTTTGTAAATTATGTATTACTTTTCAATTCCAATAATGAACGTTAATATATTAAAATAGTTACTATTTATTGAACGTCCAAAACGGGCTCCTGTTGTTATTTTTAACTTAAGATGTTGTGTACATAGTTTAAAGTTCAAACAATAATATTATATCTTATCTTACACCGGACTCCACTTCGGGCTCCGTGCAAATTGACTTTACTCGCGATACCTGCTAGTTAGCTAGCAGGACAGTAACTTGAATACATACACCGCATAAACATTGGCGATATACAAACACGTCACATAAGAATGCTAGTATGTAGTGTGCTATCATTGAATATTGAATATACATACAGTCATACATAAATAGCCATTTACATAAATACTTCTCATTAGCACGCGATTTCAGCGTTATATGACATAAGTAACGACGTAAAAGATTCATGTTTCAATGATGTTTTATTTCCTGTAATATGACATCGTTGGGTTACTTACATATATTTATTTTTTATTTATTTATTAGCATACATAACAGATTACAATCATGATATCCTTTCTAACCAAAATTCTTTACAGGATTGATCTAGATTGAACGTATGTCTAGAAAGGTTACATAATTAGTAAGTTTAAATGAAAATTACATTCGCTAGAGGTATCTAATTTATATGCATTTTAGAGTAATAATAATTTACATTAGGTTTTATATTAATAGTAATAATGAAATGAAAGCAATGCACGTCTACCACAAAAATGCAATTTTTTAAGATGAGTCATTATTTGCCTCCTAAACTTATACGAGTAGTGATAAATTTTTTTTTTTTTTTTTTTTATACCACTAAGGTGGCAAACAAGCATACGGTCCGCCTGATGGAAAGCAGTTACCGCAGCCTATGGACGCCTGTAACACCGGAGGCATCACATGCGCGTTGCCGACCCTGTAAAAACCTCTTCACGCCCTTTTTGAAGAACCCCATGCTGTAGTCTCCTGGGAAAACCTCAACAGGCAATTCATTCCACAGCTTGATAGTACGTGGAAGAAAACTTCTCTGGAACCGCACAGTGCGTGACCATTTCGGTTCTAAAGTGTGAGGATGAATTCCCTGTCGATGGCGCGCGGTGCGACTGTAGAAGGAAGCCGTGGGCATCATGTCAAACAACTCCTCTGAACACACCCCATTGTACAAACGGTAGAACACACAAAGGGACGCAAAATCTCTTCTCAGACTTAAAGGTTCTAAACCGTCTGTCAGTTTGGGATCGTCAACAATCCTCACAGCACGCCTTTGAATCGAGTCACAGGGTGCAAGCTGGTATCTAGGCGCTCCCGCCCATAGATGGCAACAGTACTCCATATGCGGCCGAACTTGAGCTTTGTAAAGCATAAGTCTTTGCCGCGGGTTGAAGTAATGTTTCGCCCTGTTGAGCACACCTAGTTTCTTCGATGCCAGCTTGACCTTCCCCTCCAGATGACATCGAAACTGGACGTCGCTGGAGATGTCAACTCCTAGAATACCAATATTATTGGCGATGGTGAGGGGTGTGTTTTCGAAGTGTGGAGCCACAGCAAATGGGGTTTTCTTAGCGGTGAACGCGCAGACTTGTGTCTTAGAGGGGTTAAATCGCACTAAGTTCTGTCGCCCCCAGTCGGACACTCTACTTAGTGTGCTCTCAATTTGCGACACAAGTTGTTCGCGGCTCTCCTCCACCAAAGAACGAGGGATATTTGCGCGGCCCGTGTAATAAGTGTCCCCGGTGCTATCGTCTGCATAACAATGAATGCTGTCATTATACAACATATCATTAATATGCAGCAGAAACAGCGTCGGGGACAATACAGAACCCTGCGGGACGCCAGCATTGATGTCCATGCTATCGGAGCAACTGCCATCTACAACGGCTCTAATGCTTCTGCTGGACAAGAAGCTAGCAACCCATTCGCATAACCCCTCGGGCAGACCGTATGCAGGTAACTTTGAAAGAAGACTGCGGTGCCAGACCCGATCGAACGCCTTTGCCATATCCAGGCTAACCGCCAATGCCTCACCTTGACTCTCCACTGCCAAAGCCCATGACCAGCGACCATGGCGAAAGCCATATTGTTTGTCGCTGATCAAGTCGTGATCCTCTAGGTATCCAAGGAGCCGAGTATTAATTACACGCTCCATCACCTTGGAGAGAAGGGAGGTAACAGCAATAGGCCTGTAATTCGATGGATCTGACCTGTCGCCCTTTTTAGGCACAGGGTGCACATTCGCAGTCTTCCACATAGACGGAACTTGCCTAGTGGAGTATGAAAGCGCGAACAAGCGCGTAAGTACAGGACACAACTCAAGAGCACACACCTTTAACACCACTGCCGGTATGCCATCTGGCCCACTCGACTTGTGAATATCGAGGGAGAGCAACGCCCGCCGGACATCTCGCTGTGTAATCGAAATCTCCGGCATGGAGTTACCGCACCATGGGATAGTAGGTGGTACGGCGTCTCCCTCGTTCAAAGTCGAATTAGAGGCAAAGAGATTGCCCAGTAAGTCGGCCTTCTCCTTAGCACTATAGGCCAGACTACCATCCGGTTTTTGCAGTGGTGGAAAAGACGACCGACAGAAGTTTCCCTCGGCAGCCTTAGCGAGCGACCAAAAAGCACGGCTCCCAGATGGATGCTTAGCCAGGCGCTCACCAACTCTGCCGACGAAATCATACTTTGCCCTAGCAATCACTCTCTTACTGGACCTCGAGGCAGCATTAAACTCATGTTTCAGGTCAGAAACATTCTGATCCCCATTAATACGGGCCGCGGTCCAAGTCTTGTATGCAGCCTGCTTGCGAAGTATAGCCTCTCTACAAGACCGATTAAACCACGGCCGTTTTTTAACACCCGCGGTGGCCACCAGTCGATTTGGGATGAATAATTCCATCCCATCCAAAATCGTCCCAGCCACAGCGGATGCACAGGAGTCGATGTCCTCTGACCCGAAGCAGAGCTGCCTCCACGGGTACGATGCATAGAATTCACGCAATCCATCCCAATCTGCCGACTTGTAGTGCCATACACGACGCCATCCGGTAGGCCGGGGCGCGTCAGAGCTAGCATATGGCACCTGGGTCCGGATGAGGCAGTGGTCCGACGACCCAAGCGGAGCGTCCACCGTGATCTTGTACCCATCCGGACGTGTGGTCAGCAGAAGGTCCAGAAGAGAGCTCGTATGGTCCTCGATATCCGGTATTCTCGTTGGAGAATGTACCAGCTGCGAGAAACCATAAGCCAGTGCAAAGTCGTGAACAGACCTCCCCGCGAAGTCAGTGGACCGAGAGCCAAGCCACTCGGCGTGGTGGGCATTGAAGTCTCCCAAAATCACTAACTCCGCGGAGGGATACTGTTCCATGACTCTGTCAGTCGCCAGTTGTAGGTGCTCGATCATCCGAGTTGTGTCTGAATCACCACTATGAGACCTGTAAAGGCACGCGTAGATGCAGGTGTGGCCACCCTGATCCACGCGCACCCACAATATTGACAGGTCCCTGTCTTCTAGGCCGTGAAGGCGTCGACAGCAAATATCCTCCCGGACGTACATACATACCCCAGCTCGACGTACAAAGGAATATTCGAGTTTGTACCCAGGGTATAATAAGTAGGATGTGTCGGCCGGACAAGATATTATCTATATCTCTCTTGAAGACAAGGATGTTATTGTACTGGCGACGCATTCTGACCATAGGGTTAATAGACGAGGTGTTGTTGGAGTAAACATGTAGAGTAAATGCATTATAATTACGATTGCGAGACCTAAATCGAGTGTTCAAATTATGTGCGAAAAGAAGAGTGGGCGAGTCAAGGAGTCCATGAATGATTTTGTAAAGGAGTGTGAGGCTGATATAATCCCTACGTAAAGTCAGAGAAGTTACTTGGAATTATCTCAAATGTTCCTCGTACGAGGCGAGTTTTCGTCTCATTCCACTTCTATAATTAAGAATCCTTAATATGGAATATGAAACCTTTGCTAGTAACCTCCAACGAGCTTTTTACAGACGAGGTGCCTGCCATATCATTTTACAGCAGTAATCTGTCGGCATTGCCCTCAATGACAATTATGACCCACTGTCGACGACTGCTGCCGGCAGTGGTCGTTGTCTCTGGAGAATAGCGTCACACGAGTAAAGAAACTGAAGTACTCTTAGATAGTGCCGTTTATCGCCGCGTCGCAGTTTAAATTCAAACCTTCGTATCAGTTGAAGTATGTATGGTGTAATTGTACAAACTGGCTGCGTTTCTACTTTAATTTATGTCGAAACACATCGGTGGCAAGTCAAATATTAAACTCACAGTCGCACTACCTCCGACGCGATTAAAAGCTTATTTTTATTGTGGAAACATTAAATAGCGTGCGGCATTAAAATCAGGAAGGAACGACGTGCACGACGACGTTCATACTATTTAGTAAACAAGCGGTGTCTTCAGTGTCTTGGTGCAACTTCGAAGTCCCCGCGCTGCCGCGACGCAGGCGTCACGTCGCGCGCTGGACGCCCCCGCAAAGCCCGCGCGGCGACATCTCCCCGAGAGCACGCGACTGACGCGACGTGTCGGCGGCGTGCACTCCTCCTGCGAACAAGTTCCCATCGGCAAATAGAAAGCTCATTGCAATGCTAATGCTCAGTGCGCAGCGCGCTCGCACGACTGTTACAAGATACGAATAGGTATCCTGACCCGCAACGCTCATCGAAATTATAAGTTACCAATTTCTGAAATCGTGTTTCCGCTATTTACTAATATCTGTAATATATTGGTCATATAAATCTGTAATGACACGCGGTGTTCAGACGGTGCGGTACTCAAATAATTTCAGCAATCTCCGCAAAGATTATGCTTATTTAAACGCTAACGCTTGATCTTCAATGAATTTATTTATATATGTCAAAGACGTTCAATGTTTATTACTGGCGATAAGTTAATCATTGATGTATACACACTGTCACTACTTAACTGATATCGTAGATATAGAAACGACCGGAAATTCCGTAAAATACTCGTACACTCGTACCTTTTTTTATTTTAAACACAAGTAGTAATATTTACTTTTTATAAACTACACATTTTTTGAACTTGATCCGACATTCAAGTCATGTATGAGTATTTTTAAATGTATGAAAGCAATTCTTCTCTCTAAAATCGGTGACAAACCCTTGAACATAATTTTATATCTCGTAGTTGCAGAGCCCGCCACGCTGGGCCCTCTCGATATAGTCACTATGTCTTTTTCACGATCTCCATTTTCCACTGACTGAATAACGTCATGTCCGTTCTGTAGTAGTCACGTGTTCCGGGTCGTAAACATATAACTTGCTCTGTGTCCACTTCGTGTCCTGTGTCAAAGATTTTTCTGCCTCTACAGTTTTATTCAGTATTGACTGATGATGACGATTGATAACGGTAATTTTTTTTGTCTATTTCAGAGGTGGTGTTCCTATTTGTTAGCCGTATTGTACCACTGTGCAGAGCAGCGGCAGTGTCCCACTGTACAGAGCGGCGGCAGTATCTCACTGTGAAGGGCAGCGGCAGCGGCAGCGCGGTGATGGGTGTGCTGTGAGGCCGCGGAGGCAGCGAGATGGCGCTACGAAGCGGCGGCTCGTCGCGTAGCGCCCAGCGCACTCTCGACGAGTTCGAGGAGCTGGCGGGGATACGGGGCGGGGACATGCGGGGAGGGGACATGCGGGGAGGGGACATGCGGGGAGGGGACATGCGGGGAGGGGACATTAGGGGAGGAGACATGAGGGGAGCCGGCGACGGCGACCGGACGGCGTACGTGCTGGAGCACCTGGCCACGTTCACGGTGACGCGGGAGACCGGCATCGTGTACCCCGCCGACGGAATGAGGCGCCTGCTGCAGCTCGAGAAGACCAACGGTTAGTATGCGGGCGCGTTTAAGGGTTGGCTAGATCTAAAATTATGAGAATCAAAGTCTTCAAAACCTGACGCTTTCACGGTGAAGGTGAGAGTGACGTTGGAATGCTCTTAATTTACCATTTTAGGTACTAGCACAAATATGTTACATTTATACTACACATGCTTTCTTATAAGTACTTTGTACCTAACAATAGGAAAGAAAGTTGTCGTTTATTCCCTCTCTCATTTCCGGGACGTAAAGTTGTATGAAAATACATTATCTCCTACAAAATCAGGGAGGTAAAAATCCGGCCTGGGTTTTACTTTTTTTATTTTGCTAAATGCGATGCATCACTGATCATCTACTGATCAAACAGGGAAATTCTTCTCTCTTGTTGAAATGCCGTCCCAATAAATGGCGTTTATTTCTAATATTTATGAGGCTGCTATTGCGCGCTAAAATGTTAGTATAAAATTAAATATCGCGTGCGTACGAAGCGTGTGAATTTCATTAAAATAGTAACTTTATTGTAAATGAAATAAGTGGGTAGTTTACACTAATGCAAATTACTCTCGGCAAAAATAGTCTCGAAATATTGAGAACCGCGGCCGTGCAATTTTTTTCCTTATAATATTTTTATAATCTACTATATAAAAATAAGTCGGGTTTTCCTTCCTGACGCTATAACTCCAGAACGCACGAACCGATTTCCACGGTTTTGCATTCGTTGGAAAGGTCTCGGCCTCCGTCAGGTTTATAGTAAAGAAAATTCTGGAAAAATTTGAAAAGAAAAGCGGGAAAATCTTTTTTCACATACATCGCCATCTCTAAGGAAATGGATGGAAACGAAAAGATTGAGCCACAGCGAAGCGTGGTCGGGCCGCTAGTTGTAGTATAAAGTAGTATGTATCATTCGGGGATAAGCTCAAGTCACATCACTCGTGGCCGGTTAGAAGTCTCGCCTGCTGCTCGATTTCCAAATGCGCACTGGTGATGTAATTTGTTACCTTACTCCCCTTGGTGTGTAAATAACTATTCTGTGCACGAGCTTTCACTAAAATTTACAGACATTTGGAAACTAATGGTAATGTTACTACGAGTATATAGCTGAACATGAACTTTGTTAAATACTCTTCTTGAAGAACGCCGGTAAAATTTAATATTTCTACAAAAATGCGACTTTTACTTTTAGTATTGTTTATTTGATAGAAATATAAAGTTTTTAAATATAGTAAAAAAAAAGTTTCATCTTTATCAATACCTGCGATTTGACAGTTACATTTATGTATGACATAGTGCTATTTAAATTCCGAATACGGAAATAATTTATCACTGATAAAATAGTTTTCAAAAATATTTGAAAAATATTTTATCAGTGATAAAATATCTAGATATGAATCGATTACAGTGATTTACAAGAGTTACTTTGCAGTGATTCACCTGTTATTCTAAGAACAATGCTCACCAATATTAGCAATAATGCCTTCTACGTCCTGCCAATAATTACTTCTCCGCGTCGAAACGCCGTCTCACTCTTCCCAATTATATGCTAAATCTTCGATCATCAGATCAGGAACACACTTGCTTCTTTCAAAAATCTTGTTAAAGCTCATTATCTTTCGTAACTTGAATTTACTCTTCTTTTTATTTATTTTAATTAGATCCTCTCATTTGTCTTCTCCTCTTCTTAAGAATCGAAGTATGTATAATTAGATGTATATATGGTATATATGTGTATATTAATGTATATTTCATTATTTAATGTACCTATGTGACGTACGAGTGTGTACAATGAATGTAACTTATTCGATACTTTGCTAGTTGCTCGGATTTTAATAATGTTTGCATTGTGCCACCCACCTATTGTTGATTATTTTGTCCTCTACCCTAAGGTTACCTGGAAGAGATCCCTGTGCGATAACCGTCTTTGTCCAGTCACTTACCTTGATCTCTATTGTTGTATTTGTTTTGTATGATGCAACAAACAGTATTGTACTGTAATTAGTTAATTTTGTAACATTTGTATATTGTTGATTTCAGGCATCTGGAGTCAGAAGATGCAGCTGTGCCTCGACGGCCAGTGGGTCCTAGTCATGGATTATGAAACCGGGGTATGTGTCTTGTCGCATCCTTGTGTTTGTTGCAAAAAAAAATACTGGACAACTATAATTAAGTCGGGTAATATTGGAAGCTTTAAAACGTGTTTGATGGCCGTTTCGCACACCCTTTGCTTACACTCTTAGAAAAGAAATAAGAAAGAAAAATATTTTATTGGCCACATATTACTCTAAAACGCGTCTGTGATGCCTTTGGTGTCGCAGGCGTCCACAGGCTACGGTAGCTGCTTTCCATACGGCGGGAATAAAAAATACACGAAACAGAAACAAAGAGGTACCATACCTTATTATGGTATAACCACGTCTCCCCGCCCTTTACCTAAATATATAATTGAAAGCGAGCTAATTTTAAAAGCTGCAATGAGTTTTATATCTCCCAAAAATACTTTACTATTATTATATTTCTACCACGGAGGTGGAAAAATAAATGTAAATACCAACTGCAACGCCAGCGGCGTCACCCGTACATTGCCGATCTTGGTCGATCGTTCCTGTCATTATACAAAGAACTAACCTGTAGGAGGAGGCTGTATCCTTTATCTCGAGCGACTCCTCTGAACGTAACTCATAGTAGAGAGGCTGTTCACATTGTAAATCTGCGCTACCGAATACATCATTGTACTGACTGTCGATCCTACCGTATTCTACTTTGGCAGACCATATTTAAAGCGCACGTGATCCACATTTTCTAAAATAAACTCGTCTATAGTCGCGGTGTAGTACCTACGCGTAACGTACGACGTATGTGAGAGAGTGTGGTGTCGTGCGCAGTCCATCATGGAGCGGTTCCCGGCGTCGTGGGTGCACTCGCCGACGGCGTTCACGTCGCCCGAGCCGGCCGAGCTGTACAACAACGTGCTGGCCTTCGTGGTGGGCGCGCCCGAGGCGGCCGGGCCCGCGCCGCGCCGCGAGCTGCACATCTTCCAGTGCCACGACGTGGGCGCGCAGGCGCTCGTCGAGGAGCTCAACGGGCTCAAGTGAGTGGCCGGCCGCGGCGGTGCCTCGCACCGACCATGTGTTTATTTACTTCTGTAACTGCACGGGCAAGCAGCAGCGGGCGAGCCGAATCTGGCTCGAGTTGTTTTGATCCGGGCCGTGATCGGCCGCACCGCACCCTTTGACTAATACGACTCTCGAGAAACGAACTCATTTATCATTAACATATTTACGTTGTGATCGATAGTTTAGAAATAAATAAATAAGTATTTCTATACATTTTAGACATCGCCATCTAGTCCCAAATTAAGCATAAAACTTGAACTATCTGTACTAGACAACTGATAAATACTTAGTATATAGTACATACTTAGTACTTAAATACATTTTTTTTGCAAATACATACTTATAACATATAGAAAACAACCGGGCCAAGATAAACAGACATATCTATCGATAACTGCCGAAGTACGAAGGGAGAATCTAGATTAACAATAACACTCTGAGTAAATTTCTGGTAACTTCCATAAAAGTTTCATTGGTATTTATAAGAGAATAAAACGTTCGCGGTAGCAGTTAGTTCCAGTGTGTCATCTCAGGCATCTCCTCGTGCATTTTATCTGCCCCGCGATCAAAACATCCTCTTGTACCAATGACACGAGCATTTTCGAGATAACCACAATCTGCGGATTATCTCAGACTCCGGTGACACGGTGTCAGCGTCGTTATCGCCGCGCTCATTGTCCTGCGCGGCGCGAGTGAGCCGTCGCGCGACATGATCTACTTCAGACACAAGTTCGGCCTGCCGGCGTCCGCGTACACTTGGTACGAGTGCGTAGTGTCAGTGTCCCAGCGTCGTACTCCGTCGTGTGTTCTGCTCGTGTGTGGGTGCAGCTCGTGATACGTGTGTCTGTGTGTGCAGGGGCATCAGCAACGCCGGCTCGGCCGAGGGCGGCCGCGACTTCATCATCGAGCGCGAGAGGGAGCGCGAGAGAGAGAGGGAGAATGAACTGGACAGGCCGCGGAGACAGGTATGGCTTACTGGTATATTGATATCATTATTTGAAAAAAAAAATGATGTTAGACATGTCTAAGTGACCGCGAGGGCCCATTGGCAAATTGACAAAAAGAGTTTTGAACTACTAAAATTATCTTTTCTGTCTCCTTAATTAAATTTGTAAATATCAAAGTGAAATCAGATTTTTCGCGGTAACCGGAAGAAATACCGTGTTTTATGGGAAATCTGTATCTCATTGCATATATTCAGAAACGTAAATAAACATAGCCGTTTATAGGCAATCGCGTTATGTCTTCTTCTTTGTCGCTTCACTCTTGCCAGAGTGGTCGTGGTTATCATGATGAGGCAGCAGACAGGACTCGCCTCACGACGTCTCGCCACCTCTGTCGTCAATCGGGCACATTCGTGTACCGGGGCGCCCACCGCCGCCTTCACCTGATCGGTCCAACGCATGGGGGATCTGCCCCGTGGTCTTGTGCCTTCAACCCTCCCCTGCACAACAAGTCTCTCTATGGAGTAATTTCCGCGGCGATTAACATGTCCAAAGAACCGCAAAATACGATTCTGCACCAAGGTGGATAGACGTTCTTTAATGTCTAGTTCAGCAAGGATGGAGGAATTTGTGCGGAATTCAGTTCACGAAACTCGAAGCATCCTCCTCCAACACCACATTTCCAAGGCGTCAATTTTCTTTGTCTCCGTCCGCCGTATAGTCCATGTTTCTGCGGCATATAAGAATATAGGAAACACCAACGATTTGACGAGCCGAATCTTTGTGGCTTTTGTGATGTTTCTATTGGCCCATATTTTCCTGAGCGTTATGTAGCAAAACATAAAAGATGCACCGCGCGTACGTTCAATGTTTCTTCGTCATAAATGAGTACAATAATGAGTAAATGCCACAATGGTACATTTGAAATATGTGTAATAAAAGAAAATTGTAAAGTGACCACATTCGTTACATAATATTTGTTTAGCGCTGACTTATTACACTAGCATTAGTGTGGTATTGAAAAATATTTATTAAAGTATTCGTTCGGTCATATCTCTTTGATGACGGAGATGTAGAGGTGCATAAGGAGCACCCGCGTCGCTCGTCCTCGCGGGCTCCTCCGGCGGCGACAATGAATCGATATCGGCCCGCGGCGGATATCGCGAGCGGATAAGATAAACAACAGCGAGCGGGGACCCGAGATGTCAACTATTTTAATACGCTTTTATTAGGTCGACTTGTATGTAACTAACTATGTAATGGAATCTAAGGTAAATAATTTAACCATCTTCCAAGGGTCGTAGCGTAATGAAAATTGGCAGCTGTATGTAGTTCAGATGACAATACAATAATATGTTACTGTCGAACTGATCTGATGATGGAGCCGGAAGATAATGATGAACTGGAACTTCATGATGGAACATCGTATCATAGCTGTTTTTGGATGTCTTAGGAAAGTCTTGTAATAAACTTTGACGACGATTAAGTTTCAAGGTCAGATGATGAAGCCGGAAGACAGGCACTGGCATTCCCTGATGGAATATCTTATCATAGTCGTGTTTGCGTTTAACTTATTGACGTGACCCGAAACCTTGGAAATACTTCATTGGAGTTCATTATTCCCAGCGATATAAATAAAACAGGTGGACTACCGAGTACATTAAGAATTTTCAAAGGGGCTAAAATCATGTTGCGATCCAATATAGACGCGGAGAAGGGGCTATTGAATGGGAGTATCGGATTCATCTCCAATGAAACCGACATACCGTCCATCAAAGTTAATTTCGGAAACGACGGTGAGCACCTAATTCAGCCTATAGATCCAGTTCCCGGCCAAGTATAGCTACGGTACGGTGGAAAGGCGCATGCTCCCAGTGATTTTAAGTTGGGCATCTACCGAGTACAAGATGCAAGGCTGTACGGTAGACCACGCAGTGGTGTACTTAGGGTCCCGTACTTTTGCGGCTGGACAGGCGTATGTAGCCCTAAGTAGAGTAAAATCACTTAGTGGTCTACAGATTGAAGAGCTAGATTGTTCTAAGCTGACAGGTAAAACACCATGCAATACAGACGCACTGGCGGAGATGGAGAGGATGCGGGCTCATTCGCCTCCTTGAAAAAAAAGTATAAATGTTAAATATAGTTGTTATCAAAGAAGTATAAAATAAAATAAATTAATAGTTTAAAAAACACTAGAAAAACACGCTGTTATAAATGCACGTAAAAAAAAATATTGATCGTTCAAGTTGTCTCTATTTCTGAGCTGAAGTGTAAACTATGTGCTTATAATTACAATATTTGATTGTAAAAGCGTGGGCGATGGAACAGGAAAGACTTTCTTGTAAACAAATACTAATACTAACTACCTGGCGGAAGCTGCATGAGGTCGCACAAGAGCATTTATGCCGTCAAAGGGTTTCCAAAGGCAAGCAAAGATATCTTGTTCACGAACAAGAACTCTACATTTTGCCAATGTTGACGCATTACCCTTATGTATTTAATTGCCGGAAAGTAGAGGCATTCAAAATGTCGGTGAATGTAGTCTCTCCTCGCTGCTGGCGCATGTTTTGTCTGAGTTCGACAAACTGATACTTTGAACAGACTGTTTAATGTAGGCAGGCGAAAACGCGGTATTTGGGACGCCACGCTGCAGGAGTGGCAGGATCGTTGGGCTGGTGACACAAAGGGGAGGGATTTGTATCGATTTTTCCCAGAAGTGGCCGGCCGACTCAGGGCAACTTGGGTCGAGCCGGATTATCAGACCTCGCAAATCCTTACGGGTCACGGCATATTTGGCAAACGCCTCCGCGATCTGGGGCTATGTGAGGTGGGCGCGTGTTTGTGCGGAGAGGGAGATGACGACAGAGACCACATTTTGTGGTCCTGTAGTAGGTACGATGACGCTAGGCAAGAGATGTTAGACACGATCCAGCGCGATGAAGACCAACCGGGGCCGGTGTACTACACTGACCTTGTATCGTCGGCGGCGAACTTCGCTGCTTTGCGCAGGTTCGCCCACACATGGCACGCGCGCAGAAGCGCCGAAGAGAGGGAGATGAAGAAGAGACGATGGACATCACCGGACGGCAGTGAAGACGTTGCTGTGAATGTGGCCGCCCCAGAAGGGGGAGAGTGCCAATTAGGGCAAAGGACGTAGGATAAATAATTTGTAGGGAGTCAAGAATTGCCCGCGGCACGAAAGAGCCTTAGAGCAAAGTGCCGTGCGCATCGCCCGCGATTCGGCTCATATGACCGCGAGGTCGGTGGAGCCATGGGAGGTGGAGGGTCTGATCTGTTTAATGTAGAGCCACCAATCTACTAGTCGTGCTGCAATTCCAGTTAGAGCGTCAATTGGTGTAACCTGCTTCCCGTAACATCGCTTAACTTGATTTCTCAGCAAGACAAAAAGTCTTTCCAGTTCCAGCGCCCCACGCTTTTACAATCAAATATTGTAATTAAAAGTACATAGTTTACACTTCAGCTCAGAAATAGAGACAATTTGAACGATCAATAATTTATTTTTTGTTTTTACGTGCATTTATAAAAGCGTGTTTTTCTTGTGTTTTTTAAACTATAAATTTATTTTACTGATTAATGAATAAATTGTAATTATTGTATGAACTTATTTGAGTTCAGCTCTCTATCTGCGCCCCCGGGGAGTGTCCCTAGCAATTATTGACTGTTCTAAATTCGAGTTAAATTTGCTTCATTGCAAAAGAAAAGATGAGAATAGGGCGCTACAGCATTATGTCGATAGGTAGCACGCGTGTTTATACCAAATATTTAGGAACTATTTATCTACGGCCGCGACGTAATCGCCGCTATCTGGCCGCCGCGGGCGATAGCGCGCGGCGACGGCGGCGGGCGCAGTGCTCGTCGCGCGGCCACCATGACCACTCCGCGGCTCTACCGCACGTACTCGCGCGCGCAGTGGGACGCCGTGCTCACCGTGAGTCTCGCCTCTGGGCCGCAGCCGGCCGCTCCTCCGGCCGTTCGTCGACTTCATAGAGCGCGTTCTCTGTCCGCAGCAAATGTCGGTGCAGCTGGGCGGGCGCGCGTCGGGCGGCGGCGAGCGCGACGACGCGTCGTCGACAGGCTCGGAGCGGCTGTACGAGCAGGACATCGCCATCCTCAACCGCTGCTTCGACGACATCGAGAAGTTCATCGCGCGCCTGCAGCACGCGGCGGCCGCCTCGCGCGAGCTGGAGCGGCGCCGGCGCTCGCGCGGCGGCAAGCGGGGCTCGGCGGGGGCGGGCGCGGGGGCGGGCGCGGGCGGCGCCGGCGCCGGCGAGGGCATGCTGGCGCTGCGCACGCGGCCGCCGCCCGAGCGCGACTTCGTGGACGTGCTGCAGAAGTTCAAGCTGTCGTTCAACCTGCTGGCGCGGCTGCGCGCGCACATCCACGACCCCAACGCGCCCGAGCTGGTGCACTTCCTGTTCACGCCGCTGGCGCTGATCGTGGACGCGGCGCAGGACGCGGCCGACGGCCGGCTGCCGGCGCGCGTGGTGCAGCCGCTGCTCACCAGGGACGCGCTCAACCTGCTCGCCAACTGCGTCACCAGCAAGGAGACCGAGCTGTGGCACTCGCTCGGCGACGCCTGGCTCATCCCCAGGTCGGTACTCGCCTCCTCGCGCCTCTATCGTCTCCGGCGAGGAGATGTCGCTGTGACGCTCTCTGTCCGGACACATACGGCCATCTGCTGTACGATAAAACACTACCTACTACGCTACCTAGCTACTATTTCGCTTGAAGCCTGATTTATTCGACGGCTGTAAACGAAGTAGAACCCTGAACACACCAGCGCTGACTTGCTACTGGACACGTGCGGACACTTGTTTCAATTGAGTCCAGTGCTGACTTCGTGCTTGCAAATCAGTTTAGCTGCCCGGCCACTCGTTCTATTCTCAAACCCAGTGTCGATAATTCACCTTCCTGTCGCTCCTGGGCCAGTCACCATCGTATAAGCTAGACTCTAATCTAAAACTTGTTACTCAGACGCTCAAGTAGTCCATTTCTGCTTTTTTTGTATTATGTAGTTGAGCCTGCCCCGAGCCCCGACCTCGTCCGGGTTGACCTAATACATAACTGACACCTCTGAAATAATGTATTTTTCAAATGTTGAAACAATTTTACAAATAATTTGTTATACTGATACCATTATAAATATGTTACACATAAGTATGGTGGAAGTAGCCAGTCCTCAAAGTCAATAATTTTCAAATAGCTTAAAGAGTCTCTCTGAGGACTCACTAAGACGTCATACAACAGTTCAACAAGCGTATCCGATCAGTGTGTACTAATGAACGGAGATCGATATCGTTATGGATCAGTTATCGGTGTGAATCATCACATTGATGCATATATTATAATACTTAATTCCACTGACGCATAATATAATGTAGAGATAGAATCGATCAAAATTGAAGTACATATTATTAATTCGGGAATAGGTACTGTATGACACATTTTTTTTATTTTTTTTTATACTACGACGGGTGGCAGACAAGCACACGGCCCGCCCGATGTGAAGCGGCTACCGCAGCCATATTAACGCTCGCAACATAAAACACCGCTCGCGCGCCGCCACCCCCGCCGCCAACGCAGCATCTCCTTCCTTTCTTTCTGGTGACCTCACTCACTCGCAGAAACACAACAACCCTCAAGGGAATTGTTATTTGGCTGCGGTATTCTGTGAGGTGGAGGCACATTCTCCAATCGGGTAGCTTACAATTACGCTCCCTACCTCTCTTTTCGCCAGAGCTTCGTTTGTCAGTTAGCAGGGTGCACCACGTGCAGGTAAAGTTGGCTTTGGTTCAAAGATCTTGATGAACCACTTACACCCCAAACACATGACATAGTGGTGTGTTCTTAGAGGCATAATTTGTTAAACAAGGTGTGATAGGAACCACATCACATGGAGTTTATATGACAGGAGCGTCCAAATCCACATATCAATCTAACTCAGATCGTTGATACCTGTTAAATTCACCCACGCATACAAAGATTTTTCGTCGTTCGGTTATTGACCAATTTCACAATTTCTATTGTTGCATAACACAATCGTCAAAATCCTACATCCAGAGAAACTTATATTCTTGAAATCGGCACAGCTGCAGCGCACGCAGTAGGTGACTTGCTTTCGGCTAGTAGAGGTATTTCGTGGTAAACTATTCGCATGTCCGTGTTTGAGCTAGACCCGTGGCTGCCGGCTTTTATGCCTACACCGGCAGTGTCTGAGTAACATCATATCATAACGATGTAGCACGTAGTTCTATACTGGCGCGATGGATATTGGCGCGGGTTCAATTTTCGGTTCCGAATCTACTAGTGAAGGTTACAATTTTGCGCTTCCTTTGTAACTCTGGGCGCTACCGAGCTGAAGCCGATGACCATCGGACTTTTTGATTGCTAATATCAAACTTTAGCTTAAATTGGTAATTGTGTTTAGCTTAGCTAGTAGAAACCATGGAGCTCTACCGACTGAGCTGAAGTTGTTAATAACTTAAACCTAACACCTATTTTAGCGATCAAAAAATTTGATGGTAATCGGCTTCAGCTTCGGCGACAGGCCCCGGGTCACTGTTCCCTGGTTATGTTTTTGAAGACATTAGACGAGCACGTCGTCGTTAAAATATTCGGCGCCTCGGACCGCCCCGAGCCGGAGGCTAATACCACGGTATAAGTAATGCTAATACTGAGTATTACAGCCTGATTAGATAAATACATAAAACTATTATATGACGGCAAATAACTACGTGGAACACATAACAAAGTTATCGCATTTATACGTTCTGTGAATTCAGTTTTAATAATCGGTTTCAATTCAACACTGCTCACCCGTACGATACATACACGACACAATATATACCTACACGACGCCGGATACATACTATTATAGATAAAGTTTATTTATAAGTTATACCGGTTTACAAGTAGTAATCTCCTGAACGGCTGACACCTAGGTACATTTTTTACACCACTATGGTGGTAAACAAGCGTACGACCCGCCTGATGTAAAAGTCATCGAAGCCTATGGACGGTTGTGACATCAGAGGCATCATTCTCACGTTGCCGACCCTGCAAAATATCCATTAACGCCTTTCTTAGCAAACCCCATACTGTGATCACATCTCCTGGGAAAACCATGGCAGAAGTTCATTCCACAATCTAACAGCTCGGTATAACAAAAACTCCTCAGGAATCGCACAGTACGCATTTAGGTCCCAATGTGTGAGGATGAAGTCCCTGCCTAAAGCGAGCGGTGCGACTGTAGAAAGAGACCGTAGGTTACTTATTGAGAATATTGTGAAAAAAATAATATTGTGGACGTGAAATTACTGTTTTAATAATCACGTCGAAGGAACATTAATGAATGCATAATGGTTTCAAAGTTGATCACGTTGTTAACTACATTTTTCTATCTGAAAACTGTTGCTGAAAATGTATATGTTCAGCTGTGATGCCTCGTTGCGGCTCAATGCTTTATTTGCCACAATAGGGTTTTATGAAGTAAAAATAAAACGAATTGGTACGAAATATCAATCAACAGAAAAATAAATAACTTTGTTATCATGGAAAAAGATAATAATAATTTGCCTTTTACTGCATACCATTTGATAGTATAATTAGGAGATTACAAGATTGGCGAGCACCGCTTACTGCTTGTTATTGCTACCAATTGTGCCCTGACTAGTAGCGGTGAGCTATTTGTTATCATTAGCGGCGTGCAGTCGTATGGTGTACTCTCTATCCGATGCAGTTTATGTTTGTGGACTACATTTTTCTCCTTATTTATATCCTTTTAGTTGGTAATTTCCGGTAGGAGGATGTAGCCTGCGCTAGTACCAGGAATCATGATCAGTTGTCTTGATAGTTGTTACATCGTTAATGTTAACACATAATATACATTCCATACAAACACGATGTCTTGCGCAGTTTGCCAAAATGACATTTTGCGAATGTCACTTGCGATGCATCCTGCAAAGCTTGGAGTTTCTCTAAGGGATCGAATCCGGAACGAAGAAATTCGAAGGAGAACCAATGTGGTCGGCATTGCTCTCAGAGTCAGCAAGCAGAAATGGCAGTGGGCTGACCGACAGATGATGACAGATGGGGAGAAAAGTCCTGGAGTGAAGTGCCACGCGGGGCAACAAAGCGTAGGGCAGCACGCGGACAACGGAGTGTTTCTATAAGTAGATTCTGTGGAAAGGTGTATTCTTATTGGCCAGTAAGTAAGAACATGTGTGTGTGTTGTTTGCAGAGAGCAGTGGAAGACGCCGATCCCGCCGTACCAGCCGGTGTTCATGGACGGCTGGTCTCCCGACTACCAGGTGGACGACCAGCCGCTGCGGCGGTACGTACCCACACTCACCAGCGACGCCACCGACACGAACCGTCGTTCTTGAGACGACCCATTTCACCATTTGTTACGTATTTTCTTTGTCGCTGTCCATATTATGTTCATGAAAGGAGATGGCCAAAACATTTGCTTGAACGTTTGCATCACTTGTACAGAAATTTTAATAATATAAAGAGTTAAAATTTTATACTGTTCCTTTGTACGAAGTAATCTTGGATACGTCTCTCGAGAATGGAATCCGCTATACGAATTATACAAGTACGACTGGAGAGAATTTAAAAAAAAAATATCTCCGTGCGGTCAGGGGTTCATTGCTGTGACGACCTGAGCATCCTCATACTACGATAAGTGGAAATTTGTAATCAGAACCTTTCCATGCTCTGTTACACTAATTGACTACGAATCTGTAAATTTTCCAAAGATAAATAAATAAAAGGTATAAAATTCTAAAAAAATAATATTCCCTTAATTAGACAGTTTTTACTTGTTGCATATTATGTACAAGTCAGTAGTACCTAAATTATTCATAATAGTTAGTTACTGTACTTTTTAATTTGTATTGTGTTTATTATATCCGTGTAGTGTGTTAGACTTATCTACTTAAATCTAAAATAACATTGCGTGGCAGTTAGGAATGTCCTATTTGCGGTCGATATCTTTACATTTGGACGGATTAAAATATTTTTTTCAAACGTCAAATAGTGATATGATAACATGTCACATATGTACGTGTATTTAAAATAGATCGCTTTGATTACAATAGATTAATCGCATTACGGTCAGGAAATATATTTTGGTCAAGATAGATGGGGCAGTTATCGCAGGATTATTATTTTTTCATTATATTATTAAACATTGAATGTCTCTTAGAAATGTTAAATAATTCGCGCTCTTACCGACTGACCAATGTCCTCGAATATAAATTTCATCGCTTTTATTGTATAAAACAATGTATTGTTGGGATGGCTTTTGTTATTTTGCGACACTTCCACAAAATAGCAAATAATAATAATTAGGGATTTTGTTTTGAGATTTGATTTCACTTTTCATTATACAAATTATGTACTATATATTCTCAATGTTTAAGGTCATCCTCTTTCATTTGTTGTTTTATATGTTGTCCGTTCCTTGCAAACCTAGTTGTCGTGTTGTTCGATCATGTTGTGTTGTTGTGTTGCTCAATGTGTGTGTGTGTGTCGGTGTGGTGTGGCAGGCCGTCCCCGCGGCGCAGTCCGGGCGGCGCGGCGGGCGGGGGCGGCGGCGGGGGCGGCGGGGTGAGCGGCGGCGGGGGCGCCGGCGGGAGCGGGGGCGGGAGCGGGCCGGCGGGCGGCGGGGAGCGGGACGAGCCCGCTGCGTTCGCGTTCGAGCGCGACGAGCGGGACGAGCTGTACGGCGAGCAGTACGCGCCGTACCCCAGGTATGTGTCTGTCAGTCTGTGATGTGTCTCGTCCATTGCTTCGCTGTCTACTATGTTGTACACCTGATTATCACTAACACTCGCACTACCACGGGACCCGCCCAAGATTTCGAACACAGAGGGCCGGTGTCATTTTCATTATTTTAACAGCAGACCATGGAAGTCACCGGCCGTTCCCAATATATTGTAATCAGTACGCCACCACAGTATGCATTATAATTTTATAGGCGCGCCGCACACAGTGATCGATCGTTGCATGTTGGCCGCGCACACTTAGCTTCCTGAGTGCGTAGTTTTCCAGCCCTTTCATTGTTTCCGCAGATCTGTCTAAAATTTATGGTTGAAGAACATATCGGACGACTCAAATTGTCACACTGAAATGATTATGACTTTGCCTTCGACGGTCGGTCAAACATCCTTCAACCAATCATCGTGAATGTTTAATTGCTACCAAACTTTCCGAAGATGAGGCCGATCAGGAGGAAAGACCAAGACATTGACAAAAAAACAACACTGTATGTTTTACTTAATACAATATAAATAATTTAATTACTACAAATTTTTCTTTCATTTTTTTGCCGGCGAAAAATACAAAAGTCATTTTTAGCCCAATCGATATGATTTGTTTTGTATTCAAAGTCAAAGTCAAAGTCAAAATTCTTTATTCTGTGGGCCCTCGCGGGCACTTAGACACGTCTTTTACAATTAGGTATATTATTTTTTTATCTACCAGCAGTATGTACCAGCAGTATGTACGTCCAATTTACGTCCTTATTATTTATGTAGTGAGCGAGTCATATCTTTCAAAGCAGTTTAAATTTAGGGGTCACCGCGGATTTCATGGCGTGCACAAATAGTTGCCTTCCGAGCCGCCGGCGGGATCCATGGTTGGCTGTAATATATATCCCACCAAAACATAAATGTAAAAAAGGAGAGCCAAGTTCAATACAAAAAATATGCTTGGCTCTTTTTGGCATTCTTTTTGCAGCGAAGCCCACAGGCTTAATTAAATAATTAGGCATAAGATCTGGATTCCAAATTTCATCCTTCTAGGTCATCTGGAAGTAGGTTAGGTTTAGGTACTATAAATTAGTCAGTCAGTCAGTGCTAAAATTTACGACTTTTTGACCTTCGTATCTTAATAACCGTTTGAGCTAGCTTCATGAAATTTGGGCTTCTAGATGTCATTGTGGATATAATTAAACACACGTAGTTTTATGTGTTTACGTTAAAGAGGTTTTGAGTTATAGAATGGTCAAAAGTGGCACCAAGTGGTTCGTGTAATATTACACTCGGCGCTGGCTAGCCAGTTTCTTTGCTTGAACTTGGCTCGACACGCTGCCGCGTGTCTAGATATTTGTTTTAATTATTTTTTTTAGCAAATGCTTGCCGCAGCGTAATCAGTGGGGCTACATTGCTGGCAGGAAGAGTGTTAACAGAGATTATGATATATTGAAAAAAAAAATCATAGCTCAATGGCGACACCAGCGTGCTAATCGTTAATTGTCTTATTTTGAAGTTCACAGACCACCGATAAGTTTTGACTTGGGGGAAAGCTGTTGATATGTTAATCAACAGAATTATTACTAACGTGTTATGATATTGTCGTAGAGAAGTAGTGCGAGGCGCGAGTGTAGTGTGTGTGTGTCCGCAGGGCGCGCGCGCCGCTCGAGGACTCGGGCTCGGCCGCCTCCTCGCCCGAGCGGGACGCGCCCGCCCACCGCGCCGACGACGGTAACTACCGCACACGACACGACACGACACACCGCACACGACACGCGAACACTGCATCACACACTAGTCATACGAACACGGCCGCCTCCTCGCCCGAGCGGGACGCGCCCGCCCACCGCGCCGACGACGGTAACTACCGCACACGACACGACACGACACACCGCACACGACACGCGAACACTGCATCACACACTAGTCATACGAACACGGCCGCCTCCTCGCCCGAGCGGGACGCGCCCGCCCACCGCGCCGACGACGGTAACTACCGCACACGACACGACACGACACACCGCACACGACACGCGAACACTGCATCACACACTAGTCATACGAACACGGCCGCCTCCTCGCCCGAGCGGGACGCGCCCGCCCACCGCGCCGACGACGGTAACTACCGCACACGACACGACACGACACACCGCACACGACACGCGAACACTGCATCACACACTAGTCATACGAACACGGCCGCCTCCTCGCCCGAGCGGGACGCGCCCGCCCACCGCGCCGACGACGGTAACTACCGCACACGACACGACACGACACACCACACACGACACGCGAACACTGCATCACACACTAGTCATACGAACACGGCCGCCTCCTCGCCCGAGCGTTACGCGCCCGCCCACCGCGCCGACGACGGTAACTACCGCACACGACACGACACGACACACCGCACACGACACGCGAACACTGCATCACACACTAGTCATACGAACACGGCCGCCTCCTCGCCCGAGCGGGACGCGTCCGCCCACCGCGCCGACGACGGTAACTACCGCACACGACACGACACGACACGCGAACACTGCATCACACACTAGTCATACGAACACGGCCGGCCTGCTCGCCGCATTCACATGTTTCAATAAAAAAAATACGAAAACATCTTTAAAATATCAGAAACTAAATAAAAATAACATCCTTAATGCAATTTTTATTATGTCAGCTAATGACCTGAAGCTACTAACTTTACTTACTAGTACTAAAATACTCGATCTCTGAATACACACTCGTATCGTTTAATGGATTTGGTTTGTCATTTTGATATTATTCCTTGTTGTAACGCCGTCCCCCATCGTTGTACTTGTGCTCCCCAGACCTGGGCGAGGCGTGGGCGCGCGGCGTGGCGGCGCGCGGCGGCCGCGTCGTGCGCGTCACGTACCCGCGCTCCGCCAACAACGACAAGGAGCTCAGCGTCGTGCGTGGGGAGTACCTCGAGGTAACGCCGCGTACGACACGCCGAGTACGGCCGTGAGAAGAGACGCGATGTCGGGCCGTGTGTAACGCTCTGTGGTCGGCAGGTGCTGGACGACTCCCGCAAGTGGTGGAAGGCGCGCAACCGGCGCGGCGTGACGGCGCACGTGCCGCACACCATCGTGGCGCCCGCGCTGTCGCCGCCCGCCTCGCCGCACCTCTACCCCAACCCCATCTACACACACTACCAGGTAATACAACCGGCGACGTGACGGCGCACGTGCCGCACACCATCGTGGCGCCCGCGCTGTCGCCGCCCGCCTCGCCGCACCTCTACCCCAACCCCATCTACACACACTACCAGGTAATACAACCGGCGACGTGACGGCGCACGTGCCGCACACCATCGTGGCGCCCGCGCTGTCGCCGCCCGCCTCGCCGCACCTCTACCCCAACCCCATCTACACACACTACCAGGTAATACAACCGGCGACGTGACGGCGCACGTGCCGCACACCATCGTGGCGCCCGCGCTGTCGCCGCCCGCCTCGCCGCACCTCTACCCCAACCCCATCTACACACACTACCAGGTAATACAACCGGCGACGTGACGGCGCACGTGCCGCACACCATCGTGGCGCCCGCGCTGTCGCCGCCCGCCTCGCCGCACCTCTACCCCAACCCCATCTACACACACTACCAGGTAATACAACCGGCGACGTGACGGCGCACGTGCCGCACACCATCGTGGCGCCCGCGCTGTCGCCGCCCGCCTCGCCGCACCTCTACCCCAACCCCATCTACACACACTACCAGGTAATACAACCGGCGACGTGACGGCGCACGTGCCGCACACCATCTACACACACTACCAGGTAATACAACCGGCGACGTGACGGCGCACGTGCCGCACACCATCGTGGCGCCCGCGCTGTCGCCGCCCGCCTCGCCGCACCTCTACCCCAACCCCATCTACACACACTACCAGGTAATACAACCGGCGACGTGACGGCGCACGTGCCGCACACCATCGTGGCGCCCGCGCTGTCGCCGCCCGCCTCGCCGCACCTCTACCCCAACCCCATCTACACACACTACCAGGTAATACAACCGGCGACGTGACGGCGCACGTGCCGCACACCATCTACACACACTACCAGGTAATACAACCGGCGCACGTGACGGCGCACGTGCCGCACACCATCTACACACACTACCAGGTAATACAACCGGCGCACGTGCCGCACACCATCTACACACACTACCAGGTAATACAACCGGCGCACGTGCCGCACACCATCTACACACACTACCAGGTAATACAACCGGCGCACGTGACGGCGCACGTGTCGCACACCATCTACACACACTACCAGGTAATACAACCGGCGCACGTGACGGCGCACGTGCCGCACACCATCTACACACACTACCAGGTAATACAACCGGCGCACGTGCCGCACACCATCTACACACACTACCAGGTAATACAACCGGCGCACGTGACGGCGCACGTGCCGCACACCATCTACACACACTACCAGGTAATACAACCGGCGCACGTGACGGCGCACGTGCCGCACACCATCGTGGCGCCCGCGCTGTCGCCGCCCGCCTCGCCGCACCTCTACCCCAACCCCATCTACACACACTACCAGGTAATACAACCGGCGCACGTGACGGCGCACGTGCCGCACACCATCTACACACACTACCAGGTAATACAGCCGGCGCGGCGTGTCGTATACGAGCATTGCACTATTGCACGACAGTGTAGTACCGCGAAAACATCGACCTCCATACGACCAACAAAACTTACTAAACTCCAAAGCCAAAGACTCCGATTCTTCAAAAAATGCTTGGAAAAACTTGCGGTGCGACGCCGCGTGACGCACTGATGGGTTTTTGGAAACGCAACGTTTTCGTCGCATTTGCACCGACCAGCCAGTCACGTCGTATCATCCCGTATAAAAACACTCCCACCCCCACGTTCATTGAGTGATTGTGAATTAAGCAGGCCGACGTATTGATTAATTGCGAAAGTATTAACAAACCAGTTCAGTGACTTTGGAGTTTTCTTTATACTCTGACTCTCTCTCTCTGACGAAATAACTCTGGAATGCCTAAGGGAAAAACAAATGAACAAATTGGTCAACATGCTTTCGGTGCTGAATTTTGACAGACAGTATGGAATCTGTTACAAGACAATAATTGAAACAGCTGCAAATGTCTCCCGTCAGCTTTTTATCTGTCAATGAAAACATCAACAAGGTCCGAGTAAACAGTTCCGTTCCTTCATGTCACCCAGGGCAGCCAGTTCATGGTGTGTGTGTGTGTAACCAGTAGCGTGATTGTTTCAGGACGGCGGCGGACGAGGCTCCGGAGGCAGCAGCCCCACGGGCGCGCCGGGTAGGGGCGGGGGCGGGGGCGGGGGCGGCGGTGGCGGGGGAGGGGGCGGGGGAGGGGGAGGGGGCGCGGGCGGCGCGGACTGGGTGCGCCGCGAGCGCCTCGGGAAGAAGGGCGAGTTCCGATACTTCTAACGCGGCCGCACACGACGCTTCCCTACAACACTTCTGGTCGCATAGAGACATAAACTTTATCTTCACGACTGCAACTGCCAGTGTTCACCCTCACTAAATCTAGATCTGTTCTCTAAGAAATCGTAACGATTTCAAATCGGTGAGAAATGACACCATTGTTGTTAGGATGCTGCTATAAGCGAACCTTCCTTCGACAGATTGCCCAGAGAGTCACATTTACTCGAACCCTCGGTATGTACAAAATGTTTTTCCTTCTATTTCCGTGACCATGTAGGTCATTTTCTCCATGCCTACACCGGCCGTTTGATGTCCAAAGATTGACTAGATCAACATCGACAACTTTAGCTCGAGTCTGTAACCGTGTTCTGTCTGTCTGTCGACAGCTCCATTTCCTACATGTCGTGTGCCCTGTACTCACTCGAGTCCTGCACCCACCTCGCTCGTACAGCGCCCTCTACCAAAGTGCTTACTTCACGCGCTTTATGTTAAGTATCGACGTTAGTCATAATTTATGTATACCCTGTTGTAAGTAGATATTTATTACGATTTAAAACATGCTTCGATCGAGTGTTGCGACGAGATGAGCTTTAACTAAATCGACAGGCTTGAGTTTCTGAACGCTCGCGCGTCGAGAAGAAACTCGACGCCGTCGAGCGTCGAGGACTCGTTGCAAGGTTAGTCACACAAAGTAAATTTTGAGCTCATCAAGTTCGGAAATATATTTGTATTTATTTGAAATTTCCTGAATGTCACGTCTTCACTTAGATGAAGCAACGTCTCGTCGACACTTTAATCGAAAGCCTTGTATATTAGCGCGGCGGCGGCCGTGTCCGTGTGCGGCGGCGCGAGTATCGGGACGTGCCTGCGTGTGTGTGCGAGTGTGCGCGAGTGTGCGCTTGTGTCTGTCGCTATCCATGTCGCAATGTCGTCCGCCTTGTAGCGATCTAATTAATATATTGAGCGAACAAGTCGGGTACAAAGATGTAGAGTCGGCAAGCTCCACGTGCTAAGCGGGCTTATGTGTTAATTCATTAGAGTACATTATGTATTTAATTGTATCATAGTGCTTCTCCATCACCATTGATGCTAGTTGCGCCCCCCCCCCCCCCCCCCCCCGCGCCGGGCGGCGAGCTGCTACAAACGACCCGACGCGTTGTTGTTAACATATCAAACGATATCTTTATACTCAAATATTGCATTTTACAAGAACGTTACTAGTAAATATTCTATTACTTATATAAAATTAGTTATATTTTATAATTCGTTTCTCAGTTCCGCTAGAGGGCATCGTCGATGCCTGTAGGCTGTATAAAATTTATTTATGTAAGAAAAAACTATTGTAAATGAATTAATATAATAAGGTTGTAAAGTACCGCAGTGGGCCCCTAGCTAGCGGCCCCCTGCGGCCTCCGCTAGATAACCGTTTGTATTTTACAACTTTTATATTTTATTAAATATTTCTCCAAAGCCGTGTTGTCTGTTTTCCATCGACCCCGAACGGCGAAGCCGCTGTAATCGAAATTATTCCAAACATGGAATTTTTATACTTTTTCGTTATCAGAAATAATTATCAAATTTATTAATTTAGAGATTTTATCAAACAATAAAACTTTAATACACGTGAATGATCGTGGTCATATCCGCTGATAGACAAATACGACTGGTAATAAATGAAATTATTGTCCCTCGCGCCATGTTCGTTGTGTCGTGTCGTGATGATCCGTGTCGCTTCGCTTCGTCCACTGTGTGTGTGCGTGTCGCGGCTGGCGGCGCGTGTGTCGCCATCTGTCGGTGAGTCTGCTAACTTGTGTTGTACTTCTTGACGTTTTAGTATTTAGTTTACTGCTCGTATTCTAAAATAACAATTATCACATGTTTCATTAATTTATATTTTTTACGTTAGTACATTAGTTTTCACAGAAATCAAAAGTTATAATAACGACGTGTGTACTAATTTACTTAAAAAGTAATTTTAATAACTAATTGTACTTATTACTATAAGAAACTCATTGCTAGCATAGATATGTTTCTCAGTTAACAAAATAATTTCAAGTGCTTATATAGAAATATTGTCTTTTTGACGGTACAGTGCATATTTTTTTTTGGAACTACAGTTTTTATTAATGATGACGCAGATTTGAAGTTTATATGCTGTTAACAGTAAGTTACCTTAATAACTTAACTCTCGGTAGCCCGCACCGTCCTGCCGGGCCGCACGGACCCCACTCACGGTTATGATTATATTATTAAAACGTACTTCTCATACTACTTTGCCAAAATCAGAGATGCGAAACAATTTTTTGTGCTATTCTTTGCGGTTCAGTGCAAAATACGAAATCTATTACTACAATGACGAGCTCGGTGGTCGGAAGACCACCGAGTCATTGATAGTCATTCGGATAGCAATGGGACATTGACTTCGAAGTCGCGGGATCTATCCCCGCACAAGACAAACATTTGTGTGCATGAACATGTCAGTTTGTTTGGACTGCCCCCTTACCACCATCTCTCATTGCGACTCAATAACTGAATAGATTGCTTATTCATACCAATGAATAAGCGACTCTATTTCAAATGGATTAGAGTCGCTTATTCATTGGTATGAATAAGCAATCTACTCAATTATTGAGTCGCAATAAGAGATGGTGGTTAGGGGGCTGGAGTGCTTTCTATGTAATATACGTTTTTTTTTTCAAAAAAAATATATCTAAATCGATGTTTAGTAGCCATAGTACAAGTTTTGCCTAGTTCGGTAGAGAGGTAGAGGTGACAGGGTATAATTTGACATTTATTTATAATTGTTCCTAAAGCTTTATGAACACATTGCGTAATGTCAAATGTTTACACTAACGACCATCGTCCACCGTCATCCCCTCTACCGACCACCGTAGCACAATAATATTGTTCGTGTCGTCTCGTCTACCGACCGTTACTCGGCGTGTACTGAGGCCGGCAGGAGGGTGCGTTTCCATTATCGCGGTGCTGGCCGGAGACGGGCGTGTGTACTCGTCTCCGGCCGGCGCCGGCCGCGGCCTGACGGTAGTCCGTGTTGTGCTGTTGCAGAGCGCGCGGAGCCCCCGCCCCCGCCGCCGCCCCCGCCGCCGCCGCCGCCGGCCAGCAGCCACCGGAACACGGACACCATCAAATGTAAGTCCACTATATCTTGTATTTACTGACGTATATAAATTTGATTTTGAACGGGAAATTAAATATAAAGTAAAGTAAGATTGAAGTTCAAAGTTTATATACGATATAAGTCATGTGTGCCTTCGGATAAGACTCTCGAAGAGTACATCGGACCTTTTATTTCAAGGACCTCCTGTATATACAATTCAAGGCTGCTAGGCTTGGTTCGGGATACTTAGTAAAAGATAGGAAATTGAAAGTTACATGTTTATTACTACTAACATATAAATGTCCGTCTTCAACAACAACGCGGAAACCACGATACGCGCACTGAATTTAAATTTGGCCTTAAGAACAAAACGTGTGATCACAACTTACGTTACGCCGGAGGGCACCAACCGTTGATCAGGAACGTGGCCCTGAACGGGCAGGAGAAGGAGATGCTCCACAACGCAACGACACAATTGGCCTCCCCTAAACCAATCGACCTTCGGAGAAACTAGGCTAGGGTCTTCAGATCGCACCACGCCATCGCGCCGCGCCGGGATGGATTGGAACGGAAATAAGTCCGTTTCCAATTCGTATGCCACGATTATATCTTCATCCGTCCAGAGATAGATCTTATCTCCTGGACAAAACCGGGATGCACCACTGAGTCGATAAACGTTTCATGTAAATATAATATAGGCTTCAGTCTTCGCTTCGTCATAATCGATTTATTAGACAAATGGTTGATGCGAACTTCGTCTGTATGGCTTACGGGAGACAGTTGTCTGCTGGACATCCCATCACCTCGACTATAATACACTTGCAGGTAGCTGGTTCGCGGCTCCTCGTGTAAGTAAATTGTAGAATCTTTTACAGTAATGATCTGTAGACCCACAGCCCACATGCAACCATTGTCGACACGCAATTATCAATGTAAAAAGATCATAGTTATACATAATACGTTGGCTATCGATAGAAACATAAAGTGTAAGCTAGCTGTTAATCACAGCGTTCCTTAAGCTCAAAACATATAATCTGTTTCAAACTGAACCAAATTTGCAAAATCGAGTGATATTCGGATAGTGTACGCGCAAAGTCGTACGGCACCGGCTATAATTACTTTAGCACGAGTTTTTACCCTTTCATTTTGATATTCGTTGACAATGTTACTTACAAATGTGATCGGTGCACCTCAGATATCAGATGTAATTTACGGCTGGACGCAACTGAGACATGTTTTCATCATCACATCAATATCACCGTAAATCCTGAGTGACGATACCGGCGACACAATCGCGTTGCAAATCTTTTACTTCTTTACTTTTGGATCAACCTTTCTATCTCAATCATTTGAAGGAAGTTCGTCAAAGTTAGTAAATTGGATATTTCAGCCTTGAAATCCTTAACGAAACCTGTGACCAACCTGAGAATAAATATAATTGTTATTTACGCAAAGAATAACACTTTCCGCTCTCCAAATGGGGTTGCGGATTTCATCAAGTCTATGTTTTGCTTTCACGTGTTTAGCCAGTTACATAACACGTCTCGCGCCAGCTATATAAAATATCCTGTTAACTTTATATTCCTCCGCCTCATTACGAGGGGGGGTGGGGGGGGGGGGGGGGGGTGTTGTCGTGATTCCCCCGCAGAGTTACCTCTTTAACGATCTTCCTCCATCTACAGCGTCCTCTAGCAGCGTGGAGAGTACTGTAGTTTTAAATATATTGTTATTGTTGTTTACTATATTGTAGCCGAGGTAGGCGTTTGGGTGACATGTAATGATTACATAGTCTGTGTACTGTTTCAGCGACCAGGTCCTTGATAAGCAACTCAGAAACGCTGCACGACGAGCTGAAGCTGGTGTTGCCACAAATACAGCAGAGGAAGACCATCCTCGAGATTAAAAAGACGCCTGAGGTCTTTATACACCAGGTAACCTCCCCTGTTGTAATAATTTCACTTTGGTAACATCAACTTCCAAAATAATTATAAATAGTTTGGCGTTCGTTGAAATATTTGTCTATATACCCTGATAGGCGGTACATGCTGGTGTACATTCGCTTTTCTGCTCGAACATATAAAATCATAAAGAACATATACAATTACAAAATCATATATTCTGAAAATTCTTCTTTAAAAACAAAGAAGGAGACAAAAGGAGTTGAAGATTTAGATGTTTAATAAACAGTAAATTTTGTAGTTTTTGTAGTAATAATTGAATAACTTTGTTATGAAACGAAGAAATCGAACCCCGAGGAGGTGGCCAAGTGGCTGGAGGCGAAGGGGTTCTCGCCGCTGGCCCAGCGCCAGCTGCGCGTGCCGGGCCACCAGCTGTTCGCGCTGTCGCGGCCGCAGCTGGAGGCGGCGCTGGGCGGCGACGAGGGCAAGCGCCTCTACAGCCAGGTGCTCGTGCAGAGGAACGTCTCCGGGGTGAGTGAGGGTGTTTTATAAGGTAGTTCCTATTTTATTGAGTGCAGGAGATGTACAGGTTAGTCTTCTTTGTATTTGTACCTAATTGTCTTCGTTTATTATATATTTAAAATGTAACCCAAACTTTCCGTAATACAGCAAACCAAGGGTAAACTTGTAGTCAAGCATTTTGTAGTGTGGCGTGTAGTCAAGCATTTTGACTTGTACTGTTATGTTCCACAATTGAAATTAAATAAATTTGTGTTGCAGTACAAGACGACCACCTCGTCGGAGCTGCAGAGCATCCTGCGGAAGGCGCGCGAGAAGGTGGAGGTGTCGTGAGCGGCGCGGGCGCGGTGCAGCTGCAAACCGCAGTGACTACATTTGCCCAAACAGTGCACTGAACACTGACGAATGACAGAAATACATTTAGCGAATGATTATTTTTAGTTGTTCCAATCGGATTTATTAATTATATACTTAGGTAATCTCTGAAGCCACTGAATACTTTTCATAACCACCATCAATGTCGCGTGCCCCGGGTTTACTTCAACTTATTCGGGCCGCCGAGAGCGTCGAAGTTGATATTCTATACTGACTTAAAATCAAACCAAAATATCCCAACTTTGAACCAAATCATATGATATTTTACTTAATTTATTTATTTCATTAAACATTCTGTAAGCATAATAAGCGCATCAAATTTTAATTAATTTAGAATACAAATACTTTTAAGTTAGAATAAACTTCTCCGACTGTGTCGTAGCACTGTGAAATATTGCATAGTATAATAAATATAATATATTAACTGTTGTTCCTGATTACATTTTGTTTCTAATATCGTTGTGTTTCATTTTGATAATTACAGCAATTTGACGCTCAATCAATACACGTTATAAAGAGAAAGCACTTGTTTGTCACGGATGAACTTCGAAAGTACTGATTTTAATTATTATTTTAAGTTAGAAAGCTACATTATCCAGGCCCTGGATCGTAGACTGCACAATGCGTGTTCAGAGATCAGGACACATGTGCAAATGGGCTTCGAGCCTAAATTCCTTGGCTAGTCCAACGCTGGGGAATGTTTAGAAAAGCTGATTTCATATGATTTTTAGAAAAGCTGATTTCAAATGATGTATAGAAAAGCTGATTTCAAATCATGTTACCGTTACAAGCGTAACGGTAACATGGTAAATATCGATCGATGTTTACCATGTTACCGTTACGCTTGTTAGTGCACACTTTATCATCTAGCTTGATTACCACGAACGGTCCTTCGTACGGAGTAGTTAGACTTAGGCATAATTACTCACGTTACTGTTCTCTTCTCCTTACTGTTATTCCTGCTACAGGGAATGTCTCTGGCCATGACGTACAACGGTCGATCATCAGTACTTGTCTAGTAATTCTTGAACCATAGAACTGGTAGTCTTGTTGTACCAGTTCTGTGCATCCGCTTGTTTTGTGAGATAGTTAATGGACCCACAATGTCGATGTGTATGTGGGGAAATCTCCCGGCTTCAATCCACACGCTACAGTGCGTCGGCGACTACGTTCTCGCATGCGTTTAAGTTATTATTATGTAGAACGAATACGAATCATTTTTGGACCAATACGTAACATGAAGAAGGAAGTCATCATCGTCAGGTCTACGTTCGAAGGTTGTAGCAATGTGCTACCGTTGTGCTGACAACCCGAAAATACGTCACGAATGCCGTCTATGTTAATATTATAAATTCCTTTGTTCTGAAAATCATTGGTGGTTGTAATAAGGCTCACTTTCCTTCGATAGTTTTTTGAATAAAACAACACTGTGATTTTCTCAATAGTAAGGTGACGACTAGTTTATTGTAAAAATATCTTTGTATTTTATATGCAACGGTGCGGCGGCTACTACTATAAGTACCTACATACATATTCCGATATAGCTATATGCAATTATGAACATAACAATCATATAAGTACCTGTTATTTAGTTTGTAATGAATCACTTGTTCACTACTCAACACTAGTCTTAGGTACTAGTGCAACATTGGTGACCCCGACGCGATCCAGCAAGGCAAAGGGATATTACACAAGCTTGAAGACCCTTCCAGAAAAGAAAAGGGAATATATATGGTAATTTAACTACTATTCATTACTACTACTACTAAAAAAATGCTATTTATAGTATCATTAGAACGATTTCGTCGTAATGAGACCTATAGGCATATGTATCTATTGTTCATCACTCCCTGGAAGTTTTGATAAGTGGTATGACCAACGAATATTACGACCCCTGTTGAATAAATACGTCTTTGTTACCAAAATGTTAACAATAATTACTTAATCTTAAATTGACACTTAATTCTAAACTTACCCGATTCCTGACGCGGGTGCACCATAATCCAGACGGGCTCACGCAGACATGAATAAGGGTTTAAGGAGAGGAATATATATATAATAATAATAGGAATACGTTCACCAGTTGCACAATTCAGTGTTCCGAGGTCGCCCAGCGATCAATCACTCATTGCTAACACTGTCCAAAACTTCGACGCGTCCCGGCGTCATAGCACAGTATACCAGACTGTTCGCGGTCCAGCGCGGTTCCAGAAGTTAGAACGCGAACTCCAGGTCGCGAGAATTCCCGTATGTGCTGCGAGGCTTTTCCAGAAGCCGTCACGCAGCAAAACAACCGGCGTCCCAGAAAACGCGCCGCGCGCCGTCACGTTGTTTAGGTTATTTCCAGATAACGTTTTCCAGAACGATTCGAGTCTGTACAACGGCTACGAGAGACTATTAGAGACTGCCGCGCGCGCGCCACCTGACGGCGTGCACCGGCGAAACGAGTGCTGCCAACCAACAAGCTCGATTACGCCCTAACTAACAATCGATTAGTTTCCAGAGTCGATTTTAAATCCAACAAACCCTATACCGTTATATTACTCGGTTACTCGGTAGGCATTAAGTATCATGGTGTATGATCTAAACCCCTTCTACCTGTATCCCAACAGTGGGATGATTATGGGCTGATGCAAATACTATCAAATATCCCATGTTTCAATTCGGATCCTGTTCTATTACGTACATGCCAATTTCGACTAAATCATTTCAGTGTGCCTTATTTCGGCACTGCCCAGGTCTCAGATCTTGATTTTAACTCGACAAAAAATTAGTCGTTAATTTGTCGAAATTTGTCGCCCAAAGCAAAAAATTTGTCGGTCTCCCGTTAAAGAGTTATAAGGTTTTTTTTGTGGCAGTGCCGAAATAAGCTTATTTCGGCACTGCCCACTCGGGATCTATTGAACTACAAAACATAGCGAAGATATGATTATCCCCAGAATTAGTCGTCAATTTGTCGAATTCATACACCAAGTATCAGAATTAGTCGACCTCCCGTTAAATAGTTATAAATATTTATTTGTGGCAGTGCCAAAATAAGCCTTATTTCGGCACTGCCCAAAAAAACTACACCACCTAGCGAAAATCTGATTTCACCCAGATGTTGCCTTGAATTTGTCGAAATTTGTCGGAAATAAAACACAACTGGTCGATACGTAATTAAAAAGTTACACGCATTTTAATAATTCACGTTGTAGTCAGAGAGCCTAACGTAGGCAGAGTAGAATAACACCATCCGATTCACATATGGCTATCGTAAAAAGCAACTAATGTAGTGCTAAAGAACACCTAAAGCATTCGTAGATCCGAAAACAGTTGCATGCATTGACAAACTTTGCCAGATTCTGAAAAAGGAAGGAAATAAAACGTTTACTGTTGCATTTTGTGCATGATATAATTTTGATGCAAGATCTCGGACTATACTTATTATGAGAATTATTGCCGAAATAAGGCTTATTTCGGCACTGCCACAAAAAAATACTTATAACTTTTTAACGGGAGGTCGACTAATTCTGATACTTGGTGTCTGAATTCGACAAATTGACGACTAATTCTGGGGAAAATCATATCTTCGCTATGTTTTGTAGTTCAATAGATCCCGAGTGGGCAGTGCCGAAATAAGCTTATTTCGGCACTGCCACAAAAAAACCCTTATAACTCTTTAACGGGAGACCGACAAATTTTTTGCTTTTTGGCGACAAAATTCCACAAATTAACGACTAATTTTTTGTCTAGTAAAAATAAAGATCTGAGACCTGGGCAGTGCCGAAATAAGGCACACATCATTTCACCCGAAACACTTGAAAGTTTTCTTTTTCTAATTGAATAGAAAAAATACTGGATAAGCTATGACAGAAAGACAGATTCGTTTTTCAATTCTCAATAAACCCTAAAAGTAGTAAGTCTTGGTATTACAATTGACTGATGCCGAAAAAGAAGAAATAGGGAGAAGACCGTGAACAAAATTTCATTGCATTTATTTTATTGAGAATAAAAAACAGCGAGAACTTAACAAATAATAAAAAGCCTGAGATATGTGAAAAAGTTTATTAACATTAAAATTCAATAACACATTTCTACAGTTATGTAGAAAAATAAGTCTTACCTATCGTAACAAACAACAATAACACATACAGGTGTTTGTGTGGAATAATTATTGAAATATGTGTACATTAGATTACCCCCGCAGCACCTCGCAACACTCAAATATCAAGTATTGCTCATTTAACACATATTACGCATAATAATGCAATCACTGTCTGAAATGACATTCGCAATAGAGCAACTACACGTGTACTTAAATAAAATAAATTCATAATACACAACAATAAAACAAATTACATATTTGGTTGAATCTACAAATCAATCCTAACCAAACCTAAATGAATGTGAAAATTTATTAAATATAAAATTATAACCCCACATAATAAATTATCCTAAGCTGACTGATGAGTGGCTATGTTTTACTGTACGTAACGTACAGTCACGGGTCCCATGTGCATCACCTGCCTTGTCTTTAACTTTGAATAAAATATGTATTTATTATGATATTAAAAATTTATTTAATTTACTATGTACCACTAATCATTCTCTACAAATAAATTTAAGAAAATTTTACAATCATAATAAATGCGTGGTTGGCGCTTGTGACCCATGGCTGTATATATATCAAATGGCAAGACGTATTCATCCCAAACTTGTTATTTAAATAAAATATCACACAGGTATGGCACGATATGTAAAGGGAAAACTCCTTCGGTCGTGTACGAAATTTCGTAACCAGTAACTAGGTCAGTATAATATACTCTTTTACAAACATCGGCTTGCATATATGCCCATGCTTCTGTCTTTTCACATATTTTTTTTTTAAATATAATATAATATTTTTTATTCTTTCTCCACAAGCTTTACAAAACAATACATTTTGAATGGTCATAAGTAAGGTGGTGAACGGAATTCCATACCAGTCAGAATATTTAACAACATGCCTTTAATATTATCATCATATTCTGGAATTTCGCAGCACAAACAAGTAAGCTGTGGAGAACTGGCGCCTGAACTAGGCTTCCAAGGAAGCCTGTTTCACAGGTTTAATTTTTCACAAAAGACTATCGCAATATTCTGTGCCAAGATCAATTCGTGACATCACACAACACTTCTGTACTTGTCGATTTACATAACATTATTTAATTATCTTTTTTCTTCCAAATTATTGAGTATCGCAGTTTTATGTTTTAATAGTGTTGTGTTATGTGCAAATAAATGCTTCTACTTCTTCCGTACCGTTTTTTTCATAAACACCGTATTTAAAAAATCTATTATTGTAAAACTATATATTGTTTACCTATTATTGTTTCACCATCAAAGATATCTGAATATATTTGGTATTTCTATTATTTCTTCCGTTTTACTATTTACAACATACATTATAATATATCCTATCTCTATTTAAACCTATCGCTCGACCAGCGAGCTACCCGCAGTACAGTCGTACACCTTTTCACAAACTACTGTTTTATTCATACTAGTCTCATATATACTGCATGCGACACCCAGCGAAGTTTAAAATAAAATGCGATAGTAAATATATTATATTAAAGAGTATATACAATTTGCAGGAATGTTTCAAGTTTATAAAACTCACTTTGCAACTGAATTTTTAAACCTTTTTTAGACAGCTAGTTAATTACATTTCTGAAGACAAAATATATCAATGGATATAAATTTTGTCTTTTTTGTTTGTCTGTCCTAATATCAAAACTTTTACGCCGAGATCAGTGTCCTTATACAAAAATAAAATTTCCCTTGCAATGAACCAAGCTATGCAGTTCGGCGTGGCCTCCGCACATGCTATTGAAACGTCCATCAGGTCCTAAGAGTCCGTTAGCGCCCAGAAACAGATAAATGATCGCGCTGCAGCCGTTACGAAGGATTGTTCTTTGCTATGCGAGCAGCTATAGCGGCTGTGAGTGCTGAACCTTTGCCGCTGCCGTCATCTGCACTTTGCAGCGAGAACTATACAAAAACAAAATTAATGTTAATGCAAATATTTATAGTTGTATCGTTTTCAAAGTATATTATTCAACATAACAATTGCATGTCCTACTAACCGGGTGATTTGGAGCGAGCAAAGCGATGTACTTCTGCATGAGTCCTCTGATACGCGGGTGTCTCTTGAACACTGAGCCATCCACCGCCACGCTGGTGTACTCGCGATCCATCCGCCGCAGCAGTGCCGCTATGCCTGTTCACACAAAATAAATTGTAAACAAACTGGAACGCTATCATACGCATATTCGGTACACGAATTGTACGGTTTACACCACACATGTTTATTTTATATTTTGCTGATGCGGCGACTCCTCGCGCACGCGTCATATTTGATTACTATAAAAGTAAATATTCTCACTAATATCGGTGAGTGCTATATATGGTAAATATATATTGAACAATACACATTGGAGAAAGGAATTGCCAGTATCTGACTTGTAATCATCTTAACTAAGAATATTATATTAACTTCAAATTTTGGTGATCTTTCCTTTCTGTACTCCACATCAAGCAACACACTAATAAAAATAAAATATTTGGGGCTAACATACCCCAGAGGAATGCCTAATAAATAACGCAAATGCATTTCATAATCATATTTACTTGCAATTGTATTTAAATTTATAGAACATATTAGCGAGCTATAATCAACTAGATTATTAGAAAGTTTATGTGGAACACCAGTATGTATCATCATCCTCATCATCAGCCTGACCAGTATGTATACCTAGGTGTAAATGTACCAGTATGTTTCTCTAGGTGTAAACGTGTGAGCAATGTTGTCAAATGCATTAACAAAAACGTTTCAACCACCCATTAATTTGCCGATTTAGAACAGCGCCATGCAAATTTACAAATATGGGGGTGGATATTAAAAAAAAATTACATGGTATTGTTTTCGGTAAATACCTAATATAAAGGTTTTATCAAAGGCACGTCAAATTCGAAACATTTGTACAGTTCACATGAAATATTTTTTTTATACTATGTCGGATGGTAGACAAGCATACGGCCCATGGCCCATCCGATGTGCAGCGGTGGTCGCAGCCATATTAACGCTCGCGCCAACATCCCCGCTACTAACGCAGCAAACTTTTTCCTTTTTGGTGACCTCACTCACTCGCAGAATTGTTATTTTGCTGCAATATTTTGTGAATTGGCAGCCCTCGCCCAGTCGCGATGCCGTACCCTCCCTCTCTCTTGCCAGAGCTTCTTTCGCTAACGAGCACGAGCTGGTGAGGCCGGTTTTGCCTCTAAAGATCGTGGCGAGTTACTTACGCCCCAAAATAATCTAAAATTCAATTGCAGTATCAAGCTCAAACTGTGCTTAGTTGTATTATTTTCTTTTGGTTTGTCATAATTTACAATCGGAGGTGGTGCGTTGGCCGGACAGAAGTGAAACGCATCAGGCGCCACGCGGTACTCACAGACAGAGATGAGTTGCGCGGCGCGGTTGGAGATGACCTGCGCGGCGTGCTGCGCCACGCGCGCGTCCTGCTCCGTCAGAGCCGCGCCGCCGCACGCCGTGCGCAGGATCTCCAGCGTGCGCGTGCAGCCGCCGGCGCAATCCTCTCTATCAAATAAAATCAAAATATATTTATTCCTTGAACTTTATAAAGCACTTAGAAACGTCATAACGGAGGGGATATTATTAAATCGATTATCTATCCAGAAATATTTTTATACTAGATAACTTCGATCGCGTGGATGACGGTCCGATGAAAATGTGACTAATAAAAGTATTTCCTTTGGACGCCGCTATTGTGGGCGGCACTAGCACTAGTCCGAAACACAATTATATGAAGGGAAAAATATAAATTTCTTTCATAGTTCAGGGCAGGCAAATGTAACATTATATTCAGAAGGTAAAGAATTAAATGTTCAAAATGAACAATAGAATCGGCGCTATTTATTATTTTTTAAGTATTTAAATAGATAATCGTCAATAACATTAAATGACTTGTTATTTTCCGTAAGCACGTGCAAGTACTGGGAACTTGAAAGAGAAACATATGGTCCGTGAGCCAGCAACAGATTTTCATGACCAATTTCCTCTCACGCGATAACTCTGCAAATACTTCAGAGAGTTCTATTATGCCGTACGGTATACGTCAGCTGCAGCTCCGAGGGTGGGTTATTACGTTGACGTATATAATATATATTTACGTGATATATATAATATATATTTTACGTGATTAAGATGCCGATGACCACAGGCAGCATCTTAATCACGTAAAAAAAAAATTGTTTTCAGTCATTACCTCCCGACTAAAAATTTGTTAAATAATAGTTAACGCAATTATTAGAAGATAAAAAAATGTCACCTGGCCGTATCGTGGTGGATTATACGTCAGCTGGTCACACGATCATGCAAAAAAAATTTTTTCGTTCAGTGATTTCCTCTCACTTGAAAATTTGTCGGATGATAGCTTACATGCAACTTTGAATAAATAAAAGCGTCAGCTGCGCTTTCCACCAACATATTGTTGGTGGAAAGCGCGTCAGCTATAATCCACCACAGTACGGCCAGCTGACTTTTTTGTATCTTCGAATAATTCCGTTAACTATCATTTAACAAATTTTCAATCAGGTGGAAATGACTGAAAACAAATTTTTTTACGTGATTAAGAGGCTGCCGCTGCCCAACCCACCCACGGAGCCGCAGCTGACGTGTACCATACGGCATAATACAACTCTCTGAAGTACTTCAAGAGTTATCACTTGAGAGGATATAATGACTGACAAAATATACTATCTGGCTCACGGACTAATATAGGTATTTGTCTAAATTCATAAATTGGCCGTGTGAGAAAAATAGAGTACTCAAATGAATTCCTGCTTTTAAAATCTTTATAGCGCGATTTACAGAACTTCATGTTCTTGGTAGAGCGCCATCTAGTGGCAGAGCGTAAAAACTAAATTCTTACTGCTTATCTAGATGGAACGAACGACCAAAGTTATTAGAATCTTGTAAAACTGGGTAGTTTAAATCGGGTAATAAAATTTATTATATCCTTATTCAATTCCAATGTTATAGGTTTTCTAAAAAAATAATTTCGTTTTTATTTTAAACATTATAGATAATATTTTCCGTTACTGTGTAAATTGATCAAGCTTCTTTAAAAAAATACGGTAAATCTAAGTCCATTTCACGAGCTTTAAAATACATCGTTCTTGTAGGATACAATTTTTTATGCTATTCCATAGGAACCGTACATTTTTTTGGGATAAAAAATGGCCTATGTTATTCTCTGGACCCAAAACTAACACTGTGCAAAATATATGTCGAGTCAATCTCTTGCTCTATGAAAAATTTAATCAAATCTATCTTACAGAAACCATATTTTTTTCCGGGATTAAAATTAGCCCATTTGTTATTCCAGACTATTATCTATCTCTGTACCAAATTTGATCCAGATCCGTTCAGCCGTTCTGGTTAGTTCTGGTTAAGTCATATAATCCTAAAGTGATCGACAACATAGATGGATTCCATTAAATTTATAATATCAGTAAAAAATCCAACATTCGAAAGGAAGGCGTCTACGAGAGTGAGGTGCGAAAGAAGCGCTTACTCTTCAATGAGGCTGAGGTGCTCGGCGAGCAGCGCGCGCACGGCGGGCTCGGCCGGGAACAGCCCGTCGCGGGCCAGCGCCGCCAGCGCCGCGCGGAGCACGTCGCCCAGGTACTTGCCGCCGATGTACTTCTCGAACCTGCACGACACGCGCCCACGTCACTACCGCTTCTACTTACACCTAGCTCTTAACGAATAACATCCCAAGGGATACGCAAATAGACAGAGCTAGGCGAGTTTCTACGAGTTAGGTCACCGGTTTCTATTCTAAGAACTTCTTATGGTCCTGCGATGGCAGCGGCAGTTGTAACTGGCGAATTATACGAATACTCATTCGGGTGCAAAAATCTACACGACGCTAATAAAGTCGTCCAAATTCTAGTTTATCGAGTGCCGCATAAAAAATAAAGACTGACGTGAAGGAGGCGACGAGCAGCGAGTGGCCGTCGACCTCGCGGTCGAACTCGGTGCGCAGGAAGTCGAGGCAGCCGTTGTCTCCGAAGGCGCCCCACTCCACGTCGATGATGACGTCGTGCACGCGCCGGTGCACGCGCTCGTCCTCCCACTGCTGCACGCGCGACGCGCGCTCCAGGTAGCACCCGTTGGAGCCCGTGCCCAGGATCGCGCCGATCTGGAAACGCAAACATATCACGATTACGAAACACGATACTATCAATCCTGCGTGAGACTTCCTGCCTGACGCACTTTACTGCTGGGCTTTCTTCAATAGGAGTCTAAATCGTTTTCCTATAGGTGAGAGCTGAAAATTAGTGCTTTGCCTCTAAGGGCAATAACTATCACTGAGCCTCCAATCCATTGGTGTTGCAGGAGCAATGTATGTGCCCTGTTCCCGTATGTGCTCCTGCACATACGGGTTTTTTTAAATATGTTCATAGTCTGTCAATCTTTATGAAGAATAACAACGGGAATTAACGCGATCATGCATAAGGGTATTTACATACCTTTATTATTGCCTGACGTTCCGACCAGGTTACACCGTCCGTGGTCACAGGCATAGTAAAAATAGAGCTAACTCTCTGTCAAACTGTCAATCTTTGTTTGCATTAATTTGTATGTATTTGTCTCTGTCTTAGATACCCAATAAATGTTATATCTGTCTTCCTCAATGTTGGTTAACGACAGATTGGCAGAGACCAGTGTTTTTAAACCATCTAATAGAAGTTAATTACCTGACTTTATCGAAAATTTTACATGCCGTCAAAAGGTTAATCTTATACTCGTATATACCTATTTATGTACACCATGTCCAGACATTTAGGCCAGTTATCGTTATTGTGGTATTTTGTTATTTTAGTTTTTAATCTTTGAATATGGCGATACGCATTTAATTATTTTTATCATAAGTAAAATTGTTAAATGGTAATTAATAATTTTAAATCTCGCCTAACGACTTGGATTCTCGGACACTGCTTTTACAGTGTCAAAGAATATAATGAATTTAAATTATTTTTTTACTAATTTGACGTTTGTTGTGATATTATAGTCATAGGTATACGACTAGTAGTAGATATGAATAGTCATATACGACACTTATTTAGTCGTCGTCGTCAACCCTTTTTTATCCCACTGGTGGCATACGGGTCACCCCTCAATTGAACGGGTTTAGAGCATACTCCACCACGCTGCTCAATTGCGGATCGGCAGAGGCCAGTGTTTTCAAGTCGCCTAAAGGCCACTGACTTGGCTTAACGACTTTCATGCAATGACAACAGCCGGGACCGGTATGGCTATGCAAATGAATGTATCCTGACCTTGCGAAAGGCCACATCTAGACCGAATTTAATACTGAAAATGAGGTGGAATGAACGTACCACTAAGAGCAATTAGCTCTACAGCAACTCTTTTTGTAGATAGATCGATTCCCTAATAAAGCTCATCGCATGTTTCGTGGCCCCGCAGTGTTATAAAGAACGTACCCCGACGCTGGGGTCCCGCTGCGCGGCGGCCACGAGCGTGCCGGTGGTGTCGTTGAGCAGCACGCGCACGGCCACGCGCAGGCCGCGCGCGCGCAGGCAGCGCTGCAGCAGCTCCACCACGTCCACGCCCTCCATGCCGCCGCACTTGAAGCTCTTGGTCCACGTCGTCAGGTTGCCCGACGAGATCGAGTGCTGCGTCATGGGGAACGAGAACGTGAAACCTGGAAAGAGAACGCGCTCTCGTTGCACCGCATTTGTACGATCGACGTTTTATTGTTGTGTAACGTCATATAAATCTTGTTACCTAACGAAAGCTCCTCGTTCTCCATACCCTCGGATCTTAAAAAATCTTGTACGCAGTCGGCGAGAAAGTTAAACAAATCTTCACCGGGGCCGAGCCGCAACGCATCACTGGAAATGGAAATGCGTTATACACATTACTTGGTTGCCTAAAAGGTACATTTCGTTTTTAGCATTCGAGCGTCGACTTAAGGAAGGCCTCACTTGATATGGTAGTGTTTGACGTCCTCGCGTACGATGTTCCCGCTGTGCAACTCTAGCAGCAGCACACGGAAGTTGGTGCCGCCCAGGTCCAGCGCGAGGAACATGCCTTCCTCTGAAATAATAAATCGAACCCATAAAATCATCGCCGAAAAACTGACACACAACGCATGTTCGGGAAGAAGCAATAGAACAGAAGTCAATGTTCACCGGGTACACGTTAATTTAGTTTCCCAAATGACCATCTGGCAACTTCAGTCTTGGTGAATATGAGTGGTAATGGATCCTAAAAGTACGTTTGTGTAAAGTAAACAGAATCTTTGTTTGTAATAACGCCGTCCTACAGACATGATTTTTTAATTGAATACCTGAGTCATGAAGTAAAGCTATCAATTTTGGTTATTGTCATCAGACTGTGTTGTGATTTTAATTAAGTTGTGAATGGAACTCTATCTAATGGCCTATTCCTTATGGACTATTGGTACTGGGGGTAGGGCAGTATTTTTAATACCAACTTCCGATATAAAGATCTATAACGTTATTTTCGTTATTTGGTTGTCTCGCCTCGTGTGTGAAATCACAGACACAATTTTCTTCGCTAAATATTTAATGCTACAAATTTGAATATTTATAGTGTCGTGTCAGAGGCCGCGTCGTACCTGTTCCGTCGGGCAGCTCGGGCACGTACGTGTTCTCCATCTGCAGGTCGCAGCTTCGGTCGCGCGGCCGGCGCAGCCCGCGCTCCAGCTCGCGCTCGAACACGTCGCCCGCGCGGCGCAGCGTCGCGCCCTCCAGCACCAGCCGCGCCAGCCGCGCCGAGATCTACACACACATCATCACTCTGAATCACATCACGCCATCTATCCACTACGTACCGTACGCTTTCGCTTTCGACCTAACTGATCTATCCAAAAATAGAAGGTCTATTTTAAGGTTAAATGACAAACTCCTTCGACTTCGTCGGTAGAGCTCTATGGCCTCTACCAGCTAAGCTTTATTTATTTATTTATGGTTAATTTACCACCAATCTAGGCTGAAGGTTTATTTATGCAATCAAAATATGCGATGGTAATAGACTTCACTCTCGGCGGCAGGGCCCCAGGTCTGTGGCACAATGATATAATTTAAGAACAATCCGACTGTATGGAACTATGGATACCATCTGCGATTAATTCGTGATGGTGTTTTCATGGGCGGCGCCGCACACGGCACGAAGTCGTGTCTTCACACGACGCGACGGCCTCACTCACATTTGAAAACTTTTTGACAATACATTATATTATTATTTATATTGACGAGCCCGGTGGTCAAATGACTACAATCGCTACTTTGACTCCGAGGATGCGGGTTCGATCCCCGCAACGGACCAACATTTGAATAGAATAGATTAGAATAGAATATCGTTTATTTGTATAACATAGGTGTTAGGATACAGCAGGTGTTTTGATAAATACAATAGTCTCACTATGCTATTGCCGTGTAGGCATACAAATATTTAGTGTGTATAGAAACTAACTCAATACATTTACAATTGATTTCATGTCATGATTAATGTCTAAATTACAAAAAATAGTATGCATGGAAAAAAAAATATTATACAATCATTAAATTATGTCATTCAAATAGTAATTTAAAGAATAGTAGCATTTATCAATAAGTATAGTCCGTAATTTTTGTTTAAAAGGTTCTAATTTTAACGTTGTGATCTGTGCTGGTATTTTATTATAAATATTAGTTGCCATTCCTAACACGCTTTTCTTATATAGGGCCGTCTTACATTTATGTGCATGCAGTTTATTTACATATTGTGCTCGTGTAGGATTACGCTTAATTTCAGATAATTTCGCAAATAGTTCAGGATTGCTTTTTATGAAAATTGTCATCTCGTATATATACATAGAGGGAAACGTCATAATTTTCATTGATTTGAAAAAGGGTACGCAACTATCTTCAACTTTAAGACCAAACATTGCTCTAATGCATCGTTTTTGGGCTTTGAAAATAATGTTATTTTCAGTACAGTTTCCCCAAAATATGATCCCATATCTTAAAGTTGATGCTACAAACCCGTGATATGCAGCGACTATAGCTTCAGGCATAACATTTTTTTGGAGTTGGAATAGAGCTTATGCTGATTTACTCAGTTTTTTGCATATCTCTTCCGCTTGTGGTTTCCAAGTTAATTTGTTATCTATTAACAATCCTAAGAATTTTATCTGTTGCGCTTCCTCTAATTTGTTTCCCATATAGACTACATCTATGCTCTGATTGCGAAGTCTTTGTGGAAAGTGCATTACCTTTGTCTTAGAAATATTGATTATTAAATTATTACTATTTAGCCATGTTATAAAAATTTTTAGTGTGTCATTTATGTCATTATTATAATTGTTGATGTCATCGTATTTTATAATTGAAGTGCTGTCGTCAGCAAATAATATCATCGATTGATTGGTCACATTTGGCAAGTCATTTATGTATACTATGAACAATAAAGGTCCCAAGACACTGCCTTGCCGTACACCATAAAAACACGCGCTGAGGTACATCAGCACGTGTTTTTGGGCATATTTTTGAGATTACGGTATATTGTTTTCTGTTTTGCAAGTATGATTTTATTAGGTCTAATACATTTCCTCTAATTCCATAAGCCTCTAGTTTGTTTAGAAGTGTTTTATGATTAACGTGATCGAAAGCGTTAGTCATGTCAGTGAATATTGCGCAAATGGGGGTCTTGTTATCAATACTAGTTACTATAGTATTCATAAAGTCAAAAATTGCCATATTAATATTTTTTTCGGTCTAAATCCCTTTTGTTCGTCACATAGTAGGTATATTAAATTTCGTCAAAAATGTGAATATTGCTTCATAAATACATTTCTCAAAGATTTTGGAAAATATAGGAACCAGTGCTATGGGTCTATAGCATTCTACGTCATTCTTGTCTCCTTTTTTAAAAATTGATTTTACCACTGTTGTTTTAAGTCCGATTGGGTACCCTCCTTTAACAATACCTAAATTAACTATGTAGCTGAAGTGTTCGGCAATAGTATCTGCAACAAATTTTATTACACCAGTGGAGATACCATCATAGCCAACACTGCTTGTATTTTTTAGTGATTTTATTATCCTTTTTATGTCATGGCATATTACTGGACCCATATACATATTATGGTTGCGATTAATTTGCCTTGTTTTGCTTGAAGTTTTGTGTGCATGAACATGTCTGTATGTCTTGTTTTGGATATTTTCTAAATAAAATGTAGGAAATTAAAAAAAATGTATTGAAGTACATTTATCAGTTATCTAGTACTCATAGAACAAGGTTTGCTTAAATTGGCACTAGATGCTCTCTGTGATTTGTCCAGGAATATTTATTTATTTATTATTGAATGACTTAACTAAGTATAAAGAACATGACATTACTCTGTTGTAGGTACAAACATTTTGCATTATCTAGCTGATATAAATAATATTCTAAAATTAAATTAAATTGTATTTATCTTATTGAATCAAAATAAACAAATAATTTAACAAAATATAGGGAAAATAATACCCATGGATGAACTCCAATAAAGGCATATATATGTAATTTCTGCCCACTAGTTCCATTTACTTCCAGCACAAATGTCCATCGTATTAAATTTAGCTAGAGAAAGGCCGAGCAATGCTTTGACTTGTACGAAGCCTCCACTCTAGAAACTAAAGACTTTTATTAGTCTCCCCCACTCACCAGTTTGACTTTCCTCGTCATCTGCCGTAGGTAATTCGGCTAATAATGTAAGCTTACTACCACACAAACTCCACACTTTATTTTCCTTAACTCTTCTCCGAAGAGGGTCACAAGTCATGAACTGACTCAAAAGCAGATTGATTCAATCCTGGAATGCGGCTTCAATTTAGTTGTAATGATCCACTCGTATGACAAAGCGCCAGAGAAGTACAAAGTTTTAAAAAAAATCGATAAAGATACTCCATCAATTCAATAAGATAAACATGTTGTTTGAGAACTTTAAATGAAATTAATGAATTAAAGAACAAGACAGAAAGATAATAAATTGCAAAGATAAACTACAGAAAGTATGACGGGCCAATTAAACCGAGAGATAGATCGGATTCACATGATCAGTCCCGGAGACGCAGCGACGAACTTCGACCTCGTGTAGCGCGCGTAGAACATTTTCATAAAATTAATAATAAGTGGAAACCAAACGAGGAGCAAACTCCGCCTTGGTACTCCCAGTCGTTAAACATTGCTAATTTAATTATTTGGGACCGGAGTCAATGGACTAGAAAAAATGCTGAATTACATGGTCCTGTATTGTTTAAATTTTAAAATTAGGAAAATAGAAGTGACTTTTTAAAAAGTACAAGGTAAACAACGGATGAATATTTATGCCCGTAGCCATTCCACCAGGATGGACACAGCTGGTGGACCAGGAGTAAATCGGGGATGTAAGTAATGTGACGGATAAACTTTCTTTGTATCATCGTAAGTAAAGTTATCTAGACTTTTCATACGACGGCACTTTTCATATTGCCTTCGTTTGGGAGTCCCTTGTGTTGATCAGCATCGTTGTCAATGTGGAGAAGACGTCGACCGCCTCGGGTATCATGGCCTTTCATGTTGCAGGAGCGCTGGCAGAATCCGACGTCATAGCAGTATTAATGATATTATTTGTTGGGCTCTTTCCACCGCCGGCCGGCGTGCTAGCAGTTTTAGAACCAGACGGTCTGGTACGCGACGATGATAAGAGATCGTGCGGATGTCATTGCTGCCATGGAAGATGGGGAAGAGGAGCGCACTCACCCTTTTTAGAGACATCCCTAAATGTCTAGTCTTCTCTTCGTGCGACCAGACGGCAAGCTTTTTTCTCGCCCAGCGAGTAAACATTGCCATCCAACGTGGCAATGTTGCTAGCCTTCTGAGCACATTACCCCTTGACGGCGATGCTGTAGAGTTTTTGACGCAATCTAGCTTTTCGTTCTTTCTATAGGTATACTGCATATATTTTTAGTGGTATAAATACGCTTAGATAGGTCTTTTATGTATGTCAAATAATACTTAAATATATTATTTCCTTAGATAGATAAAATACAAAAGTTGTTCATTTTGATTATTAGCTTTTAGCTGCACAGACAGTCTTTGATTCACCCTCTAAAGAACACACGTATACGTATAACATTTAAATAATTCATGTTTGATTATTAAATAAAATCTGGATTCATTGTCAAATCCCACCATCTACAGCGAGTATTCCTTCAAGATAATGGAATGACATTTAAAATTTATGGCACCAATATTTTTCCGTGCGGTGTGTCGTCCGTGCGTGTGCGCGTTTCAATCAGAGCGATCCGCAGCAATTTGTAATGGAGCGCGAATAAATTGCCTCTAATGACCTTAATTAGGACGAAACGAGCCGCGCGTACAGTCGGACACTCACACAGAGTACCTCGTAGCATTTTGATATAGTTGAAGAAAATTAGTTCGCGTTGGGATTATCAATCACTTACCAGATTTTATATGTTCTCGCCAACTTCTGTTGGCGAAAAAAATTGGACGAGTCATCGAAGCTCAATTGTCCAATGGACGAGTCATCGAAGCTCAATTGTCCAATGGACGAGTCATCGAAGCTCAATGGACTCAATGGATTGTCTATTGGACAATTGAGCTTCGATGACTCGTCCAATTTTTTTGGCGTTTTGTTCCTCTAACTCGTAATCAACTTATATATTTCACTGGCTCACCTTTTGCGCCCTGATCTTGTCGTCGATCCTGAGCGGCGGCGGCAGGAACTTCTCGTCCCAGGGTCTGTCGTCGCAGCCGTTGGCCACCGCGTGGCCGTTCAGCCGTGCGTGCCCGTTGAGCGCCATCCTCGCCTGTCCCTCCGTGCACTCCCCGCCTCACTAAGTGTTCTGCAACAATAATATACTCTATGACTCTTTTACCGCGACTACGAGAATACTATCCCAAAGTGCTTACTATCTATCTCTGTAAGAGAAATTTTTCATCATACTTTTCGCCAATTTTGTATATTTTTAATTTTAATTTTTATGTGAAATATTTCTTAAATCATTTTTTTTTTTTGAGATAATACTTAATTTGGAGATGGGCCCACAATTTGCTATATCATTCCTATCATCCTTTTTAAAGACAGGCGTCACAATAGATACATAACTTGTGATACAAAGAATGGATTGACAATCATTATTTAAATGGCACTGAGCCGATGGATGCAAACGGCAGAAATCCGATCATTGTAAAGTAAAAATATAATAGGGAGGCCCTAGCGGTGAACTTCGTTTAGCTGAAACGATAATGATGATGATGTAAGGTCAGTTTAGGGTCTTTCAGTTAGAGAATTCTGGTGGTAATCATCGTAGAAGCAGCGGGCACCGGCTAAGCTGAAACCGATTCCCATCGAACTTTTTGACGGCGAAGATCAAGCTCCAGCTTAAATTTATGGCACCTGTATTTAGCTTAGCTGGTAGAAACCCCGGAGCTCTGCCCACTGAGCTGCAGATGTTTGTCAATAACTAAAACGTAAGACCTATTTTTCTAATCAAAATATTCCACGGTAATCGGCTTTAATTTCGGCGGCAGGGCACCTGGCCAGCAGATTAGACATGAATCAAATTAGTATAATCTACATACGAAGCTATGTGCCCTAATCTTCATGCAAATTCGATAATGTAGATTACACCTTCCACCGTAGACTCCTAATCGGTTTTCTATCGCGAAATGAAACGTTTGCGAGAATACGTCAATGATTATCAGTGTTCACGTGACGGTGCTATACAACAAACCAGTCTAGTATAGAGTTTTCAGAACTCGGAAATCACTAAGCGTGTTTTGAAGCGGTGTTTATGACGGAACGGTGTAGTTTGCTGTGCCTCGACAGCAAACTACACCGTTCCGTCATAAACACCGCTTCAAAACACTCAAAGTTTAAGTCGGTGGTGTCGTATGTCGAGAAAAACATATAACTTAATAATCAAGAGTCGGTTGTTGTTAAATGTATAAAACAAATAAAAATAAGTACATAAAATAAAAGAGACAAATATACAATATTTGAGAATGAGAAGTCTTTGAAAATGTTACAGCATAAGGTCGTAGGTACATGAGTATACTTATTTACCATATTTGAAGATCAACTAATAATGAATCAAAAAGAAACGTCTATCATTTTTTTAGGCATCTAGTCCCAAACTAAGCAAAGCTTGTACTATGGGTCTGGCACCCATTGTACAAGCTTTAATAAGTGATAATACTTAAATACTTTTTTTGTAAATATATACATAAAAACACTCAGACCAAGACAAAAATGTTCATGCACACAAATGTTTATCTTGTGCGGAGATAAATCAGCCAGAGAGTCAAAATAGCCATCGCTAGCCATTCGACTACCTGCTGGGCTCGTCATTAATGACTGGTCAGATACAGGAATGACAGCAGGAGTTGGACTTAAGTGTGCTGTCCTGTGCTGCTAACCCTGGCCGTTAGCTACGTCCGCGCAAACAAAAGGTAATCAAATAACCGTGAATGTTTTCACTGTTACTGTACCTGTAGTTAACTTCGAAATGTACTGTTGTTGATAAGTTCGAAAACTACTGCGCAAAAAAGCGGATGTGATTATGCAACGGCACACAATCTTATTGTTGAATCTAGTCGTCCCGCGTTATCGGGGGCGGAGGTCGCGCGATAACACCCTCTGACAGCTAACCCCCGATAGCGAGGCGGGCGGCGCGGCGCGGCGCAAACACGCCGCGGACCGAACCGGATCGAGCCGGATCACAGAAATTTAACATGATGTACAAACCCACCACTTTCCCATGGCTCCATCGACCTCCTGGTCATTTGAGCCGAATCGCGGGAGATGTTCACGGCACACTGCACTTTGGCTTCGCGGTGCCGTGGTACGTTAACATGATGTACAGTGTGCCCCATGGTTATATGCCACATGGAGGGAAAATAATATATAGAATAAATAAATAAATTTGCCTGCTTCACACTGCCATCTAGTCCCAAAGTAAGCAAAGTTTATATTATGGGTCCTAAGTAACTGATACTTTCATACATTTCTTTTATTTATAAATACATATAATGCATAGTAAACACCCAATACAAGACAAACAAACATGTTCACACAACATGTGCACACGGTGCCAAAAGGCAATCGGGCTCTACTCTGATCGCGAGCCAACGGGCTAGAGTCGGTGCCGGCTGTACTTTTATAACGCCAGTCGATAGAGTGAATTGTGTCGGTCAAGTATGTCATAGGAGCTCCTTGGTATAAAAACATAATTACTGACTTCCCGGCCCAAGCCAAATAAAAATAAAAAATAAAATTCAATAATATAATCTTCTCTTCCTATGTACCTTTACTATCTACATTATTTAAACCGCCCCTTCGCACGTCTGAGTCGCGGGACCTGTATATCGAATACAATTCAGAACCTGTAATTATATTTTGTCACATTTCATTCGTTATTTTGGTTAATCTGAGCTATTTAATGAGTTTCGTTTCCTCAGATAAATTGGAGAATATCTTTATAATTTCGAGTGGTGCCTACTGTACGGCGGTGCAGCCGGTCCGTGGCCAGCGACGCTGTAGTGGTCATCATCCAATTGTCGGCCACAATGCAGACAGGAACACGACTCTCTCATTGTTCATTCGCCTTCGATTGTACCACTGCTGGCGCTCTCACCGTCTGGCCGAGTGGCACCATGGTCGCAATGTCCTGTTCTGCTACAGTACGAACAATTCTTGTATAGAATGTACTGACTCTAGTAATTCTGATAGCCGGATGATTTTTTTTTCAATATGTTCCAGCAAAGCTTGCATTTCAATTGACTGAGTTTTTACTCTAAGTAGATACTTACTAGTACTTATTTCAAGGTTCGTCGATGAACTATGTTCTAGAATCCATACAACTCTATTTTTCGATAGTGATATGATATATGTCATACGAAAATTGATAACATATTTCTACAATAGACGACTTAATAACTGCCATTATATATATGAACCAGTAGGTACCTACCCTAAATAACAACTAGACGCATGTACACCAATACGCATAAGGACACATCCGCATTTAAACCAGGGTCTTCCGTTGTAGAAGCTGTAGAGATGAGTGAACTGTAAGATATCCGTGTAATCATTTAGGTAGAGTTTAGAATTTAGTATTATTTCTACTTTGTAAAAGTCTGCGACTCGGATGCAAGTCACTTCCGTGATGGTAAATATTCAGCAGATCCGTAGACAGTATGCCAAAGCCACCATCAGCAACATCAAAAGGTCACTGATCCGTTTCCACTATACTTGGAACAAAACGCCTTAAAAAACGTACTGCACTTTATCGACAGTTTTAAAGTAATAATAAGTAGAATTTAAGACTCGTTTCCATGGGTTTTAAAAGTAGTTATTTGCTTTCATAAAACTTATGCTATAAATGGCGAAGCTGACTTACCACTTAATTAAGGTTCGAATAAAATTAGAGACGTGAAGAGATACAGGGATGCCAACTCGCGGTCAACACCTCTTGTACTGGTGCAAGCATCTTAAAAGTAACCACCTTACATGAGGCTTTCAGGCAGAGCCCCGTTTATCTATGTGAGTCGGTATTCCAGTCGGTTGTATGGAATGAGTGTGCTGCTCGATTAGTTTACTGTGGCCGTGTCAATTCGAAATTATCAATATTTTTTTTTTATTTACATACATTATTGACACGTTAATATGAGAAGCGTCGCCATCCAATACAATTCCACAATTCATAGATAACTTGGTGATTGTGTACTTGAGTAACCGGTTTTCTAAGCGAATGACCTTGTTGTAAAGTAGCGACATTTCGAATACTAATTCATAGGACGTCTTTACTAAATCATTCGATTGTAAAACAACCACTTTAGAACGGTCTCATTCCAACAACTCATCAAAATAAATGTGTGGTAAAGAAGTATATAGAAGTGAGACGACTCGGCGTCGGTCGTGAACTCGCGGCACGGCTACAAGCGCGGTATCGCTGGACTATCGTGCAGTTTTACAATTAAAGGAATACGCTAAGATTTTCCTCACGATACACTAAATATACCTAGTGCCTAAAATTTTTGCTAGCGTGAAGCGTCCCTCATGACATATCCAATTTATAATAGGAATCCACAACTATCGAAGTCGAAGCTTCTTAACCAGTGAGCAACCCTATAATTGTGTTCTGTTTACACTTCTCCACTATTATTATAAAAAAAGAGAAAAGTACAATTTTCTGTGAGATAACCAAAAAAGTTCTCAATGTTACGTAAATACTTGATCCCTGAGGTGAAATATTTTTTCAGAAATACGAGTATTTTCCTATACTATGCCAGGTGGGACTGGTGGGAGATCAACCACACGACTGTGGCCACGGCTATGGGACCTGCTTCTGAACAGGCATTCAGGAGCAGTTACCACAACCGTGTAATGAGACATCACTCACGCGCCGCAACTCTCGCTGCCAACACGGCAACTCCTTCTTTTCTAGTAACCTCATTCATTCGCAGGAACACAACAACCCCCAAAGAAATTGTTATTTGGTAGCGGTATTCTGTGACGTGAAAGTACTTCCCCTGTCGCAGTTTACAAATACGCTGTGCCGTATATATGTGTCGCTTCAGCTCTAAAGATCGTGGTGAGCCACTTACATCCCAAAAATTTACAAAATAATTCCCAGCAGAGGGAGGAAATATCAAGTGTTGCCAAGACGTTCTCTACACTTCATATCACGCTGCGTGTGCTACATAACAAACATCACCAACGATGCAAATGACACTAACAAGTATCGTTTGTTACCACAGTATAAGTAATAGTACTAACGTAATGACACTTAAGTTCGTAGCAACAAAGATTATCACATCACCTCAATAGCGATATAAGTTATGTTCTGTCTTCGACCGATTATGATAGATGTGTTCTGAGGCCTTAAAAGCGAAATCAAGCTAATAAAAGTAGGTTTGATTATTGTCACAACTCTATCTAATGCAATGATAAAACTATACATATACATAAATGATCTAAAATTATCCTAACAACTGAGGTAAAATAAAAGCTTGAAATAAACTCTAACACAAGGAAACTCTACATTAAAATGATGCAACAGATTGACTGGTCAAACTAAGCTACATGAAGATAAAGACAATATACGAGTAACACAGTATCGAAACATTTTTTATTTGTTCAATATTGATAAGCAGTGAAATTAAGTACTACATGAGATAGAACCAATGAAAGTCATTATTATACCGAGGTTTTCCCGGGATACTATGCATGGGGTTCTTCAAAAGCGATGTGAAGAAATTTTTATAAAGTCAGGGAAGTGCGAGGTCCTGGTATTGCTTTCATGGGCTGCGATAACCGCTTAGCATCAGGCAGGCCGTATGGTTGTTTACCACCTTAGTGGTTTGAAAAAATAACTTAAATAACTTGTAGTGTTCGCCGCAATTGGACTACATAGTCCCAAAATACAGCTTTCTGAACGAAGTAAAGTCCAATTGAATTGGAATTATTGCAAACTATAATTCTCTGACCCATCGACCAACTGACTTTAGCGCAAGTTCCCAGAGTAATAACTGGACGGTCTGGTGGCGTCCCGGTGGCCTCGACCCGGCCGAGAGAAGCCTCCCAATTTGTTGGCCAAATTAGACCAATCCGACCGATGCAAGGCCGACTCAGAATTGATCGATGTAATTCGCGACAAGTGTACCTACTTCAGTGAGACCCAAAATTAATGATCGTATCGGTCGCAGATGACTTTTATTGACAGTGGAAAGGTTAATGTGGGTCAAGAATCATTTGTGCCTTGCATCAAACAGTTATCTATTCGACGAATTATTTATATTTATACGCTTATTATTCTTCATTATATTTTAATGTGATCGTCTTTCTTCGTCTTATTTGGTTTTGATGATTCTTTTGAAATGAAAAGGTGAACTTTGAAATTGGCCCCTAATTTCCAAGGGGATGTAGGGTATGTAAATTTATTTAAAGCTTAAATTTTTGTACTGTAATCTAGAATTAAATGTATGATGAATAAAATTGGACTGGAGGGCCGCTTACTCGCTCTCTATATCTAGTTCTTTATGACAATGGAAAAAAGAAAATAGACTTAATTAAAATTGACTTAAATAATCCGCAATGAGGCGCCATCGCGTCGTCGCCTCCTCTTTAACGAATTCGGTAAGGTTATTTATTTCATGGTTTTTGAAAGGAAATTTGTCTTTCACAAACAACTCCAATTCAATAAACGCTAATGAAATGTAAGTAGACGTACTCCTCGTTATCTGCCACATGTCACGATCTCACAGAGGCTCTACAAATATGTAAAACACAAACAAACCAACCTGATGATGACTGTTTGCTTTTACAATTTGCGTGGAATAAATTCGATTACGATAAGTAAATCTCATCACTAAGATTCTCATTTTGACCTTCGTGGACAATTTTATTTTTTGATTTTGATTTTGATTGGGCAGCATTTGGAAAGTTTCGGGTCATCTTCATCGTTCAGATACTCCAATGCTTCCAGGTTAAAGTCCAGGTTAAAGACCAGTGTGTCCTGCCCGCAATCACATCATGTACAGTGCATAGATCTGTACACACGGCGTTTCTTTAGGGCTTCGAATCCGGAACAAGGAAACTCGATGGAGAACTCTTAAAATCAGCAAGCTGAAGTGACCGTGGGATTTGAATTACACTACTTTGCGTGCTGCGCTACCAGTTACTCCCTGTAATCTGATGCCGGCCGGCACCTACCGAATATAGTAAGCTTTAGATTCATGATTGGTCCAAGGGTCTATCCTTCAGGCGGCTTGAAAACCCTTACCTCCAGCAATGCACCATAGAGAAGCTCGGCGGAGTTATGAGTAGGTATATATATTTTACCGCACCGCCTCGTGTCACACTGCGTTTGTTCCCAACGAGTCACACCCTCAACTGTAACACTGTGACTGGTTGGGAAAAAAATTCCCAACGAGTCACACTGTTACTCGATGGGACAACTTTTTTTATACTTATTCAAAATTCAATTCAAAATTCAAATATCTTTATTGTTGAACACAGGTATTTATAGGTATTACACTTTATCAGTCTCACCGTGTCCTGTCCTTGGTTGGACGTACAATAATTAATACAAATATTATATACTTTTGTCTTTTAAATTATGAATCTCAAATATAACATAAAAAAGAATTAAACAAAAGTCAAATTAAAAAAATAATAATAATACGTCAAGTTATATTCTACGTTATCAATTATTAATAATGTCATTCTATTCCAAAGTGTCTATATATTATTCTATTATAAATTACGAATTTTAATTATAATAAAGATAAAAAAACAATGTCAGATTAAAAAATAAAGTCAAGTCATATTCTACGATAAAAAATTATTAATAATGTCATTCTATTTCAAATTATCATTCAAATATTCATTTACAGAATAATAGCATTTGTCCAACAATAATAATTTCAGTTTATTTTTAAAAGTAACAAGATTTAAAGTTTTAAATTCATCTGGTAGCTTATTATATATATATATATATATATATATATATATATATATATATATATATATTATTCCCAACGAGTCACACCCCTGCTCTTAAATATTCCCAACCAGTTACAAGTTGGCACTATTTTCTCCCAACCAGTTACAAGTTGGCATTATTTTCTTGACATCTTGTAACACTGTTAATTAAGTTTTTTAATGTAATTTTATATAGTAAAGATTATTTGTCAAATTACTCGATTGCGAACTCATACTAAGATCAAGCTAGCCCAAAGTGACTATTGTTTAATGGTGAGATTTTTGAAAGATTTATTATTATTAGTGAGTGGTACTTCGCTTTTATACATATAATATAGATTATTATTTATTATTATTCATATATTCATACATTTATTATTCAATAAATAAAATTTTTATGGTAAACTGTTATTATATTGCACTACTATAATGATATAAATAAATAAATAAATATTTATATAAATATTTAATTTAATAAATTGCGCGTTTATATATAACGCGCAATTTCTAGTGGTGTGAAGAGATTTTTACAGGGTTGTTCTACCTGCATTTAAAAATAATATTCTAAAAATTTTAAGATTCTTTGTAGCTACTAAAATACACGTGATTCGGGGGGGAGGGGGTTCAGGCTTACACATCACCACGTATCACCAAAAGGAAGGGGTGAGGGGTGGGAGGATTGGTGTTTAAAAATGCAAAAAATATCACGTGATTAATGGACGGCCCCTTACTTATTCTGTTATTTGTATGTTTCACTATTATTTTTTTCTAACAAAAAAATATTTATTTCATACCATCTAAAAATATTTCAAAAACCTCACCATTAAACAATATAGTCACTTTGGGCTAGCTTGATCTTAGTAGTTCGCAATAGAATAATTTGACAAATAATCTTTACTATATATAATTACCTGTATATAGCTGTGTGATTTCCGGCAGACTAGAATAGAATCACTCCGTCTTTTCCCGTGGATGTCGTATAAGGCGACTAAGGGAAATACATTATAAAGCAGCGATCAGGCCTCTCCAACCCGTCTGGCCAGCATGGGGAATGTAGGCCAAATCCTCTTTCTGTCTGGGACAGAAGAGAGAGGGTCGTCCTCCTATAGTGGAGACTAAAATGACCTGATGATGATGATGATGATATATAATTACATTAAAAATCCTAATTAACAGTGTACAGGATAGGAAGAAAGTAGTGCCACCTTGTAACTGGTTGGGAATATTTAAGAGGTGTGACTCGTTGGGAATAAGTTTAAAAAGAATTTGTCCCATCGAGTAACAGTGTGACTCGTTGGGATTTTTTTTCCCAACCAGTCACAGTGTTACAGTTGAGGGTGTGACTCGTTGGGAACAAACGTCACACTGCACTGTAAGTTTATAATAATAATAATAATAATAATAAATTTATTATTCTCTCCACATTCGATAGGATTACATGTAAGTATATGTAATATGTACAGGCATACATAGATGTTCTGCAGCGATTCCATGTGGAGAAAATCTGGTGCCCATGCTAGGCGAGTTTACACCCGCCTGTATTACGGGTCACCAGGCTCTCTCCCTGGTAACAAGCATTCGTTAATATAAGTACAAGGTGACCTGGTTACAAGTTTGTTAAATTACTATATTACAATATATACTATGCATGTGTGCGTGATGGATTTAGTGTCATGGGTGCGTGTGAATGGTGAAGGAGGGGGGGGGGAGTATGTATGTGAAAGTGTAAAAGGTATGTGATGAGAAGCTAGTGTATGAGAGCGTGCATGTCGGTGTGATGGATCACAAATGTAATGTAAATATTCAATTTCAATATAATATTAAGTATTAAATTTTGTTTTATTTTATTTATTACTATTTTATTACTTTCAATAAATTTTCGGTGTCTTCGTAAGACATGTTAAGTAGCCATTTAGTAATTTTTTTCTTACATTCATTTTTTGTATTTGCATATATGGAGACTTCCTTATTTGCTTTATTATAAAGATATGGGCCTAAGAATGCAAAGAATCTGTTAGAAAAGGAGGTCGTTCTGAATTGAATAGTTTGTTTACAAACATTAGATTTACGTTTATTTAAAAGTGTGGGATCAAAGATTAACTCACCGTGTTGTTTTAGGATGATAGCTAGTATATGAAGTTGTCTTATAGATAAAACCTGACAGTTCTGGTAGAGCAGGGCAGTTGGATACCTGAAAGGTCTAAATGTAGACACCTTAAGTATCCCTCTTTGTGATACTTCCAAGGACCTCAAAGTAGTTTTCGAAGCTCCTCCCCAGGTTAGAATACAATAGGTGCAGAGTGATTGGCAAAGAGCGTAATAGGTTGATTTGATTAACTTAGGGCTCAATACATGTCTGAGCTTTTTGAAGATTGCCATAAGTTTACGAATTCTTTTATTAAGAGTTGAGATATGATGTTTAAAAGTTAGATTATGATCAATTATGACACCCAAATATTTTAACTCAGTTGTATATTCCAAGTTGGGGCAATCACAGTTAGAACCCTTTAAATCATTGCAATTATGTACTATTAAGTTACGATTAACAGAAGAGAAGTTTTGACGAATAGACAAACACATGTATTTTGTTTTATTAACATTAAGAGACAGAACATTTTTCCGAAGAATCATTATAATCTCGTTCAGACCGCTCTGTGCCACATCATATACTTCACTCCATGAATCAGCAGAAAAAATTAAGGCTGTGTCATCAGCATAGGAAATGATTTTACCTTGAGGAATAGAGGATGAGCATAAGTCGTTTATGTATATAAGGAATAGCGTCGGTCCCAATATACTACCTTGAGGTATTCCATAACAGACAGGTAGATCAGTACTAGAATACGGACCAATCGTCACTGTTTGTGATCTGTCACTAAAGTAACTTTCAAACAACTGTAGCTGCTTACCTCTAATTCCGATGGATTCTAATTTTTCTATTAGAAGTGAAGCCGAGACCGTATCAAAGGCCTTGGCTAGGTCTAGAAAGATTGCTAAGCATTTTTTGTTTGAATCCATATTACGTGATAAGTAGTCAGTAAGTGAGTGTACTGCGTCTGCAGTAGATTGACCCCGTCTAAAGCCAAATTGGTTTTCCGAAAGAATTTTGTGTTTTTCAAGATAATTAGTTAAGCGGATATTTATTATTTTTTCTAAGATTTTTGATAAACTAGGTAACAGCGAAATAGGCCTATAATTACCGATACGGTCACGGTCTCCATCCTTGTAAACAGGGATAACAACAGATTTTTTTAAGGGAGTAGGAAATACGCCATTTTGAAAGCAGGAGTTGAAAATATATGCCAGAGGAGGAGCTAGGAAAGTTCTAAGGTCTTTTAGCAGTTTGTTAGAGATTTTATCCCATCCTGCGGCACTCTCATTTTTTAGGCCCATTATCAGGTGTTCAACTTCATCTTTATCCGTATCAGTGAGAACAAATGAATGTAGGAATGTTTTGGCCTTCTTATGGGACGATGAGTTATTTGGATTATTTGCCATATTTATTTTCTGTGCTAGTGTTTTTCCAATATTTGTAAAATAGTAATTTATCGAATTAACAGAATTTTGAGAATCATTTTCTACCGATAATAATTCTTTTGGATAATTTTTTGAGTTATGAGAAGTGTTTGTAATTGTTTTTATCGCCTGCCATATTTTCTTATTATCTTTACCAGCATTTACTATTAACTCTTTGTCATAAGCTCTTCTCATTTTTTTAATTAGGTTATTGCAGTAGTTTCTATAGCGCTTGTAGGTTATTAGGAGCGTTTCATTATTGGGATCCTTTTTTGTTTTATGATGAAGCCGGTCCCTATTCCTCAAGCAACGAAGTAAACCCTGTGTAATCCACGGTTTTATCGGTTTTTTGCGCCTTGAAACATTGTATATTTTCGTGTTGTTTTCCACAGCATGAGTTATCTTTTGTGTTAAATAAGACATAGCGGATTCAGGGTCAGATGACATATATATGGGGTTTAAATCAATTTTTAAAATATCTGATTTAAGTCCATCGTTATCAATTGTTTTGTTTACCACATTTTCATTTGCTCTTGTGACCTTTATATTGTATAGAAACGATATTACTGCTTTGTGATCTGTGACTGTGGATTGGGCAACTAAAGTACGTGATAATTTATTAGTTTTCAAAAGTATATGATCAATACAAGTTCCACTAGCATCCCTTGTTACTAGTGTATGTGCCGGGAGAAGACCATGAAATGCAGCAAGGTTTAAAAAATTTTCGGAATTTTGATCACGTTTTTTTGAATTGATTGGTATATTCAGATCACCTACTATCATTATATTTTGGTAATTGGTCAGTTTGGTTAAATGTTCATTTAGTGAGGCTAAAAAGGGAGATATATTACTGTAAGAGGGTGATCTATAAATCGCTATCATAACTGTATCTTGGTTAATTTTTAGAATAAGACAATTAGCATCTGTCATAATAGGTTCTTCTGCAGTGACGTTTAAATTTTGTTTATAGTATACTACAACCCCGTCATTTTGTTTATGGATGTTATTCGTACTGAAGCAATGATATCCCTCTAGTCTCGGTAAGATTGGGGCGCAAGTCAGCCAACACTCCGTGAGGACCACAAAGTCAAAGTCTACTTTGGTTCTTTCTAGCATTATCTCAAAGTCGTTGAAATTACGAGTTATGCTCCGTATGTTTTGCGTTACAAATGACAGGGACGACTTCGAGTGGGGCGTAGGCGCGTAGTGAGAAATTAACTCGACCTCACAAGACAATGCCTCATGATTATAAGTGTTATCAATATCTTCACTGTAACTTAAAAAGTTGAATTTGGAGTATGTTTAATAACTAGTCGGTATTTAAATCTTATGCTAATAACGTTGAATATAAGCATATCTAATAGACCTGCCTGATGGTAAGCAGTCATCGCAGCACTAAAATGTATTCTTAATAAGTAAATAGAATCAATGCTATCTTCATATGTAATAAGATAAAATGTATTTTTAGCACGTCTCGAAAAGCATTTTCTGTAGTAAGTAAAGTGAGAACAATTTTTATTAGAAACTGTTGTACCGGTTATTCTAAAATGATTGTTAGATAATAAATATTTTTTATTCGTTTTGTCTACTTCAGTTGAGAGTAGTATTAAGTACAAACAAGGAAAATATAAACAACGGTACACGAATACATATATCTCGTTATAGGTAAGAGCTATAATGGTTACTTCGTGCCCAGTGCAGGGACCAGTTATCCGGCAATAGTATAAGAAAATCAGTAATTTTATAAACCATTTTTGGCATTTTGCCATTTCTTTTATTTGAGTAAAATCGGTGACACAATGAAACAAACCGTCATAATCAACTATTGAACTTTGAATATATATTATATAGCTCTTTATACGTAGTTGTGTGGTGTGTGAACGCCTTTATAATTTATATTAGTATATAAGTCAAAACTTCAATGTATTAAAGGAGAGTAGTAATAAATCCGTTGCAATGAACACATCTTATTATTGACAAATTCCATACCTCATATGGCGACCGCTGCCATTTGAGATGCGGCGCGTGCATCTTCGAAATGTGTGATATAGAACAATTTGAAGTGCGGTGCAAACGAACACTTTCATACAGTGCAAATTTTTATATATCAAAAATAAAATAAAATAAATAATATGGGTTCGTCACAATCCGTCGAGGAAACCGTTGTTGCCCAAAATAGTGCCGGTGGAGGTACAAATAATGCGTCAATCGAGCAGTTAAAATCGCACTTGGACATTACTAATATTTTACTGGCGGTCCTCACCATCGTCGCCTTGGCGTTATTCATATTTGGTGGATGGTATTTGTACAAAAAGTGCCATAAACAATGGATAACGAAAGAAGTCAACCAGGCGTTCCTGCGGCGAGTCTCGTGGAGGAGGAATCGCGAAAAGGTGATGTGTAACCACGATAGTGTACCATGTGCATAAAATGTGAGTAAAAATTTGTTAAATCAGTGAATTTGCGTGTGAAATCGGTAATCGATTTGCGGAACTATGAACATTTTAAATTATACTTATTTTATAATCCTACTGCCAGCGCGCCCCTAGCGCTTATGTTTACCTATTTAGTTTTAATTAATTTCTATAACAAATGTATCAAGATAATTAAATAATGGGTATACTACAAATCAACCCTATCAAAAAAAAAATAATTAAATATGATAATTATAAGTTATAAGTAAGATTATTTCTTTAATGATATAAAGTTTATTTCAATTAATGGAGTCTATTTTAAAAGATTTTTATGAACGATTAAATAAAATTAAAGAATCTTTAATTAAAGCTGGTCCTAGCAGGCGAAGCTCGTCGAAGGCTTGCCAAGAGAAATATTTAGAATCTAATAATATTTATGACGAATTTAATTGTATATTAAAAGATATTAAGGTAATGTTAAAAATTACAAATCAAAGGATTTAGAGACATTGAATATTTTATCTGATAATATTGAATCATTGTATTTAGTATTAAAAAATTGTATGACTCAGAAACTGAAACAATGGAAAAATTTGATTTAAAAACGGCTGTGGCCTTATTGCCGGTCATGAACGGTAAAGAAGAGGTCACAAAACAGCTGATCTCGGCAATAGAAATGTATGACTCTATGATAGGAGACGGTGATAAGAAGTTGCTGATCAATTTTATTCTTAAAACAAGACTCTCTGAGACAGCTACATTAAGGATGTCACAAAGTTATAACAATGTTAAATCATTAGTTGATGATATGAAAAAACATTTACTTGTCAAAAAATCATTTACGGCCTTGCAACAACAATTATTGCATGCTAGACAAAATCATAGGAGTATAGATAATTACGGAAAAGAAATAGAATCTTTATTCTCTGAATTGACTATTTCGCAAGCAGATGGCGATAGTAGTAAATTTGATATTTTGAAACCACTGAATGAGCAATTGGCGATTAAAAGGTTCGCCGACGGCCTGCAAAATAGTCATTTAAGAACAGTAATTGCAGCAAGAAATTATAGCACCCTAAAGGACGCTATAAGGGGTGCCAAGGACGAGGAATTATCGTGTGTGCCGGATGGTAGCATTATGAACTTTCAAAGAGGTAAGAGTAACAACCGCTTTTATTCACAGAAATTTACTGGAACTCGCCAGCCGTCTTCGTTTAACAGTTCGAGAGGTCATGGATTTCACGGTCGATTGTACTATAATAATAATAACAATGGAGGACGTGGATACCCTACTCGTGGGCCGCGTGGGTCTCCAACGCGTGGCTATACACCGCGTGGGCATTCTACGCGCGGACAATATTATAATACGAATCGCAGAAGAGGTTTTAATCGGGGTAATATGCAAATACATCATTATCAATCGGTACAGAATACAGAACAGGTAGAGGCTGAAAGTCAAAACATGCCTAATAGTAATAGTTCGGAAGCCCAGTTAAATCAGTTTTTTCGTGCCTAACAATAATTCTATTTGTCATTATAATAATTATAACTCAGTTCAGTTATATCTCAATGATACAAATTATACTTGGTTGGTAGATACGGGCGCATCACTCAGTGCAATCAAATATGATACGCTGATAAAGCATAACATTCCATTCCGTAATGAGCGTGTAAGAATATACGGAGTGTGTGGAGAACTTTACTCAGAAGGTTTTGTTTATCTAACTTTAACTTTTATGGGAAAGGAATTTCAAAACAAGTTTTATGTCTTTAAGAACCTATGTTGTGTGAGTGATGGAATATTAGGTCAAGATTTTTTAAGTAAATACAAAAGTATTTTAAACTTTGAGTTAAATACTTTACAGTTAAATTATTATGATGAGTCAGTTATTTTACCTTTGTTGATGGGAAAAAGTGGCAGTAACAATTATTTAATTATTCCGCCCCGTTCAGAGTCGATTCATTACGTATCAGTAGGAGCAAAAAATGATTGCGTAGTATATCCTAAACAGCTATGCGAGGGAGTTTTCGTAGCTGGAATGATATCTAGGCCGGTTAAGGGCGTAATACCGATACAAATATTGAACACACGTGAAGATGAAGTACGGTTAAGCTATTTTAGCCCAGATTTAGGACAATTAAGCGATTACAATTTATTAACATTTCAACATGAAACTAACAACGCTAGTCGAGTACGAAAACTTTTTTCGGAACTTGATTTGAGTCAACTAAATAAAGAAGAACAAATAGAAATAGAAAAAATATGTGCTAAATTTAGTGATATATTTCATTTAGAGGGTGATAGGCTGACAACCACGAATATTTGCGAACAAAATATTTATTTGAAACCAAATTCGACACCCGCTTATACCAAACAATATCGTTTACCTAAAACGCAATTAGGAGAAATTAAAAAGCAAATAAATAAAATGATTGAAGACGATATCATTGAGGAGACCATCAGTGACTGGTCTAGCCCTATTCTTCTAGTTCCCAAAAAATCTGGAAAAGGCGAAAAACAGTTTAGGCTTGTGGTAGACTATAGGAAATTAAATAATAAAATTTCTGATGACCGATTTCCCTTACCGAATATTGTTGAAATACTTGATTCACTTTCAGGCGCAGTTTATTTTAGCCACCTAGATCTTCAGTCGAGCTATTATCAAGTAAAATTAACTGAAGAAAGTAGAAAATGTACTGCTTTCACATTTGATAAACAATATCAAATGAAGCGCCTACCTATGGGGTTAAAAATTAGCCCGAGTGCCTTTTCAAGAGTAATGACAGTTGCACTTTCAGGTCTTAATTACGACAAGTGTTTCGTATACCTAGACGACCTAATAATTTTCGGCAGAAACTTAGATAATCACAATAAAAACTTAATAGACGTATTTTCTAGGCTCAGAAAAGTAAATTTAAAACTTAACCCGCGAAAATGCCATTTTCTGAAAAAAGAAATTTTATATTTAGGACATACGGTTACGGCTGATGGTATTAAACCGGATCCGGATAAAATCAAAGCAATTAAAGAATATCCAGTCCCAAAAACTGCTGACGAAGTCAAGCGATTTGTGGCTTTTTCTAATTATTATCGACGTTTCATACCAAATTTTGCAGAGAAAGTAATTGCATTGAATAATTTATGTAGGAAAAACGTACCATTTATATGGACGGATGAATGTCAAAAATCCTTTTTAATCTTAAAGCAATCACTCATGACCCCGCCCTTATTGCAGTATCCCAATTTTTCATCGGAATTTCGACTTTATACGGACGCGTCTGGGAAATCAATAGGTTCTATATTATGCAATAGTGACAATAGGCCCGTTGCATACGCGAGTCGTAGCTTAAATAAAGCTGAGGTTAATTATCCTACTATCGAAAAAGAGTTACTGGCAATAGTATGGTCAATTAATTATTTTCGACCTTACTTATATGGCACAAAATTTAAAATATTTACAGATCATCGTCCATTGATTTATCTTTTTAATATGAGCAACCCATCTAGCCGCTTGACTAAGTTTAGGTTGAAATTGGAGGAATATGACTTTGAAATAAATTATATAAAAGGCAGAGATAACGTAGCTGCAGATGCGTTATCCAGAGTGATTTTGACGTCAGATGAGTTGAAAGGAATGAGAGAAAATATTGTGAATGTTATGACTAGAAAGCAGTATAAAAATAGTGAAAATCCAATAGATAACTCTTCTACTAGCGTTTCTAGCGATATACGGACTGATCACCCGAATATTGTGGAAATGTTAAGTAAGCCAAAGAAATCAGTCGAGTTAGTATTTATCGATAAGGAGGCAATGAAAAGTGTGAGGAATGAATGCAATGAGAGAAGTGATACCTTGTTTACTTTCTGTGATAAGGATTTGATAACATATACAAGTCCCGATTCCCGATCATGTTTGACGCGAGACGTTTTCGTGAGGGGTCTGGCAGATTTTTGTAAAGAAATAAATATAGAAGAGATATATATCGTGAAAGATAATAATAATATAAAATACATACAATGGTTGTATGATATAATAAATAAAAATAAAATGTGGTCCGGGCCACGAGTTTGTTTATTAAATGGAAGACAAAGAATAATGAATGATGACGATAAAAAAGTAATTTTAAACGACTTTCATATTTTGCCGACTAGCGGCCATGCCGGCATAAGACGAATGACCAATAATATAAAGCGCTATTATTTTTGGTCAAAAATGGACAAGGATATAAATAACTTTGTATCGAAGTGCAGCAAGTGTCAAAAACAAAAACACTCTGCCACCTTAAAGGAACCGATGACTGTTACGACAACGGCTCAATCGGCCTTTGATAAATTATACTTAGATATAGTTGGGCCCATAGATAGAGATTATTATAATAAGGCATATATCTTAACAATACAATGCGAACTTACAAAATATATAGAAGCGTATCCATTAGAAGATAAGAGTAGTATTAGCGTAGCAAAAGCTTTTGTAGAAAACTTTATACTTAGGTATGGCATACCTCGTGCTATAGCGTCAGATAGAGGTACCGAGTTCATATCTTCAACTATGAAAGACGTCTGTAAGTTGTTAAATATCGATCACCTGACAGCAACCACTTATCACCACGAATCGATAGGATCTTTAGAAAATACACATAAGCATTTAAATGCATACTTGCGTATACAAACAGATAATGAACCCAGGACGTGGAGCACATGGCTACCATTCTGGTGTTTCAGCTATAATACTAGTGTGCATACATCTACAAAATTTTCTCCATTCGAGCTTGTATTTGGAAAGAAATGTAATCTGCCTTCTAATTTATGTAAACAAGCCGAGCCTTTGTATAATTGTGAAGATTATGCACCATGTTTAAAATATAGACTTCAAAAAACACAACAACAAGCACGAGAGAATTTATTATTGTCAAAGCAAAATAGGAAAGAAAAATATGATATAAATGTAACTACACGTATCTATAGACCTAATGATTTAATTTTAGTAAAAAATGAAATTGGAAATAAATTGCAAGAAATATATAATGGTCCGTATGTTGTATTAGAAGATATGTCACCAAATGTAAAAATAATAAAAAATAATAAAATTGACATTGTTCATAAAAACAGGACCAAACCATATAAAATGTAACCTAATAATAATTAATTTACTTTATTTTATTTTTATGTATACTTTATTATGAATGTAATCAAAATTTGTTTACCTTTAAAAATTATGTACTTATGTAAGTAAAGGAAAAAAAAAATATTAATCTAAGTAATTATATTTTTTTTTTCAATTGCTGTGGAGGTGTGGTGTGTGAACGCCTTTATAATTTATATTAGTATATAAGTCAAAACTTCAATGTATTAAAGGAGAGTAGTAATAAATCCGTTGCAATGAACACATCTTATTATTGACAAATTCCATACCTCATAGTTGGTAAAAATAAGTTTGTAATGAGAAAATAGTAAATAGAAAAATATCAGTGCCGAATGAACTTTTAGACGTATTATAATTTTTATGCTGGCAGTGCGATGAACTCGTTGTGATTACGTAACATTGTTTACTATGATAGAATAATCGTTTGTTGGATAGGCATGTGTAATAATATTTTACTAGTTTTAATGTAAAAGGTACATTATGCAATAAGTAATCAAGTGAAAAATATATACCAGTATATTTAATGATAACGATATGTGATCGTGTGAAATAAGTATAAGGTTTAATAATAATAATGGATGTGTGTTGTGTGAGAATTGTGGGTAGAATGACATGCAGTATAATGGTTACATTCCAGTTGTATGATTGTACAAAGCAATTTGTATTAACATATATAACTTTTTTCAAGAAAATTATAAAAGAAAGAAAAATGAACTTAAGTACTAAAGCCAGTCATTTGGCATGTAAGGTCTCCAAGTCCCCTTCTGAGTGTATGCGTATTGGCGTCGATTTCTCAAATTGTTTCATATAAATATTTCCATACGAAGTCCAGCAACTGTAGTAATTATGTTCCTTCACGAATTCTCTGGTTAAATAATGGAGTTTTTTTGACTTCAGACTCAATGATTCGTCAAGGAAAACCGGCTGTGGATTTCCAGGGAGTTTGAGATGAGTCGTATCCAATTTATTGTATCTGTTATTTTTATTATAAGTTCTGCACTTACGTAATACAGCATTTTTCAATATCGTTGAAGTAAAATGAACAAGGATGTGATTTTTGGACTCATTTTTATTTTTTAATCTGTAAACATCATTGATATCGGCATCGCTAATCTGCTGTTCCAAGACCTCCCCGATAGTTTTTACAATAGAGCACAGAGTAGATTTAGTTTCATTAATTTGTATGGGAACGTTTCTTATCTCCATCATCGATAAGCGCGAGTTTTGTTCCATAAGTTTAGATTGACGACGAAGTTAACGTACTGATTTAACCGATTTTATGCTGTATCTCCCTTCTAGCATGAGGTTCAGCAAGAAAATCGAGCCGATCGGTTGAGTGGCTAGCGATGGCTACTTAGGTATCGAGAGTCGTGGGCTCCATCTCCGCACAAGACAAACACATTTGTATGCGAGAGCATGTCCGTTTGTTTTTGTTGAATGTTTGTATTTTCCGTATGTATTTATAAAAAAGTATGACAAGTACGTTTAAGCGTAGTGTCCATTGATTAGTCTCCGTATCTTCATAAGAGAGTTAAATTTTCATTTTTATTGAATAAAAGTAAATAAATACTTTCTTTCAAATATTTATCGGGCAGTATTATCGTTGTCGCCTTGAAATTCCGGACCGAAACGAATGGTGCAGTTTGATATCAGTTTGTCACAAGTACAAATGTTTCACTCGCACCTGCGTTATATAAACTAAGATAAACTTGGACTCTTCCGGAATCGTGATCGTTTTAACGCGACTACTGAAGCAGCAATGGTAATATTTTTCCACCCTATGCTCTGTATTTAGTTCGACTAACACCGGTATCACGGTGTACAGTCGACAGCCCCGACAACTGTCGGGGCTGTCGTGCCGTGGAGCTCCACGGCACGGATAATGAACACTTATCTCAGCTGTTGAAGTGACTACGTCACTATATTTTTTTATATGACGTCCGCGAAACACAGTTAGAGGAAATAACAAAAAAAAATACTTGAGAATTTCACAGTTCGGTTTCAGTTGCCTAATAATTGATTTTTGTAAGTCCTCTCTGGCGCATGATTTTTGTATTGTGTGGTAGTTAACATATTGTCAACACAGTGTTTTATTCAGATTAATTTATTTGCTGGAATTAAAGGTACACTACAGACCATTGAAATATCAACAAAGTAGTTTCATTGATAGAAAAAAAAATGTATTTACGTATGTTTATCAGTTATCTAGTACCATAACACAAGCCTCGCTTACTTTGGGGCTAGATGGCGCTGTGTAATTTGTCTGACAATATTTATTTATTTATAGATGGCTCCAAGTAGAGTACTCGCCTGAATCCATCGTGTAGAGTAACTTCAAGAATTTTGTGATGTCAAGGGACTTAGATTCTCATAAGAGACGAGTCCAGGAGGGGGGTGTATATGTATACTTCTAAACTTTCTAAGACCTCAGGACTATGGACGAAATTTTGGATCCACATTGCGTATATTTATAGGCTGCAACAACAAATATTTTACACCTTAGTAGTATATAAATGGTCCAGAGGCGCCGCTCTGGAAATAATCTTAGACAGTATAAATACAAATGTCGTAAAACAGTAGTGCACGTCGTCCACGTGCGCCCGCCGCCGCCGCCGCGCGTGACGCACGGAGCCTGAACCCGCGACCTTGCGATAGAGACCGCTGCGCGCCGCGCCATACCGCCTGAACCCTTCAATCCGCCTGTCATCTTACTAATTGCCTGACTAATTGCCTTGTTTTGTATTGTTTACATCCTGACTATTGGCCGCTCTAGCCGCGATCCTACATCCTGCGAGTTCAGAATTCCTAGCAACTAAGCTAGTAGTAGGCTAATGGTAGGCTGCGTAGATGAAGTAAAAAAACGCATGACAATTTACAAACTGAAAATAATATGAAAGAACAGGAACTTAACTAAAGCCACTAAAAGCGGGCTCGTAACTGTACTAATTTTCCCATTATTTTTACACGCTTCAGAGACGTGGACACTAAGAGAAGCTGAAAAACAAAGAAATGTAATGCTGGAAACGATGCTACGCATATCATGGATTGTTTTCGTACGAATGTCTCTAAACTGGAAGAGCTCAGCATCAAACAACGTCTATCTGCTCTAGTTCAATCACGCATAATGAAGTTCTCCATCCACGTTTCAAGTCGAACAGGTGACTGTATCCAGCAACTGGTAGAACCGAGGGGCAATTCTCGTAATTAAAATGTAGTCAAAATCAAGTTTCGATCCAGTCTCGATCTCACAAATGTCAAATTTGGTATTCTCGTATCACATTATGTAACTTCAAAGTTTAATTTACGTGGGATTATATCGGAATATGACTGAGAATTAAACAAACTAAGAATGTTACTTTGCCAACTAAATGAATTGATAATAATTAATCAATGAAATCAAGTATATAATTTTAGTCAATTCACAATTCAATCTCGATTCGGTCAACTTTCAATCTGCGATCGTAGAAAAATTACGAGAATTGGCCCTCAGAGTAGAGTCGATAGTACAAGACTACGCGGCAGATCACCCATGAGATGGACCGACCAGATAAAGTCTGTTGTGGGCGACCCATTGCATGAGTGTACCAGAAGTGCTTCGAATCGGGCGGAATGGCAAAACATCTTGAGCCGAACGACGACAGCCACCATCCTCCCACGATCCACTCCACCACCACGACCGCTCTGCCAAGAGCGAAGAAAAGAAAAAGAATAATAGCTAGTAGTAGACAGATCAACGGTGGAGCGGTGCCTCACTCGTAATTGCCATCTGTGACTCGCGACGTGCGGACTTACGAACGTGCGCGTACTTACGTAAGTGGCTACTTGCTGTTATTTGTGTGTTGTGATCTTAAGTATGCTCTAACTAAACCCTCTTCGATTGAGGAGAGATCCAGGACTTTTAGCTTAAAAACTAGAACATAATACAACACTTTTTTTTTCAATGGGAGAGAACACACGCATTGTTAGCTCTCTATGCGGTAGAGGTTATTGTCCATTTTATGCTTGAAAACACAGCGTTAGAGCGCAACCGTAGTACTGTTTCTTATACTGTGACTGTGACGGAATTATACAACCGATTTTTTTCAAAATAAATCTTGGCATAAACGTTGCTATACTTCATCCCTTTTGTTCCTAACGTATTCATTAAAGTGTGATTGTACGGTATAATAAAAATGCTTTATGATAATAAAAAAGTATTTATTGGGTAGTCATTCGAATCTTCTTTTCGAGTGAGCGGACTTCGTGTTTCAGACGTTCATCGCACGCACAACCGTCACAGAAATAACCAAAGACACAACTCGTTACAGGTGACGTAGCTATTGTATTCAGTGCCCGGAGGTTACAAGTCGATCACACCACTAGTGTGGTGTGTTGTGGTCACTTGCGGGCTTGCGGTAAACACGCAGCCTTCGACAAACATGCGCAGGCAACCGGAGGGCGCGGCGCGTCTGGCCGGCTGTACACAGGGAACCGTACAAGGCTTCGAACCTTTGAACTGTTCTATTTATAGGCATAAGATATTTTCGCTAGACTTCATCTATGACTATGTATAATTGTGAAGATCGATGCCTTTGTTACACGCGCCGGTGTAATCGAACGCGCCAGCCGAGCACGACCCATCATTGTTAGACTGTCGATGGAACTATACATTTCTTTATACTGAGAACGGTCGTAAAGTCAAGGTTTTAAGCGGCTTGAAAACTCTGGCCGCCAACCCGCAGTTGAACAGAATGGAGGAGTATGGTCTAAACCAGTTATATGTAGTACCCGCGAGCCGCGGCCGGCGGCCGGCGGCCGGCGGCGGGCCACATGCGGTTCGCCAAGCTTTATTATTGAGTAGTAGTGGTCAGCTGTCGGACTTCTCGCGAGTAAATTCAATATTACCGGAAACATATAGTCACCGCTTTATTTTACATTTCATATTATATACGTCTACCTTCATCACATTCAGATATATTTAAAAAAATGTATTTAGGTATAATATCTGTTAGGTATATAGTACAAGCTTTACTTAGTTTGGGACTAGGTGGCAGTGTGTATACAATATACATATATATGTATATACAATATATATACTCGATGATGCCCGCGACATTCGTTCACGCGGAAATTTTGATGTGTACTCGTATGTTGATTGATTTGCTGTATAATGAACAATGTAGATAAATATACAAAAACTTCCTTTAGATGTTTGAAACAAAATCAAACGGCGACGATGGCTCAATACTTAAACATGTCATGGCAGATGAGGGAGAAAGTATCTAGAGAGGAGGCCGAAAACGTCAAAAAAGTGTCTAGAAGGACAGAATACGAAATACGGAGGATGGTATTTGGTGGACAGCAGCGGGGAAGGCCTGTGTCCAGCGGTGGATGCAGGCTGATGACGACGATGGCTTGAAAACCGAAACATTTTAGTGCTATACAATTATTTTTTCAAAGTGAGAGATCATACGCTTCCTTGTGGGCGTTGATTTGTGGGCGGCAGAGATTTTTGTCAATTCTACGTTTTGTGTTAGTATTTCGGATTATATAACTAATTTGAAGGCCGTATTATAAAAATAGAACTTGGTTATATTTATCTAAGGAGCCAGCGTGTTATACAAGCCATTCATCGCGTCGCTCCGCCACCGACCACCGACCACCGACCGACACGACGACAGTCGAGCTGGCTAAAAGTGGGTCACCAACGTCTTTAAGTCTTTTATTTGGTATCTAGTATTTACTAGTATCATGGATTTTAAACCAATGTAGTATATAAAAGGTACCTGTCGAGTAGCCTGAAACAGTGACCTAATAAATAGGGTTGCCACTCGCATACTTTATAATACTGTATTGTAGATTATTTCGGGCAATGTACTTAGAGCATTAATTTTATACTATATATAGAAACAATAAAGTACGTGAAAGTATTTTATTTCAGAAGTTCATTTCTAAGTTTCATTTTATAAGGCAGTCAAATCGCACATAAACAAAGGTGCAATTTGCGTTCAAAGGAAGAAGGCAATGTGCGCACTAAGAAGCCCAGTAATGGGTCCTCTCGCTTGCCCTTTGTGCTGTTTACATGAATTAAAATACGGGCCATAAAACTGTGACACACCCGTCTCGTTGATCAATTTGTTTACGTTTGTTGTTTACAACAGAAATACCAACATTTGCATTATTGTGATTATAAGTCTATAAGTCATTAATAAACAGATGATAAACCTACTTGGAAAATCACCAACTGATAAATGATCCAATCCAATATGGCTTCCGCCGTGGCCGCTCAGCTGGTGATCTGGTATATTTGTCTCACCGTTAGGCGGAGTCAGTGGAAAGCAAGGGTAAGTCTCTGGTGCTAGTATGAACATAGCAAAGCTTTTGATCGGATGTGGCATAAAGTATTACTATCTTTGAACGAAAGCGACAGCAAGCAGTACTTACTTGCTTTGACAACGAAGAGCAGTTCGAATCGTCGGTGACCCATTTATCTCGAATCGACTGGACTCTCTCTACGCTCAGAGATGTTGCATCTCTTTGCGTTCTATATAAATTATACCACGGGGAGTGCTCGGATGAGCTGTTTGATTTGATACCTGCCGCTGAGTTACACTATCGTACAACTCGTCTATCGTCATCAATTAAAATTCGATCCATATCTTGATAATTGGCGGTCAACCACAGTACGTTTCAAAGACATTTCATTATTGGTGAAATTGTGGAATCAACTTCCCTCAGCAGTGTTTCCGAACATCTACGACGTGGGAGCCTTCAAGACTCTATCGAGCACCTGGAAGTTCGGGGTACAATCGAAGGTACAAGACCACGTGGCAGATTACCCATGAGTTGGACCGACCAGATAAAGTCTGTTGTCGGAGGCCTGTTGTACCAAAAGTGCCTCGAATCAGGCGAAATGGCGAAACATCGTGAAGCGGGCGACGATAACCCCAACACCTCAGCGAAGCGACGAAGAAGATAACTTAGCGCTCCATTAGGCAAATAGTTTGTGGCTGAATGTTTACCTCCAACATTACACAGTCCATACAACGCATACATGTACTATGTGGTCTGTGTCGTATAGGCATTTCGTTTGGTTCGTTCAGTCGTTATGTTTCATTTACTGCACTTAACGACCACATTACATTGCAGGTGGACGATAATTTGAAGTCGCTGAACTTGACTTTGCATCCAATTTGCAGCTCAAAGTCATCTGCTAGGCAACAGATAGGTGCAAACTATATTCTTGATGTCGCTTTTAAGTCAAGCTTTTATATTGATGAGACTGGAGCAGTGCTGTGATCATAATTACAGACCTAGGATTTTTCGTTCCGTCTATGACACTACCTAAATATGTCACTGACTTAAACAATGTTATTAGACCTAAATACGAGTAGATTTCTACATAGAAAAGTACAGAAATTGCACACAAGTCTATCCCACGCCCCTGGTTGTACTCTAAACAAAAGGAGACAGAATAATGTAGCACCAACAATCGCTGGATGCACGAGATATGCACGAAAATGATGGACTCGAAGACTACATGCAAATTTGTGCTGCACGTTTGCGGTGGTTGAATGGCTAACCATGGCCACTTTTAATCCGGGGTCGCGGGTTCGATCCCCGCACATGACAAACATTTGTGTGCATGAACATGTCTGTTTGTCTTAGTTTGGGTGTTTTCTATGTATATGTATGTATTTAAAAAAAAATACTTTTTAAGTGTAATATCAGTTATTATCCCAAACTAAGCAAAGCTTGTACTACCTATGGGTACTAGCCCATAGGTAGTACAAGCTTTGTTTAGTTTGGGACTAGATGGCAGCGTGTAATTCGCCCAAGAATATTTATTTGTTATTTCAATATAATGTTTTGAGATTCTGTCATGATTGCAAAGAGACGCCCAGAAGAATAAGCAAAGACAACTTAAATTAAATATAACTTAAAAAGACCGATGGCGTTTCGATCAACCTCCGTCGCGAGCGAGTGTAGTCTTCATACAAATTGGACAAACTACGTACATAAGAGTAGAGGCTGCGTAATAAATCAGTGGAGACGCGGACTGCAGCCATTAATGAATATTTATAGGTCCTGCCGCGTCCTGCGGCCGGCCCCGGCTACTGCTTCGGAGATTACACGTGCTACATTAAAATGATCTCAACAGGTGACCACAGACAATACACTTTATAGACTTGAAACAGGAATCGAGAATTATCAAGACTTGATAATTCTCGATGTTTGTTTAAAGAAAACTTAGTTTTAATAAAAATAAGAATTTGTTATTTCTTAAAACAAAAACCGGACAAGTGCGAGTCGGACTCGCCCACCGAGGGTTCCGTAGATACGTAGTATCATTATTAAATTTGATATTTTTCATTATAAATAAGAAATAATGCGTCGAAAAAAATAAATAAAATATATTTTGCAATGTGTACATCAAGCCCTTTCATATGATACCCCATTTGAACTAGTAGTTTCAATTTGAACCCTATTCAAATTGAACCCATTTCGACACCCTATAAAAAATATAGACCCCCTATTTTTTAAGATCTATTCACAAATGTATAGTTTTGAGATTTATTCCTGTACTTGTAATCTATAACGATGTTACTTGCCAAATTTCATAGTTCTAGGTCAACGGGAAGTACCCTATAGGTTTTGATTCCCTTGAGTGTGTCGAAATATGCGTATTTTGCAGAATAAACGGCCGTAACTTTTTTCTACGTAAACTTAGCAGTTTGATTTTTTTACAACTTCATGGGACCGTAGACCTGAGTATACAGTTCAAATTTCAGCTTGATACCTCCACGCATTCTCGACTTAGAGGGTCTTGACAGACAGACAGACAGACAGACGGACAACAAAGTGATCATAAAAGGGTTCCGTTTTTACCCGACTACGGCGAAGCAAAAAGGAGGGTTATGATTTTGACCTGTATGTATGTATGTGGCTATGGATGTTCATCTGTTCCCTTATAACTTCTAAAATAGTTATCATAATTAGACAAATGAGGTGTCGTTGGAAGCCTCTTGATCGTCCGCTGGTTATAGGCTACATAACGTCACGTTAAAATTGCTACAGCTTCCTCTGGGGGACACAAAGTAAAGAAGTAAAAATTTTTTTTTTCTTGACGGTGTCGTGTGGGGTATCAAATGAAAGAGCTTTGTTAGCACATTTCAAATATATAAATATTATTAGCTGTTGCTCACAGATTTGCTTGCAATCACCTGATAATTGCAAGAATTTATGAATTCAGGCATCAAATGTAATAAAAACCAAACATGTGTAACAATAACAACATAGGCTGGGAGTACCTCCACGTTACACACGAATTCACATAACTCCAAAATAAGTTAAATAAAAATAAAGTTTAAAAAACTAAAACCCGACTACTAAAAACACGCTCTAAAAAGTACGAAACAAGAATATAGTCTCCGCTGAAATTATTATGTACATACTATAAAACAATTACCGACTTTTAAATAAACAACTTACTTACACGTAGTATACTTTAACGTAGTTTTTTATACATCATACTGATAGCAGATATGTTTAAAGGATAGCCGTGGTCGTATGCCACTTTGATTTATTTTCATTATTACAATGAATCTGTTTTGCTACAGTAGGTGGCATATGACCACGACTATCCTTTAAACATATCTGCTATCAGTATGATGTATAAAAAACCGGACAAGTGCGAGTCGGACTCGCCCACCGAGGGTTCCGTAGGTACGTAGTATCATTATTAAATTTGATATTTTTCATTATAAATAAGAAATAATGCGTCGAAAAAAATAAATAAAATATATATTGCAATGTGTACAACAAGCCCTTTCATATGATACCCCATTTGAACTAGTAGTTTCAATTTGAAATTTCGACACCCTATAAAAAATATAGACCCCTATTTTTTAAGATCTATTTACAAATGTATAGTTTTGAGATTTATTCCTATACTTGTAGTCTATAACGATGTTACTTGCCAAATTTCACAGTTCTAGGTCTACGGGAAGTACCCTATAGGTTTTGATTCCCTTAAGTGTGTCGAAATATGCGTTTTTTGCTGAATAAACGGCCGTAACTTTTTTCTACGTAAACTTAGCAGTTTTTTTTTTTTTAACTTCATGGGACCGTAGACCTGAGTATACAGTTCAAATTTCAGCTTGATCATCATCATCATCATCATTATCAGCCTGTATCTACCCACTGTTGGATATAGGCCTTTCCCAATGCTCTCCACCATATGCGATCCTCCGCTTTCCGCATCCAACCGCAACCAGCCACTTTTTTGAGATCGTCGGTCCACCTAGAGAGGGGGCGCCCTATGCTTCGTCGTCCCATACGTGGCCTCCACTCTAGGACTTTCCTCCCCCATCTGCCATCGCTGACTCGGCAGATGTGGCCAGCCCACCGCCACTTCAACTCGCTGACTCTGAGAGCAATGTCGACCACTTTAGTTCTCCGTCGAATTTCTTCGTTCCGGATTCGATCCCTTAGAGAAACTCCAAGCATTGCTCTCTCCATCGCTCGCTGTGCGACTTTTAGTCTGTGAACCAGCCCAACGGTCAGCGTCCACGTTTCTGCACCGTAGGTCATAGCGGGGAGGACGCACTGATTAAACACTTTGGTCTTCAAACATTGGGGTATATCTGAGGTGAGGATGTGCCGAAGCTTCCCAAAAGCTGCCCAGCCCAGTCGAATGCGTCTATCGATCTCTTTGTTGAAATTACCCCGGCCCAGCTGTATGGCCTGTCCGAGGTAGACGTAGTCTTTAACCACTTCAATTACTGCATTCTCTACGACAACCGGGCTAGGGATGATGAGATCGTTGTACATAACTTTCGTTTTGTCAAAATTCATCCCCAACCCCACGGATCGAGAAGCAGCATTGAGATCGTTTAACATTCGACTGAGATCCTCCAGCGATTCAGCCATTATGACCACGTCATCGGCAAATCGTAAATGTGAGATGTACTCGCCGTTCACATTGATACCCCGCGTCTTCCAATCAAGCGTCTTAAATACATCTTCTAGTGCAGCGGTGAATAGTTTCGGGGAGATGACATCCCCTTGACGTACCCCCCGCTGCAGTTGAATAGGATCAGACTGCTGATTCTGGACGCGGACAGTCATTGTCGCAGCATTATATAGACATCTCAGCACTTCGATATAGCGTTGGTCTACTTGACATCGCTGTAAGGATTCCAGAACAGACCAAGTTTCGATGGAATCGAAGGCTTTCTCATAATCCACAAAAGCCATACACAACGGCAGATTGTACTCAGTAGTTTTCTGCACAATCTGCCGCAGTGTATGAATGTGGTCTACGGTGCTGTAGCCTTTACGAAACCCAGCCTGTTCCGGTGGCTGGTAGTCATCGAGCCTTCGAGCGAGACGATTTGTGATAACCCTTGAAAACAGCTTATACACGTGGGTCAGGAGCGAGATCGGCCTATAGTTCTTCAATAAGGTTTTGTCGCCTATTTTGAAGAACAAAACCACCAAACTCCTGGTCCACGCGGCTGGTGCGGTCCCATTGTGAATGACAGAATTAAACAGACGTTGTAGTTCCTTTAGAACAGCAGTTCCTCCAGCTTTCAACAGTTCTGTTGTAATTCCGTCCTCACCAGGAGCCTTACCATTTTTCAGCTGATCAAGGGCCATCTCAATCTCACCCATGCTGATGTCAGGGATGTCTTCGGTGTAGTGGCGAGTTAACGGAGCTCGGCGATCATGTACACGAGCAGCCGGTGTAGGGACAGGTGCATGTGCAGCATAAAGATTGCTATAGTATCTCTCGACTTCCGCTAATATTTCTGCCTTCGAAGAGACGACACGGCCATTCTCCAGCCTGAGCTTCGACAGTTGCGCCCTTCCTGTAGGCTGTGAAAAGACTTTTAGTCCTTTATTTTGCACTATCGCATTTTCAATGCAATTGGTATTGAAGATGCGATAGTCCCGGCGTATTAGCCTTCTAATCTGCCTGTTCAAAGTTCTATACTCTGTCGAAGCTCTTGCCGATGCCGTAACTTCTCGTCGCCTCTTCATAAGAGCAAGAGTCTCGCTTGAGATCTTAGCTTCTCTAGCTTTATGCTGCCGCCCGAAGTGTTTTTTGCCGACTTCGTGTATTGTCTCCGTTATTTGGTCTGCTGTCTCGTCCATGTCCGCAGTAGTTTCCAGCGAGCTGAATCGGTTTTGAAGTTCCATTTGGAACTTCTCCGAATTTTGGTTGATCTGGGGAAGAGTCGGACGCAGATTCGACCTCATGACACCGGCTCTCTCGAGTTTAAAGCTAATATTCAGGGTGCCTCGTATAAGTCGGTGATCACTACCGGTGCTAAATCTATTGATCACTGAGACGTCCCTGAATACTCGCCTCTTATCCGTTATGATGAAGTCGATCTCATTCCGAGTCACTTTATCGGGGCTTTGCCAGGTCCATCTCCTCTGGGGCTTCTTTTTGAAGAATGAATTCATCAAAAAGAGCCCCTCCTTATGGAGGAAATTGACCAGCATTTGGCCCCTGTAGTTTCTCGACCCCAAACCAAACCCTCCGATTGCCGATTCATCGCATTCTTGTACTCCTACTTTGGCATTGAAGTCCCCGACAACAACCGTGAAGTGGGTCTTGGTGGTATTACGTATGGCCTTAGTAATATCCTCGTACATTCAGCTTGATACCTCCACGCATTCTCGACATAGAAATTCTTGACAGACAGACAGACAGACAGACAGACAGACAGACAGACAGACAGACAGACAGACAGACGGACAACAAAGTGATCTTATAAGGGTTCCGTTTTTCCTTTTGAGGTTCGGAACCCTAAAAACTACGTTAAAATACTACGTGTAAGTAAGTTGTTTATTTAAAAGTCGGTAATTGTTTTATAGTATGTATGTTAGGGTGGTCCTTATTTTTCGACTTTTGAAATGTCCCCGGGGCACTTTATAATTTGATTATGTACTCCTAAATATGAAATTAGATTTGCTATTTTTTGTTTTTTGTTAAGATTTGGAGGTCGCTACCAGCAATCAAAGTTTTTACAAAAAGCGTTAAAGGACAGCGGTTTAGCTAATGTTTCATTTAAGATTTTAAATTACATTTTACGTGCAAGTGAAACACGCTTCTTATATGAGGAGAGGCTCCTCCTCTCCCCGACTCCTTTTCTGAACCGAAGCGTCAAGATTTAGCCCGACCAGCACTTCAGTTCTAATAAGTCATTAACGAGAGCGCACGCGTTTTGTAACTGTAGATCCTCTGGCCAGTTTGGTATCAGGACATGGAGTTGATCAACTTCTAACAGTTCCAAAATTGGAACGTGGAACGAGCGTGCCATGTGCGTCGGCTGTCTACGAAACAATAAATTCATGGAATTTGAGCGATAAGGTAATGTTTGTGTTTTGACACTACTGCTGTAACTACCAGCTTTAGACGTCGAGTATGCGTTCTTTTGGAGCGAAAATTGGATAAAAATAGGCTTTGGCTTGCTCGTCGCCACCACATTCGGAAATAATTGGGATACTATTGATCAAAGCGACTACAAAACAATATCAGATGATGCTGAGGCAATATTCTTACAGAAGTGGCCGCAGACAGTTTCTTTTGCCAAAAAACAATCATAAGTACATCAATCTCGAAATGACTACACGGAATTGTTGAATCTCACAATAATTTTCTTAGTAGATGTTTCTAAAAAAGGCGTTTTATTTAGAAGAACATGTCTTCTAAATAAAGGTCTACATCGGGCTAGATAAATAGCAAGAGCTTTGTACTGTTTTTTTATTTAAACATCAGTTTGAGCTTAATAAATAAGAAGAACAAAAAGGCTGTGAAAGAAATATGCATTTTCACGGTGATTATTTATGTTAAATATTGGTTTCAAGCCTCTACCGGATGATCAGCATCAAGAAACTACTTCCAATTATTGAAAAGCCTTATCGCATTTGAAAACTTTAATAAAAATACAGCTATTGTTGCGCTGAAAAAAAATCTAAGTCATTTGTAGAAGAGCTAGTTTTGTATGCCTTTTTCGATGACGAACTTTCAGTTAACCAAAAAAAAAATGGTAGAAGCACTGAAAATTGAAGGCACAGAAGATTGCTGCAAAAGAATAACCCCTGATTTCACACATATCCACAAAAAAAAATATATAGAAAACTTCGTGAGTAGTAATTCCTTACGATTCTTCCACATCCTAGGTATCTCATCATTTTTTTAAATAAAGACGTGAAAATTTGGAGCAAAGATACTGATTTTGTAGCTATCAATTTTTTTTAAGTAGTGAACGAAATAGCTGAGCGCGGTGACGCTTTAATGGAATATAATAAATTGATCACAACCAATGAAGAACAAAAGCAATATTTACTTTTGTCGGTGAAAGAGTATATGAAGAAGTACCCTAATACATACTAACCAACCCTTGTATTTTATAAATAATGATAATAATGGATTTAGATATCTACATATCTTAATTCATAACAGCAACAATAATTTTGTAAATGTTTTTTAGTCCTGGCATTGAATGCAGAAAAGAATCCACAAAATACAGATTTTGAGTTTTTATTTGAAATTCAAACCTTGGTAGCGACCCCTAAATGTCATTTAAAAATTAACAAAATTACTGTAATAGTTTCTTAAGGTATATAATGAAAGTATGTGGTGCCCCGCGAAATTATTGAAAAAAAATTTTTTTCTAAGGAATAAGGACCACCCTAAGTATGTACATAATAATTTCAGCGGAGACTATATTCTTGTTTCGTACTTTTTAGAGCGTGTTTTTAGTAGTCGGGTTTTAGTTTTTTAAACTTTATTTTTATTTCCTTTTGAGGTACGGAACCCTAAAAAGACCTTATAACTTACTGTGTTTTGCTCATGATGCCCTTTCTTTTGATGTATCGTAGGCCTTAAAGAGGAAATTATAAATCGCCACATCGTGGCGGCCGCTATATTGGATTTTAAATAGTGACACATAGGTAATCGCATATTGTCACGGGAAAGAAAAGTGTGTGCCAAATTTCAGCTCATTGGTTCCGTCAGATACACCGCGGTGAAACTAAATAAAAGTTTGTAAAAAAAAAACCGGTTAACGGTTGAGAAAATCACGGAGCCGCGATGATTTTCTCTCTTCTCCCTTCTAGTCAGACTGTTTAGTCCAATTGACTTAACCACCAGGAAAAAAGCCCTGATCCAGTTCTCGAGCTCGCGGTGATTCCTGTCGACGGTGGCGACACTCGAGTAAAAAACTTCGCTATTTATACAAATAAAAAAACATTCATACATGATTGTTTTTTTATTTATAAAATGTTTATTTTTATCAGACTGTTGAAACAAAATTTGTCAAAAGCAATCATACATATATACGACGGGCCCGGTACTCGAATAGCTAGTAATGGCTACTTTGACTAAGGTCGCGGGTTCGTTCCCCGCTCATGAGAAACATCTGTGTACATGAACTGTGTATCTGTTCGTCTTAACTAAGTTTTTTCTATGTATGCATTGACAAAAAAGATGTATTTAAGTATATACTCGTTTATCTAGTACCCATGGTACAAGATTTACTGAGTTTGGAACTGGATGGCACTGTGTAATTTTGCCCCTTGTCCAGGAAACCTTAAAACATACTTAATGGCACTGAAGTGATTGCTCGATGTAACAAATTTTTGTTAAAGTCTGAGAATAAGATCTGCGGTTATAGTATACTTCATTGTAAAAAAAAACACCAGGTATGCTATTCCCGTAACAGACAGGTATATTGCCAAGACTACGTCACGAGATTGGCTGTCCAACTCCATACAAAATACAACTGATGACTTAAGCAAGTTCAAATCACGTGACCACATTTTTCAGTAAAAAAATATACCTGGTGTTATTCTGAAGTGGTATTCTCTACCATCTCTATCTATTCGTGCACAGAAAAAAAGACGAATGAGATATCAGTCAAACAAAATTATGGCAACTATTAAGTCCAATGACATGAAATGAATGTATACTGTCGCCTGTATCTGAACATTATTACTGTACTGCGTCTGTACAAAGACTATTGCTACAATAGTGATATTTATAGTGTGCGCAGACAGCGGGGCGGGCGTCGGCGTCGTATCACATGATGGACCCCTATATATATCAGCGGGCAATTGACTCCCGGCCGGCTGCAAGTGTAGCGGCCACATCAACACACATCAGTTGTCTAGGTTTCACTGACCAACGTATTTACACAGAGAAAGAAAGAGTACTACGAACAATATGGCCATTCCCTGTCGCTCCCTCGTATCGACCCCACCTCCTCTCTGAGACGAATCTTGAACAGTTTCTGGAGCGCCGCACACACACGCGCGCATTTACGCTCTGCGCAGACATCATTGTTTTGTTGTAATGGTTAATGACGCCACATTTGTATGGAGTGGCCGGGGTGTGATATTAGGCAACCGAGCTTTCGTCGGCGTTTTTAGGAAAAAACATTTTTTCCCAGAATTAGAACCTACGTTTTCTTCGCCCCCGTAAACGCCTATATCGTAAATTACATTGAAATCGTTAGAGCCGTTTGTGAGATCGGCGTCTCAGTTTAACACTCGTAGTCGTAACATATCAATATACTTACTAATCTGCGAGTGAGTGACGAATTCCTCAGAAAAATTTGGTAGCGCATTTCAAGGGCATTACAATCTTGTAGTAAGTTTGCGATAAAGCCAGGAGATAATGAGGCTTTAATGATTCGGAATATGAGATATCATAATATCTGTGGGTGGATAATCTTGATAAACATGATAAATGCCTTGCCATCTTTTTAGACTTGGCAAAGGCGTTTGACACCGTTTCTATCCCTAAGCTAATTTCGAAGCTCGAACGACTGGGAGTTCGTGGCATCCCTCTAAAACTTTTTTCTGACTACCTATCTGGGCGTACGCAACAAGTAAAAATTGATAGGTGGACGAGTTGTGCACTACCTGTTATCTTTGGCGTCCCGCAGGGGAGTATCTTAGGCCCTACGTTGTTCTTAATTTACCTCAATGACTTGTGTCTACTCAACATCAGTAATGGCAAAATTATTGCATATGCCGACGATACTGCTCTTCTTTTTAAAGCAGACTCATGGGACCAAGTGTTTCAGTATGCACAGGTGGGTTTCAATATTGTGAATCAGTGGCTGTCTTGTAATCACCTGACACTAAATGTACAGAAGACTAAATATCTAACTTTTTCTATCCGTCGCTCTAATAACTGCCCTCTTCTTAGCCTTAAGGCGCATTCTTGTAATGTTTTTTCTGCGGATGGGTGCATCTGCCCAAACTTGCAAAAGTCTGATACGATTAAATATCTTGGCATTACTTTAGATGATGGCCTTAATTTCTATGCGCATATTGATCAACTTACAATCCGGCTACGTAAATTAATTTACGTTTTTAGAACACTCAGACACGTAGCTGATTTTCAGATTATCAAATCTGTATATTTTGCACTTTGCCAAACATTGCTGTCCTACTGTGTGTCATCTTGGGGTGGTTCCGCAAAAACTTACCTATTAAAATTAGAAAGAGCCCAACGCACAATCCTTAAAGTCTCCCTATGTTTGCCTTTCCGGTATCCTACATATGATTTATTTCAAAAATGGCAAGTACTCTCTGTCCGACAGCTATTCATTCTCGGTATTATTGCGCGGAAGCATTCTGAACTGGAATACGATTACTCGCTTCTTGATAGACGTCGTAGAGGCGCGGTGTGTCGTTTACATGATTATTCTCCAAACACTAGTTTCTCTTGTAAATTTTATAATTTCCTCGGCCGTATACTTTATAACAAACTTAATTCTATCCTGTCCTTTTACACACTGACCAAATATGCCTGTAGAAAGATTTTGAGTACGTGGCTCATCGCTCGCACCTATGACGAAACTGAGGCCCTTCTGATTTGCCAGCAATAGGCCTATGGGTATATAAATACCCATTGCTGGGTTGTGTGGTCTCGGGTTCTCAGTGTATTTCTCTTCTTTTGTTTTCGTTGTATCGCCTGCATAGCTTTATTAACTGTACTGTATGACTATTATGGGTATTTATTTTATAATTACTTATATATCTTCGTTATATATAACTTTATATAGTATGTTTTGTATTATTATTATTATTACAGATTACATGCATTATTAATATATATGGCATATAAATGCATTTATAAAACATATAAATTACTTTAGTTTGTTGCATTGTACTTCTACGAGACTTGTTGATTAAATATTAATGTTATCTTTTAATTTTCTTAAAATTATTGTTGTGAAACAATTATTGTGAATAGGTTGTTACTCTAGTGGTTCCACCAATATTGTCATGAAATGTAATAGGCTGCTAATACTATCTGTCCACGGGTGAGAACCTGGTGACCTGTAACACAGGGTTATACCTAGCTCAGGCACCAGTCTCTCACACACTCCAGCCTAAAATCAAAGTGAACCTATTTAATAGTTCCTATCTATTTGTTTGTGAGAGAGATTAAATAAAATTATTATTATTATTATTATTATTATTATCTACAACTCAGTTTTTTAAATTACGTTACATCCCCAAAACCAATTTAGAGCCAAAGCCTGCACGTGGCGCACCCTGCCGACTAAAAAAGCTCCCGCGAAAGAGAAGTGGGTACGGCGTATTTGTAAGCGGCCCGACTGAGGAAGTACCTCCACCTCACAGAATATCGCAGTCAAATAACAATTTCCTCGAGGGTTGTTGTGTTCCGGTGTGTGAGTGAGGTCACCAGAAAGGAACGAGTTGTTCGTTGGCAGCCGGGGTGGCGGCGCGCGAGCGTATTTCATTTTGCGAGCGTTAATATGGCAACGGTAACCGCTTCACATCAGGCGGGCCGTATGCTTGTCTGCTACCGAACGTAGTATTAAAAAAAACCGGACAAGTGCGAGTCGGACTCGCCCACCGAGGGTTCCGTACGTAGTATCATTATTAAATTTGATATTTTTAATTATAAATAAGAAATAATGCATCGAAAAAAATAAATAAAATATATTTTGCAATGTGTACATCAAGCCCTTTCATATGATACCCCATTTGAACTAGTAGTTTCAATTTGAAATTTCGACACCCTATAAAAAATATAGACCCCCTATTTTTAAGATCTATTTACAAATGTATAGTTTTAAGATTTATTCCTGTACTTGTAGTCTATAACGATGTTACTTGCCAAATTTCATAGTTCTAGGTCAACGGGAAGTACCCTATAGGTTTTGATTCCCTTGAGAATGCGAAATATGCGTTTTTTTGCTGAATAAACGGGCGTAACTTTTTTTTACGTAAACTTAGCAGTTTGATTTTTTTACAACTTCATGGGACCGTAGACCTGAGTATACAGTTCAAATTTCAGCTTGATACCTCTACGCATTCTCAACATAGAAATTCTTGACAGACAGACAGACAGACAGGCAGACAGACAGACAGACGGACAACAAAGTGATCTTATAAGGGTTCCGTTTTTCCTTTTGAGGTACGGAACCCTAAAAATAGCGATAAGATAATAAAGCATGCATGGCAGTGTAGCCCCGTCTCTATAGACAACACAAGACATTGCCATTGCTGTCTGTCTGGCATTACTAACGGGAAATCTAATCTCAAACCTCCACGTGTCAACTTATACGTGCTCACACGTGTTTTTCAGACTTTTGTAAAACAGTCACAACATTAAACTGCAACAAGTTTTATTGTCGATTGTATCTTGATAACTATGATGACGGACGCTGTTAATTAGAGTTAGAATTTTCAGAGAAACTACAGTTTTTCAGAAAATTCTATCATTGATAACGGATCGTCAAGAATACAGAAACAAACGGAGGCGCTAGTGTTGGCGTCAAGTCCTGTAAATATTGTCGTAATTATCGAATATATAGACTTAGTACGCTATGTTATATAAAATATGCCAGATAACAAATTAATCGTCGTTCGGCGATCCTAATCTCATTAAAAATTGATAAGTTATTTGTAGTATAAGCTGTGCTCGTAAATATAATCCCTCGGTACATTCCGTGCAGGTTATCAAACGTAGACGGGCGAAATGTCACGCTACTTCATTACCAGCAATACCTACGGTAGGTACATGGACGCGTTCGACGTCGGCGTTAACATTTCTCCTTTCCATTACTAACTCCATTATGATGCTAGGGCCGCATATTATAAACAATTTCTAAGTACGTAACAAAATTCTGACTAATATCGGACGAACCCTGCTGTGTGTGGCGTTTATGTATTTGTAAAAATCGCAATCGTGTTAAGGTCCACTCCCATTGAATAGTTGACGGGTAGAATGCAATATTAGCTATAGGTAAAAATAAAGAAATGACGCAAAAACTTATCTGTACGGTACCTACGCAAACTCATACTTCTCTCATTTTCTTTTGCATCTTCGGAACAGAACGACATAAATTCCGACGCTCTATAATGAGCAAACCGGTATTGTGTGAACAGAGAACAAAGTGCCGAGCCTCTTTTTGAATTCTTATCGATGTAGAATGTTTATGGTTATAGGTTATTAAAACGGTAGTATTAAAATTGCGAATTAGTAATATTTCGGATAATCAAATAGAGTTATTTGATTATCCGAAATATTCTCATCGGTGCGTGCGGTGGGCGGGCGGCGGGCGGCGGGCGGCTCTCGATCGCCGCCCACGCAAACACGCGCGGCGACCAGTTCTCCGACATCTATTTATAAGTTATCTATCTATTCATAAACGCCATGTAATGCGGAAGGAGGTTCGTAGTAACCGATGTTATTAATTTATTTAGCAATACAAAAAATATGAGAGTACAGATCATTTTAAGCTGCTCGAAGGGGGGGGTAATACCAATTCTCGAAGATCTAGCTAGAGACTTGTTATATTTCTGCGAGTTAGTGAGGATACCAGGACGGAAAGAGCGGCTGCGATGGCAGTGGGGGGCAACGGCGACGAGCGAAATGTTTTATTGCAAGCGTCTATAACGGTACCGTTTCACATCATGCGGGCTACATGCTTTTCTCTTACCCGCCGTAATATAAAAAATCCAAAAGCACAATCAAAAGTTTATTATTATACAAAATTAAATTAATTTTACATAGCAGTGCTGTTTTTTTTGTTCAAAATTCTATTCGTAACTAATAGACAATACTGTCAGATTTCAATTGTTTTTTTTTTTTGTAACCGTAGTGCTTCTAGGTCCACAATAATAAAGTTTTTTCCAAACATATTATTAACAAAAATTTAAATTAAAAATGGCTGCCTGAATGGCAGCCATTTTTTTTAAATTTAATTTAACGTGGGAGGAGTATCTCTTGTCTCTTCTCGTTACGATGCTCACGTACTCACTGCGGTGCAGACAAAGTGAGGCAAATTTTCGAATTAGTTAGTTTGAATTTTGAAAAGAAGACAAGTCTTTCATTGTTGGTATAATAATGTCTAACTGAAAAATTCCCCACTTAAACAAACACATTCCGGATTAAACAACAATTTTATTTTATTTTAACGATTTATAGCGAACAGGAGGCCCTGCCGCCGAAGCTGAAAACGATTACTGTCGGGTTTTTTTAATAAAATATAATAATACTGTCTCAAATAGAAACGGAAAAAAATCATCATCATCAGTCTGTGTCTACCCACTGCTGGATATAGGCCTTTCCTAATGCTCTCCACCATATGCGATCCTGCTCTTTCCGCATCCAGCTACTACCAGCCACTATTTGAGGTCGTCGGTGCGTCCTACGCTTCCTCGCCCCATACGTGGCCTCCACTCAGGACTTTCCTCCCCCATCTGCCATCGCTGACCCGGCAGATGTGGCCAGCCATTCTGACCACGTCATCGGCAAATCGTAATTGTGGGATGTACTCGCCGTTCACATTGATGCCCCGTGCCTTCTAGTCCAGCTCCTTAAATACATTTTCTAATTCAGCGGTAAATAGTTTCGGAGAGATGACATCCCCTTGACGTGCCCCCCGCTGCAGTTGAATAGGATTAGACTGCTGGTTTTGGACGCGGACAGTCATTGTCGCAGCGTTATACAGACATCTCAGCACCTCGATATAGTGCTGGTCTACTTGACAGCGCTGTAAGGATTCCAGAACAGACCCAGTTTCGATGGAGTCGAAGGCTTGTTCAAAAGCCATACAGCACGGCAGATTGTAGATACTCTGTAGTTTTCTGCACAGTCTGCCGCAGAGTATGAAATTGGTCCACGGCAGCCTTTACATGCGGAAACCATGCAAGAATAACTAACTTCTATGTAACTTCATATTCGTACATTAAAAATTTAAAAATATTGTAGTAAAATATTAAAACATGACGCGAGATGACTCTTATTCAAAGTCGCGACTCTACGTCATTTCACAAAACAAGCACCTTTTTAAACTATCACAGACCATGTAATCAGTTTCCACATTCGTTCTCATAATGTTAGATTCTTGTAATGTACGTGTACTGTAATGTGTACGTTATTTTAATTACGCAGCTGCCTATAAAATAGTGATTGCAATCGCGAACTGCGCGCGATTCTTTGCCTCCGCAGTTAACACAAATGTTTCCAATTAAAAAAGTGCTGATTTATACAATTCTCAGGCAAGTTAATTGATTCAGTATATGCTTACTCTTACTATTAGGTACGGTACAACGTAGGTAAACAAAACGTATGGTAAGTATCTATTTACATTCGTATACATTCCATATATCCGCTGTGCAATCAATTATCTGTTGATTTCCATAGGATCGTCAACGGCTGCTAACAACTCCACGGTTATATCACTGCTGGGATACCGCCATAACGATCTTCCTCCAATTGAGGAGGAAACTAGGGTAGTACCGAACTTGAAAATTAGTTTTTTAGTAACTACAGCACGAATTGGTGCAACAGAAGTAAAAATACAACACTGGTTCGACGGTGTGTCAAAGAGATCAATAAAAAAAACAAAGAAAACGTCAAAAAATCATTGATTCCAACGATTGTTACATCTACAGAGTACATGGATTACCATCGACGCCTAGACCAAGACAAAAAAGAAAAAAATAGAGAAAACTGAGCTCCGAAAGAAAGAACGCGAGGAGAAGGCTAAAGCTAGACGCCACGAACTCACGAACATAAAAGCAGAGCCAAATTTTATCATGGAATAGGGTTCAAAGGACAGGTTCACAAAAACATTAATAAGTATTTAAAAAAAATAACTAAGAGTACGCAATTCATGCATTAACTTACTCTCAAAGTACCAGTATTCGTTAAACAAAAGCTATCGAACTGATATTACGTTTAGTAATATAGGTATTTAAAAAATCATAAAGTCATAAGAGCCTTAAGATGCCGAAACATTTACCTTAATAGTACACAATTAGAAAAAATATTGAATCAGTTTATATAATAAATAAATAAATATTGGCAGACAAATTACACACCGCCATCTAGCCCCAAAGTAAGCGTAGCTTGTGTTATGGGTACTAGACAACTGCTAAACATACGTAAATACATTTTTTTTTTTTGTAAATACACACTTATGATACATAGAAAACACCCAGACCAAGACAAACAGACATGTTCATGCACACAAATGTTTGTCCTATGTGGGAATCGAACCCACGAGCGTTGGTGTCGAAGCCGCGTCATTGACCGCTACGCCACCGAGCTCGTCATATAAACAACGGCGATGAACGATTGTATCGTCTTCTCAAAATAGCACGGTAAATAATACATCGATAAATAAATACTCACACGTGGGTCCGGCGGCGACGCGCGTCCAAATACACGCAAACGTTGGACTGATAACGGACAACGGACGTCGGGCGCGAGGCGTGTGGTGCGGGCCGCGCGCGCTGGCACACTGACTGACTCTGATTAGCAGCAGGAGCCCCGGCAGCAACGTGCTGTGTGCTACTCTGCTACTGAGAGGTGACAGCTATGCACACCGATGCACGTAGCCAGCAGCGGCCGCCGCGATCTGGGCGGGTTGCGCGGAGGCTGGGCAGGGGCCGGCCGGCACACCCGCGACCCGCGTCCTCTCTACCGACAACTGCGTCATCTCTACCGACCTCTGCTGTGTGAATACTGAGATAATCGAAGTGATATCCGAACCAAACGAGTCTTAACTATCCCTATGTTAGTTTTACCACAGTATAAGTAATAGTACTACGTACAGTATGGCCTCTCCCTGCCGCTCCTCGTGTCGACCTCACCTCCCCTCTGAGACAAATCTGGAACAGTTTGTATGGCGCCGCACGCACACACGCTCATTTGCGCCCTGCACAGACGTCATTGTTTATGTAGTAGTAAATGACGCGACATTTGTATGGAGTGGCCGGGGTGTGGTTTTACCTAATCATGTAAAATCTTACCTGATTAACCTTAGGTAATTTCTTTCCAATTTCATAGGCAATTTTCCCTGGATTTACATAGATGACATAAAAAAAATACTTAAAAAACGTCACCACTTGAAAGAAGTATTTTTAACGTGACCTCCGTTTATGCCTCAAGTGCAAGTCGGTTAAATTGGAACATTTCGCGTATTCTTGATTGCGATGATAATGCAGCCTAGAGATCCCCGGTCGTGTATGGGACTTCAAAAAAGTCTGGGAATGCTGTTTTTCAGTTCTTGTCTAGTTCCAGCTATGACTTTTTAGAACAATTATCTGTATTTTGTAGTGTGAATACCCCTTTATGTATCATTATTAGGTACATATATTAATCCTTACATATATATTCCTCCTTTCCTTTCTTTTTTTTATACTACATCGGGTGGCAGACAAGCATACGGCCCGCCTGATGTGAAGCGGTTACCGTAGCCATATTAACGCTCGCAACATAAAATATCGCTCGCGCGCCGCCACCCCGCTGCCAACGCAGCGTCTCCTTCCTTTCTGGTGACCTCACTAACTCGCAGGAACACAACAACCCTCAAGGGGATTGTTATATGGCTGCGATATTCTGTTAGGTGGAGGTACATTCACCAGTCGGGTAGCCTACAATTACGCTCCCTACCTCTCTTTTCGCCAGAGCTTCGTTTGTCAGTCAGCAGGGTGCACCGCGTCCAGGTGAAGTTGGCTTTGGTTCAAAGATGTTGATGAACCACTTACACCCCAAAATCTCTTAATAAAATCACTTCTACTCGAGACCCAGTGTTTGCATCGCCTCCCAACCTTACAACTGTCTCTATGCAGACGAGGCGACCGTTACTGACTGATCTATCAACACACACAGCTCGAACCACTGGACGGATCACGTTGAAATTTGTCATACTGATAACTGATATATAAGCATCTGCTAAGAGATGATTTTTGAAAATTCCAAAGACAAGAATACGCGCGGACGAAGTCACAGGCGCAAGCTAGCTTCCTAAATCTGCTTTCCTTATTTATTCAGCATCCAGTACTTGCTATGAACAAAAATTCAAATAATCTCGTTAATTGTTTACAGATAGAGTTCATGTACACTGAACTTATTTCTGAGTATAGATGGGGCCAACTGTCCAATACTTTTGATAAAGTTAATTTGATAACGAGGTTTACTAAATCAAACAACTGGTGGGTTGGAGTCGTTTATTACTGACTCGTCTCGTACACAATTCACAATTGGTATACATACATGCAATTTACTTACATTGATCTATAATTGGACGCTGTTATGCAGAATAGAGCCAACCGACAAACTATGCCCAATTGAGAGATATAGGTAACGAGAAACTTTAAATCGTGTTTTATATATTCGCAAGAGATTCTAGCAGTATGATAACATATGTTTCTAAAAACTAATACTGCGTGATATATTAATTCCTATTAAACTTAAATAGTTTTAACTTAAAAGTAATAAATGACTGTTGGATCTATTCTGCATAATAGCGTCCAATTGTAGGACTGTGTACAGACGTTCCGATTTGTCGGATTCACAGAAATAAATAAATAGAGCCATTCGCGACACCGAGAAAACATATCCGAAATAAAATGAAACATATATACTCGTACATATTTTCAATACGTATTATTGGTTCGCGACTGCGAAGGCAAAAGAGGGTTGTCTATTTTATTTCTATATTATATGAAAACAATGTATTTTTTTAATTAAATTATTTGTACTGTAATATATGTCATCGATATAACATTGTTTATTGGGATTATTAGAAATATTGAATTTGCTACAAATATTACACTTTCAATTATCAAATTATTTTTTTCTTTCAAACTATGTTTTTTACGCAAATACTCGTGCATAGCATATATAGAGTATGGCAACATCTGTCGGTGACGTCTCTGAGCGAGTGATAACCACAACAAAATATAAACCGTTTTATGAGACAGTTAACCCATAGATGTAAAAACGAAGTGCACATATGAGCGAACACATGCTTACTTTTATACGAAAATGGAAGGAAATTTATACTGAAATTCACGTATTTGTTATTATTTTATTGTGGGTTCGTATGACTAGAGTATTAATTGTATTAAACGCATTAAGTTTTTCGGTCAGTGGGTAGCTTTCGGGGCGGGTATTTATGTATAAAACTTTTGTGATAATAATGTAATAATATAGTGTAAAAACAACAAATCATATGAAATGTACTTACGTAAAAAATGCATAGTTTTCTATATATTTTGTATTATATGACATACTAGCGGCCCGGTACGTGCTTCGCTACGTATAAAGTGAAATGATAAAAAAAAAAATTGGAACACCAAATTCATTTATTAAAAAAAAATATATATTAATTGCTAACTATTTTAAAACTTAATCCAAAACATTTGGATAAACAAAATTTTTTGTTTTTCCATTTTGAGCATGAATAAACAAACTGCTACCGACTCTGGAACAGGCAACATAAAGTCGAAGCACGTCCAAAATGAAATGACCGCATGAATGACATAACAACATGCCTGTACTGTCAACACTGTAAAAGTTTCAATTTGACAGTACAATCCCCATCTGAAAAAAGTTTCAATTTTACTGCAAAATCCCCATTAACAAAATGATCCGCCATTTATTGAATTCAATTGTTACAAAAAATGTGATAAATGAAGAACCGCTCCACCGATTTTGTGCAAACTTCACCTAAACCATCTACTAAATAGTCCGAATAAACGCTGAACATTTGGTTTGGATAGGTGAGCCCGTTCTTGAGTTATAAAATTACAACGAAAAGTGGCATTGATTTTTATATATATAGATAACTACACGTGGCACATAAATATATGATAAATTACTTTTGTTTAAACACAAATTTGCACTAACATTGAGTTTTAAAACTTACAAATAATTTACATATCCAGTCGTAGAAGATCCTAAGTCTATGCATATAACCTAGGACATAGTGTGAAGCTTATGCAAGCTCCAAATTATAATGGCCCCGACAAATCGGATCGTGAGAACGGGAACCCGAAGTTTCCTCTCCAAGTTTGGACATTTTTTTGCTACAACATTTTTAATTCTGCCCGACGAAATTTGTCGTATCAACATAATACAAAATAATTAAAAAAAATACAATATTAAAGTCCGAATGCGCTAAGACTATTAAATTTGTCTATACAAAGTTAATTCGAAACATGTATGAAACGAGGGAGGATTTCTGTGCGCACATTTCATATTATATTTTTAATTATTGTGTATGTAGTTTCTACAAACTAGTAGCAAGAAACGTAGCAGATACTTCCGAGTTCCCGTCCCCAACGCTGTACGTGAGGGCACTTAGCATAGGGCTGTACAATGACTACAACTAAATCGTATCACATCATGAGGCACTTGTAGTTCAACAGTAGTGCGCTGTGGCCGCAGGTGGGTGGTGCTCGCATTACAATAATACTTGCATTTAGCTACGAGGATGTCTAGAGCAAATGAGGAGGGACCAACTTTTAAAACAATGATTAAGTCTAAGAAACTATCTCTCCCGAAGGTGAGTGTTGAATACATGCACCAGCCCGCTGTTACGTTCTATTTTTGTGACACTTTTAGAACTGCTATTATAGAGCTTGTGTTTTCATTAGAACTCCTTCCCTATCCTCCGGCACTTCGCTGCGGGGTATCTCTCTTGAAGGTGATCACTGTGACCGAGCACCGAATATAATAAAAAAAACTGCTTCAATATCCAACAAAAAAAAAGTGGATGTTTGTTACATATTGACCAGTAAACGGCTGAACGGGTTTGGATGAAATTTGCCAATCAAGGGGAATATGATCCGAATTATCGCATACGACTTCGCCGTTAGAGGCGCTAGTGTCGAGTAAGGTCTCCAGAAGGTCAAATATCACGGTCTGTGGGCAAATAAACCCGAGTACCGACTCGGCTTTGTTTCTATTATTATTTAATATTGTGATAACTGAAATTAATATGGCAAATATGGATTACGGGTCAATTAATGGATATCAGTACTTTGATAATATTTTATTCTTCGTCAACTCATGTCCTTTTTTTTCGAACAAGACGAGACTTCACGACACTGGGGCATGCTTGATATTTTTGCGGTGCAGCTGTTAAGGTATTAATATGAACTAAAAGTAAATTTTATTTTCATTTCCGCATTCAACAAACTTTGAAAGCTGTACTTCAGAACATGACTCGACAGTGACGCCAACTGGTGAACACAAAAGCGGTAGTTTTCACTGAAACATGCCGACTTTTTATCCAGGTATTCTGTGGTCGCTGCACGAAGTGACAGCAGCGGCTGGTTTTATCACGATTAGTTTTGACACCCCTCGCGCTGCCAGCACCAGCGGCCTGCTTCGAACCACACGCACGAAAGCATAAAACGATTTCACACATAATTAAATATTAATTACTTAGTAGTATGTTAAAAATAATTCACAAGAAAGTAGCTATACATCCTGTCCAATGGACAGCCGACCACAGAAATAGCATTAAAAAAAAATCCGTCCGAAAGTCGGCATAATAATCACGATTTAAGTAGTGACAGATGCACAAGATGTGATGTGTGCTCGACCGAACATGTATTTTTCAAGTGAACATAGCAATAGTATACATTGGTAAAATTGTGACTTAAAATAGATTGTGATGTTACTATCGCACTTGTGAAATATATTGCTTAAAGAATAATGCAATGGTCATATTATTATTCTACAAGAGTTAGGAACTTGCCCGAGGAGCGAAAAAAATTACGTTCATATTTCGTCATTAGGTCTTGAACAGACGATGTATTTTGGAACGAAAGTAATGCTAAATATCAAAATAACATTTATCATCAAAACATACTACGCAGAACGAGACCACGCTTGCAAATTATTTAAACGCGACGTAGTTTTCACGTCGCGCTTTTTACATAGCAACCACCCCGTGCTTCGGCCAGGTGGCTTAGATCTTTCGGGACGGGGGCCCACCACACATTCCCACCACTGTATCTCATGTGTAGCCAGGATTAACAGCGGCGACCGCCAAAAAAGGCAATGAACGGTGAAGTCCATTGCAGTCCCGGGGATAAGACTACGGCTGCCTTGGAACTCACAACGAATTTAATCAGAAGAAATTAGTAGGAGTAGGAAGCTTTTGGAATTTGACTTCCGCTCTTAGCAATGTGAGAGACGGCAATATGACAAATAAGGCATTAAAGCCTAAAGAGATGGATAGTCAAGTGAAGCTCAACTGCCGTGCACCACGGATTTTATGTATGTACCACTATTGCACTATTGGGGACCTAAAACCTTGAGTTGTTACCTAACATATCGCTTCCAATAATATGAATTGCAAAATCGTCTGAACGCTTGGTAATTATCCCTTGTTGTTACCAAATCAGAATAGTATACTACCCCGGATGTGGCATGCACCGAATTCAATATGTGGTCCCGCTCCCGCCGCAAAAAGATCACACTCCCAGAGAAACTGCTGTGCTGTTTGATCGAATTCATAATTTGCAGCAGAACATTCGCATAAGGGCGACGGCACAAATTTAAACGAAAAGAGTTTAACCTTAAAATGTGATTAGAGATATTTAAAAAATTACAAACGCCATGCATGGCTAAACCGTCGCTGCTTTGCAAGTAAAAACTTACGTTTTTAACGCTAATTACACGAACGGCGTTTACCTTGCAAACAATTCGAAAGATGCACACTACCTCACTTAAACAAAACTTAAACATAACTTGACCAATAAAGGTAAGATAGAAAAAAAACTAACGAGCACGGCTGCGACTGGACGCGATCTCTTCACGTGTAACATATTGTCATGGTTTGTAAAATTGGACCCTGTTATGCAGAACAGATCCAACAGACATTTGTTACTTTTAAGTAAAGCTATTTAATTGAATATTTACGTTACATTTGTGATCAATCACACCGACATGCACGCTCTCATACACTGTGTAAAAGGTATGTGATGAGAAGCTTCTCATCACATACCTTTTATACCCTCACCATTCACACGCACCCATGACACTAAATCCATCATGCACACATGCATAGTAAATATTGTAATTTAACAAACTTGTAACCAGGTCACCTTGTACTTCAACGAATGCTTGTTACCAGGGAGAGAGCCTGGTGACCCGTAATACAGGCGGGTGTAAACTCGCCTAGCATGGGCACTAGATTTTCTCCACATGGAATCGCTGCAGAACATCTATGTATGCCTGTACATATTACATATACTTACATGTAATCTTATCGAATGTGGATAGAATAATAAATTTATTATATATATTATATATATATTTAAAGTTTAATAGGAATAAAAATATTACGCAGTATACGTTTTGGGAAGCGGTCATTTCTTTGATTTGAAGTTTCTCGCTATGTACGAGGTGCGGTCCAAAAGTTTCTGGCTAGAGAATTGGGCAGCTTAAAAAAAAACAAAAAAATATGTCATCGCGATTGTCATCTAACCTGCTTTTTCGTGTATGGTTTTGGGATTTCTGTTGGTTCTTGTTTTGATTTCACGGCGTTTTAACGATAGTAAGTCGGAATTTTTTCAAAATGTTCAAATTGGAATATCGCTCTGTGATCAAATTCCTGACAAAGGAAGGGGTCAGCCCGACCGATATAAAAAAAAGGTCGGATGCCGTGTACGGGGATACTTCTCAGTCATTTTCCACCGTAAAAGAATGGAGTAAGCAGTTTCGTCGACGGCGACGAACCTCGCTCCGGCCGGCCTGTGGAAGTACTCACCGAGGACTGCGTCAAATTAGTGGAAAAGGAAGTTCTGAGTGAAGAAGATAGTTAAGACTAAAGAAATAGTGCCAAGAACCGGGCTTTCGAAAATTTCAGTACTTAGGATTCTACATGAACATCTGCACATGAATAAAGTTAGTGCTAGGTGGGTACCCGAACTTCTTTCGAGCTTGCAGCGAACTAAGCGAAAAGTGTGTTCTCAAGAAGTTTTAGACGCGTATAGGCGTTACGGAAAAAGTTTTAAGCTATTGCATAGCTTCTATCGCGGGCCTTGAGCGCGGGGACCGAATCCAGAAATTCCGTAACGAAAAAACCTCACGCTCCCCACTCCGACGGGCAAGGAGGTGTGGCTTGAAGGCCGTGCATCGTCTAACGTCGTTTCAGTTCGGCAGTCTTCGACACGGCGTTGTGTGCGTGCGATTAGACGTATTGTACGACTCTACGAAACTCGTTTTATTTATTTAATAATAGAAAAATTTGTTTTCTTATCGGTCACCACGCTCAAAAAGTGTAACTTGAATTAATATCAAAGAAAAAGCAATACTGCATGAATAAAATAAATAAATAAAATTATAATTGCATAAGTTGATACAAAATGCTATGCAATAGCTTTACCGCGGCAGTCCCCGAGTGCCACACGTCTTTTTTGGAGTCGATTGTTACGAGAGACGAAACCATGGCTTTATACTATGATCCTCTGTCGAAAAGGGAATCGATGGAGTGGCGTCGTCTTGGTAAAAAGCCGCCTAGAAAGGCCAAGGTAACGCAATCCACCAAAAAGATAATGCCAACGGTATTCTGGGATTGTTACGAGAGCAGTTACGAGAGGTGTCGGGCTTCTCCACGATAATGCTCCAGTTCACACTGCTGCATTTGCCAAAGCTGCTGTAGCAAAATGTGACTTCGAAGAAATTCGCCACCCGCCGTACAATCCTGAGCTGGCCCCAAGCGACTACTATGAGTTCTAGAAACTTAAGGCAGACTTAAGGGGAAGACGATTTTCTTAGGATGATGAAGTGGCTCAAGCGGTTTTCGTCCATTTTGAGGACAAAACTCCAGAGTAAGTTTTCAAGGTGATAGAAATGCTTATCATGAGATCTGCAAAATGCATTGAAATGGAGAGGGACTATATCGAAAAATAAAAAAGGTTTTGTAAATATATCTACTTGTTTTCTCTGTTAGGCCGGAAACTTGTTGGACCGCACCTCGTATGGCACAGTTTGTCGGTTGGATGTACATTGCATATCAGGGTCCACTTGACCTAATAAAGGAACACGTAAGATTTTCAGCACGAACTATACAATAAAGTAAATTGAAATAATATTATTTCATAAATTAAAATATACAAAATGGTATAATGTTAAACTAATGACAGATAAAAATAACTTATTATTAATTAATAGGATGTTGTGTAATTAATCACACTGCTGTAGCTAAACTTTAAGACACTACGGTCTTTTAGAGCTATTTCGAACGAATGAAATATCAGCAGTTGTATTCAATCACTTAAAATATGTTTGCTACTCGTATGTCCATGTCGCAGCCAGTTCGTAGAATCGCCGCATTGCATATATTTTGTTATTTGAGTATACGATATACATAAGGAACCTTGTAAACGGTAAAGCTGCGAAATTTTGATGTTGTGGGGTAATTACGTGCTTGTTGTATATTAAATTAACCCTATAACGTTTTAACTTTAACAAAATCGAATAACTTCAAATTTCGCAGCTAAAAACGTGGTCTGCACACCACCATTACTTTACAACTAAAAATATAACTATTTCAACTCGCGCCAATAAAGTAACTAATTTAATGTAATTCTCTCTCACACGTAATTCCGCCTTTACTTTTTAATTTATAGAAGCCTGGTCGACGTGGCAGACGTGAGATAGAAAATTTCGAGATTTTATATAGCGTTGTCATACAACTGCACATGTGCTCTCCTCTGACAAACTCAGCACGTGACACGAAATAAAAAATCGAATTCATCTGTCTCACTTCCTTGCACGATGCCTAGTATGCAGAGTAGGCGTAAGTTGCTCTTTTTCTTGTGCGAATGCAATAGAAATTTGTGTATTGTATACTCAGTCTACGGTTAACTCAGCGATGAGATGCGAGTGAGAAAGAAGGATTTGCGTCGACATTTTTGATAAGTTCCTTTAATGGTGCGGGTGACACTTATGACTACAATTTGTATTCCTAGTGTATCACATTGAGTGTTGTGCGTCCGGTCCGCTGTCAGTCCGCGCGGCCGACTCGTCCCACGTGCGCCCACTGGAAGCATATGAAACTTAAGATTCAGGTTAGTTAGTAGTTATAAAAAATGTCTGTCGTCGACGTGATTATGTCCATAAATCTATTCTACAGGGGGAGGCGATTCAGAAAATCGGTGATAACAAAATTGGCAGGTTATAGCTTTAGAGCGCGATCTGCTCGTAGCTGTACCTATGGGTACTTCCCGACGATAGGGATATAGCGGGGCGGAGGGATGTAGAGGAGCGCGGCATCTTCGACGAACATGTGTACGGATGGTTTATTATGGGTCGGTCGCTCCGGCCGTCGTCTTCGGATGACAATCGTTAAGCTAAATCAGCGGGCTTCGGGCGGTTGAAACCGTAGTGCCTCTAAGAGCCGCGCTCCACCCGCCGCCCGCCGCCCGCCGCCCGCCGCCGCCGCCGCGGCGCCAGTGCGCACCGAAACGGCTTCAGAGACGAACCTGCGCACGCCGCGCCCGCTACCGGCGAGCTTTCGCTTCGCGATCATTTTTTGTTTACAATCACAAACGCTATTTGCTAAGCTTACTTGTAATAATAGTTGCATGATTAAATAGTAGATTAGTAGCCAAGGGCTGTAAGGCATCAATTGCAGCTTCCATTTTCATTGAATCGGGAGTGCAGCTTATATCTTCATCACTTGCAGAACTCATGTTTTTTTCCTAATTAGCACGTAATTATAAAAAAATCCCGAAAACAAACAATATTAAAAGTAAAAGTTTCTATTCCCGCCTTTTTTCATCTCTTTTATTTTATTTTTTTTCTAGAAGGAAATTGAGCTTCGCCGTTCGATATTTAAATTGATGACTATTATACTCATACGAAGACAAGGCTGAATAGCGTAGCGACCTCTTTTGTCATTGGGCTGAATGCATGATGTCTATTGCCAGTATGATGGTTAGATGTACGCGAACTTTTTGAAAGAGTGAAGTGTTTTTTTTTTTAATTACTTACCGCCCTAGAGCCTTTTATAACTACATTATTACCCTAGAGCTCTAATTGGTCACCTACAAGCCCCATTTGGGGGTAATAAGAACCTACTTACCGAATATAAGAGATGTAAAATATAGTTAATAGTTATCCGCGTATTAATTTCACTCTCGCACGACTACATACCTCGGCCTAGATGCAGGTGGTCTTGAGGTGCATGGACAGCAGCCCCTTGGCCACGAACTACATACCTCGGCCTAGATGCAGGTGGTCTTGAGGTGCATGGACAGCAGCCCCTTGGCCACGAACTACATACCTCGGCCTAGATGCAGGTGGTCTTGAGGTGCATGGACAGCAGCCCCTTGGCCACGAACTACATACCTCGGCCTAGATGCAGGTGGTCTTGAGGTGCATGGACAGCAGCCCCTTGGCCACGAACCCGCGGCCGCACAGCGCGCACGAGTACGGCCGCGCGCCGCTGTGGTACCTGCGGCCCGGGGACAATACTAATTTATTTTTATTTTTTTCAATTCAATCATTTATTTGCATGAAACATGGTAGTTTAGGTGACAATGTAATTGATAGAAGTCGTACATCATGTTCCGCTTATTAGAATAAGCATGCGACTTAATTAATTGCGGGTCGATATTAAAAATAAAACATTATCATTAAATTACATTAAATGAGAATACAAAGGAAAATATTAAATTTGATTAAATTACATTACATTACAATTAAATTACATTACAATACAAAATAAATATAACTATTCTAAAAATTCTTTAATTGCATAGTAATTTTTATCATTAAGCCATTTATACAATTTTGTCTTGAATTCTTTAATGGGCATTTTTTTTAAGTCACTTGGTAATTTATTAAATAGTCTAATACACATGCATAAACAATTTCGACTGTATTTTTCAGTTGCCGGCGTTTCATAGAAAACTAACCTATGAGGGTTGCTTTGACTTCTATGGTTAATGTCAATCGCTTTAGTGAATAAGTGAAATAATTGCTTTAGAAAAACACAGGCATCATATATGTATAGACAAGGCAAGGGTAGCAGACCAAGATCCCTAAATAAAGGTTTACACGAATCACGAATATCCCCATATTCCTGTCATTGCGCGTAAGCACTTTTTTTGTGCTTTTAAAGCTCTTTGTATATTTATGCCATTTCCCCATATGAGGAGACCATACCGTAGGATTGATCCTACGTGGGCATGGTAAGCCGTTAAGACGGTAGATCTATTAGTCAGGTTTCTCAAGCATCTTAGGGCATAGGCAAATTGGCTAATTCTTTCGCTTAATTGTTCGATATGGGAATCCCAGTTTAATTGTTTATTAATAATTATTCCCAGAAATTTTGTTTCGTTTAACTCCTTAATGTAAGAATGTAAGAATTTTTGTATTTTATTTGTAGTTGTATCTGATTATTATTAAAGTTAATATAATTAGTTTTATTCAAGTTAATGTTTAAATTACTAATGTCAAGCCAATTTATGATTGTATCTATAGTTTTATTTATGTCCGTTTCGTGATTTTTTATTATGTCATTATTGATTTTACCTTCAGTAGTTACTATTATGGAAATGTCGTCAGCAAATATTACACATTTATGGTTCGTGATATCAACTATGTCATTCAAGTAGGTGAGAAATAAAAGAGGTCCCAAGACACTACCCTGTGGGACTCCGTATCTGTTGTATTGATAATCAGAGGCAAATAAATCAACCTCATTTTTTTTATTTAAATTCGTGATGGAAACATGCTGTTTTCTACGACTTAGATAGGATCGAATCCAGTCCAAAGGAATTCCTCTTACACCTAAGTTGTCTAATCTTTGTATGAGCATATCATGAGCGACAAAGTCAAACGCTTTGCTAAGATCAAAGAACAAAACAGTAGTCAAGATTTTTTTATTAATTTTGTTTAAAATTTCTTTCAATAGAGTGAAGGTAGCTAGCGTGGTAGATTTATTTTTTTGGAATCCAAATTGTTCAGGCCGAATTATATTAAATTGATAACAATACTCACTTAAACGCCTATACATGCATTTCTCAAAAATTTTTGAGAAAATAGAAATTAATGTAATAGGACGATAGTTATTTGCATCACGTCTATCTCCTTTTTTGAACAGAGGCTTGACGACTGATATTTTGAGTAGCTCAGGAAAAGTCCCTGTCATAAATGATAAATTTATTAAATGCGTAAGAATTAGTAATAAGTTATGTATGGAAGCTTTAATTACCTTAGTAGGTACTTATTTCGTCAAATCCTTCCGATTTTGTATTACTTAAAGACATAACCAAGACAAAGGAAGGCAAGAGACCTCGCGGCCGCTCTCCAACCAGGTGGGGAGATTTAATTAAGTCTCTCACAAAGTCCTCCATGTCCGAATGCTCCCACAATGCCTCCAACAGAACCAAATGGAGAAATATAACGGGAGCCGCCATTCGTAGTGACCTGCTCATGATCACGACCACTCTGCCAAGAGTGTCCGACTGAGAAGAAAGACATAACCTCCCTCAACACTTTTGTTTCAGTCACCGGCTTTAAGAACATTGAATGAGGACTATTTTCCAGTTTTTGTTTGGAACGTTGTTTCTTTCCATCTGTATTTTGATTATTTGTTTTGATAAAATATGTATTTAAAGTTGTTGCAATTTCTGCAGGATCTTTTATTATCTTGTTACCTATTTTGAGATATTCTATTTCATTTTTATTATTAGTGCTACCTCCAATTTCATTGTTTATTATGGCCCAAGTTGCTTTACTTTTATTTTTACTAGCGTTAACAAAACTTATATTATAATTCTTTTTCAGTTTATTTATGCAGGTCTTTAGCAGTTTTGAATGATTTACATATTTTATTTTGGTTTCTGTAGTTTTACATTTATAGTATTTATATCTTACCAAACGTTTCGTTTACAGTGAGAGGACGATAACAGAGGATGTCTCTTATCGTTCTATCTCTATTTTTCGGGATGTAAAACTGTATAAAACTGCATTACCTTCATAAAAATCAGGGACATAAAAAATTATGAAAATCTTTCGCCTCCCTGGTTTTTATTTTTAACGATGCAGGATTGAAAAAGCCGAATTGCGCTATCTTTTAAATCGTTAAGTATTAATTGTAATACGTTATGAAGCCTCGACGCGCTGGACGAATACGGATATCTTTATTTTGGCGATGCTCTCAGCTCTCGGAGCCTCCACTGCGAACTTATAATAAATGACTGCAATATAATTATGCACTCGTTCCCGAGCCCTGGCCGGTGTGGCCCGGTCTCTACGCCCGTACGTACCGTTCGTGTATGACGAGCGTGGAGCGCTGGCTGAAGGCCTTCCCGCAGTGCGAGCACACGTGCGGCTTCTCCCCCGAGTGCACGCGCTCGTGCAGCGTCAGGTTGCACTTCTTCACGAACCCCTTGCCGCACGTCCTGCAGACATCACCCGCGCCATACCTTACCTCGTACGGTTGTGTACAGCCCTTCGGCTACCTTCACGCGACCACCGTTTGTTTCCAATTTTTCACGTATGCTATTTTCCCGTTTAAGTGACACACATTCAAAAGTGAACCATTTCATATGTCATAATTGTACGTTACGATTGAACACAAATAGTCCTCGTGTGATGATAGAGTTGAATACACGTGAGCGATTCGAATCGAAAAGGCGTCGTGTGAATGTAGCCGAAGAGCTTCAACATTTACGGGAACTCAACGCTATTCTCTTGTAGCCTTAGGACGTTTGTCCACTGCGTGCGTCACGTCTCCGATGTTTTAACAGACCGAAGTAGTCTAATTTTGTAATTATGTACGAAACATTTAAATCTGTACGAACGAACATCCACTCGATCCGTCAAAAAAATTCGAGTAACGGATCAGGAACGTACGACGAACGCACGACGAACGAACGAAATGAAATATGGATCACTTCTTCGATCCGTCAAAACATCAGATCCGTAACAAACAAGAGAATCGACACTCCCAGAGACATGAACGAGACGACAACGGGCGGCTTCATACTGTGGGGTGTAAGTGGTTCATTAACATCTTTGAACCAAAGCCAACTTCACCTGCACGCGGTGCACCCTGCTGACTGACAAACGAAGCTCTGGCGAAAAGTAGGGAGCGTAATTGTAAGCTACCCGACTGGGGAATGTACCTCCACCTCACAGAATACCGCAGCCAAATAACGGTTCTCTTGAGGGCTGTTGTGTTCCTGCGAGTGAGTGAGGTCACCAGAAAGGAAGAAGATGCTGCGATGGCAGCGGGGGTGGCGGCGCGCGAGCGATATTTTATGTTGCGAGCGTTAATATGGCTACGGTAACCGCTTCACATCAGGCGGGCCGTATGCTTGTCTGCCACCCAACATAATATAAAAAAAAAACGTGTCGATTCGTTTATGCTTATATTGTCGGCACCCCGCCGCCCTCTATCTTCCAGTTCGTGACTTGAATACAAACACATATTTATACAAAAGGCAAACTTTACTTAAAAGTTACTTTTCAAAGCTAAATTGAAGGTTACATCTGCGGCGGCTACGTGTAATCGATCAGAGTAATATTAATATTTTTATACAAGACTGCTTAAAGTTTGTTTTTTTTTTTAAAAGCAAACTTATATGAAGATTATAAACAACAATGGTCCCAATACAGAACCTTGTGGAACACCGGACTGAACTTGCATCCTTATGGATGATGACGGTCAAAATCTGTGTCGATAAAAGGTTTATCGCCACATCTTTAGACCTATTTTAGTTACAGGGCGATAATCATAGGAATAAACTACTCTGTATGCCAAAACGATACAGTCTCGAGATCTATTCGGTCAAATGCTTCACTGAAATCGGTGCAAAGAGTAGATATCTACTTGCGTTCCTTTGTTTATAAGCAATTTGGTATATTCATTTAGTATGAGTAAGCCACGAGATCTAGTTTAGTGAAAATTATTTTTTCAGACTTGTTAACCTTAAAAAAATATTTATTTATTGGTTCCAGATTCTAACAGCGTTATTGATAAACCTTACTTAACCTTCAAACAACCTTTTAAATAATCCTTAACAACTTTTTGCATTCATTAACGCTGTTTAGTCTTAATTGATTGTTTAAATAGATATTTAAGTAGCTGTCAAATTAAACAACCTCATACCGTTGTTTAACTTAGTTAAACAACATAATGGCCTCCACTACCCTATTGCAGCTTCAGCTGAGCTCAGTGGTTGTTTCATTTTATAATTTTTACGGTAGGATAAAATTACAAAAATGGAATACTTTGATTTTAATGATGATAATGACTTGGAACAAGGTCTGATGGAGGTAAATGAGTTTATGCGACATCGAATAAAAGTTTACAAACCCAGATTGAATCCCATGATGGAATATGATGAAGTGGAATTTAGAAAAAAATACAGGTTTTCCAAAGAAAATATACATAAAATCATAAATTTTGCGAAGGAATATATAATCGAAGGAAAATATGATAGGAAAGTAGACAAATCACTAAACACAACACACAAGATTCTGCAAAAACCACAAGAAAGCAAATGAAATGAGATGATACTGTTGATTGTTGGCACTTGGTGGAACAAAAAAAGAAACACAAATACCATCTGTTTACCTTGATAATGCCTTAGCGGCGAAACCGGTCGGTAAAATTAAATATAATTAAGTGGAACAGTACAAATGTTTTATTATAACATTATGAAATAAAATGAGGATTTCGGGCAGCTGACAGATAGTAACAATGAGTTATTGACAGTTATACTTCTTAAATTTTGACATTTGTAATGACAATTGCTCTTCCACCCGGATTCCTACCAATTCTACTAAACGGTTGCCAGCGTTAAAAATAATAAGTAGTGTTTAACAAAGCAATGTCAAAGTATCGTTTATGAAAACAATTTTTTTAACGATAGTCTTTGCGAAAACGTTACGTGGAAAACGGCAGCGATCACGCGGAAGCTCGATACGTACTTGCAGACGTTGGGTTTGTACCCGGTGTGTATCCTGATGTGGAACTTGAGGTGTTCTCTCGAGGAGAGCGCCTTCCCGCAGACGTTGCAGAGGAAGTTCCTCTCGCCGGAGTGCGCGCGCAGGTGGCGGCGCAGCGAGTTGAGGTGCGCGAACGAGCGCGAGCACTGCCCGCAGCGGAGCGCCAGGGGGCGCGCGGCCGCCTCGGGGTGGCCACGGAGACGGTGGGACAACAGGTGTCTGTGGACAACGACGCGCTCACGATAACAACGAGCGCGAGCACTGCCCGCAGCGGAGCGCCAGGGGGCGCGCGGCCGCCTCGGGGTGGCCACGGAGACGGTGGGACAACAGGTGTCTGTGGACAACGACGCGCTCACGATAACAACGAGCGCGAGCACTGCCCGCAGCGGAGCGCCAGGGGGCGCGCGGCCGCCTCGGGGTGGCCACGGAGACGGTGGGACAACAGGTGTCTGTGGACAACGACGCGCTCACGATAACAACGAGCGCGAGCACTGCCCGCAGCGGAGCGCCAGGGGGCGCGCGGCCGCCTCGGGGTGGCCACGGAGACGGTGGGACAACAGGTAATTACTCGACGTGGCCGCGGCCGCCTCTCAGCGGAACTGGAAAATGATCATCGCCACGCATAGTCGTCAGTAAGCTTACAAGGCACTGGCGTTTGGGCGGCTCGAAAACATTTATCTCCGCCTAGCGGCAGTCGATCACGAGGTGGAGCACGATTTAATCGGCTTCAGTGCGACTGTCTCCGCGGAGCGCGCAGCGTACCTCATGTAGACGAAGCCCTCGGGACACAGGTCGCACACGAACCTCTTGGTGAGCGGCTGCGCGGCCTCCACGCCCGCCGCGCCCAGCTTGTGGGACAGCCCTGCAACACGTCCACACACCTACTATTAACTTCCGATTACTACATTGCCCTTAGATCCGGAAATCTTGCAGAAACAATAAATAATTAAACATTTGCTCGTTTCGTGGTAGTAACAATTTTTATGACCGTCCCGCATCCGCGCCGCCGGTCTGCTGCACGGGTGCGGCCGGGAGTGACAGCAGCGACCCCAGGGACCACATGAAGTTCGCTGCGGTCGCGGGAGTAATACCACGGCCGCCTCGGAACTAAAAACGAACTTCATCAGAAAAAAATCTATGAAGCTTCGGAATATTACGTCGGCTCTCGGCAATGTGAGAGAGAGCAAAATAAAGCACAATCATTATGATACAAATTATGTACACTTCTACAGAGTGGTAAATTTAAAAGTGAAGTTACCTTAATTGTTAGTTATAAGAGTTAAACTATTTTACGAGATCACTATTAAATTTTAAAATTATGTTTACACGAGTCCAGTACATAAATGAAGAGAAACAGTCATTCTCGCAATTTTATAGTTTTCTATTCAGACATACATTCTGACAGATCTATATCAACCTTCTGTGTTCCAGCGCATTTGTAGAGCGTCAATTCAATACCGAGTTGTGCAGTATACTGACCGTGCTTGAGTATCTGGTGCGGGTCCCTGAAGGTCTTCTCGCAGAGCGCGCAGCGGTAGGGCCGCCGGTCCCGCTCCCAGTGTTCACTCCGCCTGTCAGACAGTATACTGACCGTGCTTGAGTATCTGGTGCGGGTCCCTGAAGGTCTTCTCGCAGAGCGCGCAGCGGTAGGGCCGCCGGTCCCGCTCCCAGTGTTCACTCCGCCTGTCAGACAGTATACTGACCGTGCTTGAGTATCTGGTGCGGGTCCCTGAAGGTCTTCTCGCAGAGCGCGCAGCGGTAGGGCCGCCGGTCCCGCTCCCAGTGTTCACTCCGCCTGTCAGACAGTATACTGACCGTGCTTGAGTATCTGGTGCGGGTCCCTGAAGGTCTTCTCGCAGAGCGCGCAGCGGTAGGGCCGCCGGTCCCGCTCCCAGTGTTCACTCCGCCTGTCAGACAGTATACTGACCGTGCTTGAGTATCTGGTGCGGGTCCCTGAAGGTCTTCTCGCAGAGCGCGCAGCGGTAGGGCCGCCGGTCCCGCTCCCAGTGTTCACTCCGCCTGTCAGACAGTATACTGACCGTGCTTGAGTATCTGGTGCGGGTCCCTGAAGGTCTTCTCGCAGAGCGCGCAGCGGTAGGGCCGCCGGTCCCGCTCCCAGTGTTCACTCCGCCTGTCAGACAGTATACTGACCGTGCTTGAGTATCTGGTGCGGGTCCCTGAAGGTCTTCTCGCAGAGCGCGCAGCGGTAGGGCCGCCGGTCCCGCTCCCAGTGTTCACTCCGCCTGTCAGACAGTATACTGACCGTGCTTGAGTATCTGGTGCGGGTCCCTGAAGGTCTTCTCGCAGAGCGCGCAGCGGTAGGGCCGCCGGTCCCGCTCCCAGTGTTCACTCCGCCTGTCAGACAGTATACTGACCGTGCTTGAGTATCTGGTGCGGGTCCCTGAAGGTCTTCTCGCAGAGCGCGCAGCGGTAGGGCCGCCGGTCCCGCTCCCAGTGTTCACTCCGCCTGTCAGACAGTATACTGACCGTGCTTGAGTATCTGGTGCGGGTCCCTGAAGGTCTTCTCGCAGAGCGCGCAGCGGTAGGGCCGCCGGTCCCGCTCCCAGTGTTCACTCCGCCTGTCAGACAGTATACTGACCGTGCTTGAGTATCTGGTGCGGGTCCCTGAAGGTCTTCTCGCAGAGCGCGCAGCGGTAGGGCCGCCGGTCCCGCTCCCAGTGTTCACTCCGCCTGTCAGACAGTATACTGACCGTGCTTGAGTATCTGGTGCGGGTCCCTGAAGGTCTTCTCGCAGAGCGCGCAGCGGTAGGGCCGCCGGTCCCGCTCCCAGTGTTCACTCCGCCTGTCAGACAGTATACTGACCGTGCTTGAGTATCTGGTGCGGGTCCCTGAAGGTCTTCTCGCAGAGCGCGCAGCGGTAGGGCCGCCGGTCCCGCTCCCAGTGTTCACTCCGCCTGTCAGACAGTATACTGACCGTGCTTGAGTATCTGGTGCGGGTCCCTGAAGGTCTTCTCGCAGAGCGCGCAGCGGTAGGGCCGCCGGTCCCGCTCCCAGTGTTCACTCCGCCTGTCAGACAGTATACTGACCGTGCTTGAGTATCTGGTGCGGGTCCCTGAAGGTCTTCTCGCAGAGCGCGCAGCGGTAGGGCCGCCGGTCCCGCTCCCAGTGTTCACTCCGCCTGTCAGACAGTATACTGACCGTGCTTGAGTATCTGGTGCGGGTCCCTGAAGGTCTTCTCGCAGAGCGCGCAGCGGTAGGGCCGCCGGTCCCGCTCCCAGTGTTCACTCCGCCTGTCAGACAGTATACTGACCGTGCTTGAGTATCTGGTGCGGGTCCCTGAAGGTCTTCTCGCAGAGCGCGCAGCGGTAGGGCCGCCGGTCCCGCTCCCAGTGTTCACTCCGCCTGTCAGACAGTATACTGACCGTGCTTGAGTATCTGGTGCGGGTCCCTGAAGGTCTTCTCGCAGAGCGCGCAGCGGTAGGGCCGCCGGTCCCGCTCCCAGTGTTCACTCCGCCTGTCAGACAGTATACTGACCGTGCTTGAGTATCTGGTGCGGGTCCCTGAAGGTCTTCTCGCAGAGCGCGCAGCGGTAGGGCCGCCGGTCCCGCTCCCAGTGTTCACTCCGCCTGTCAGACAGTATACTGACCGTGCTTGAGTATCTGGTGCGGGTCCCTGAAGGTCTTCTCGCAGAGCGCGCAGCGGTAGGGCCGCCGGTCCCGCTCCCAGTGTTCACTCCGCCTGTCAGACAGTATACTGACCGTGCTTGAGTATCTGGTGCGGGTCCCTGAAGGTCTTCTCGCAGAGCGCGCAGCGGTAGGGCCGCCGGTCCCGCTCCCAGTGTTCACTCCGCCTGTCAGACAGTATACTGACCGTGCTTGAGTATCTGGTGCGGGTCCCTGAAGGTCTTCTCGCAGAGCGCGCAGCGGTAGGGCCGCCGGTCCCGCTCCCAGTGTTCACTCCGCCTGTCAGACAGTATACTGACCGTGCTTGAGTATCTGGTGCGGGTCCCTGAAGGTCTTCTCGCAGAGCGCGCAGCGGTAGGGCCGCCGGTCCCGCTCCCAGTGTTCACTCCGCCTGTCAGACAGTATACTGACCGTGCTTGAGTATCTGGTGCGGGTCCCTGAAGGTCTTCTCGCAGAGCGCGCAGCGGTAGGGCCGCCGGTCCCGCTCCCAGTGTTCACTCCGCCTGTCAGACAGTATACTGACCGTGCTTGAGTATCTGGTGCGGGTCCCTGAAGGTCTTCTCGCAGAGCGCGCAGCGGTAGGGCCGCCGGTCCCGCTCCCAGTGTTCACTCCGCCTGTCAGACAGTATACTGACCGTGCTTGAGTATCTGGTGCGGGTCCCTGAAGGTCTTCTCGCAGAGCGCGCAGCGGTAGGGCCGCCGGTCCCGCTCCCAGTGTTCACTCCGCCTGTCAGACAGTATACTGACCGTGCTTGAGTATCTGGTGCGGGTCCCTGAAGGTCTTCTCGCAGAGCGCGCAGCGGTAGGGCCGCCGGTCCCGCTCCCAGTGTTCACTCCGCCTGTCAGACAGTATACTGACCGTGCTTGAGTATCTGGTGCGGGTCCCTGAAGGTCTTCTCGCAGAGCGCGCAGCGGTAGGGCCGCCGGTCCCGCTCCCAGTGTTCACTCCGCCTGTCAGACAGTATACTGACCGTGCTTGAGTATCTGGTGCGGGTCCCTGAAGGTCTTCTCGCAGAGCGCGCAGCGGTAGGGCCGCCGGTCCCGCTCCCAGTGTTCACTCCGCCTGTCAGACAGTATACTGACCGTGCTTGAGTATCTGGTGCGGGTCCCTGAAGGTCTTCTCGCAGAGCGCGCAGCGGTAGGGCCGCCGGTCCCGCTCCCAGTGTTCACTCCGCCTGTCAGACAGTATACTGACCGTGCTTGAGTATCTGGTGCGGGTCCCTGAAGGTCTTCTCGCAGAGCGCGCAGCGGTAGGGCCGCCGGTCCCGCTCCCAGTGTTCACTCCGCCTGTCAGACAGTATACTGACCGTGCTTGAGTATCTGGTGCGGGTCCCTGAAGGTCTTCTCGCAGAGCGCGCAGCGGTAGGGCCGCCGGTCCCGCTCCCAGTGTTCACTCCGCCTGTCAGACAGTATACTGACCGTGCTTGAGTATCTGGTGCGGGTCCCTGAAGGTCTTCTCGCAGAGCGCGCAGCGGTAGGGCCGCCGGTCCCGCTCCCAGTGTTCACTCCGCCTGTCAGACAGTATACTGACCGTGCTTGAGTATCTGGTGCGGGTCCCTGAAGGTCTTCTCGCAGAGCGCGCAGCGGTAGGGCCGCCGGTCCCGCTCCCAGTGTTCACTCCGCCTGTCAGACAGTATACTGACCGTGCTTGAGTATCTGGTGCGGGTCCCTGAAGGTCTTCTCGCAGAGCGCGCAGCGGTAGGGCCGCCGGTCCCGCTCCCAGTGTTCACTCCGCCTGTCAGACAGTATACTGACCGTGCTTGAGTATCTGGTGCGGGTCCCTGAAGGTCTTCTCGCAGAGCGCGCAGCGGTAGGGCCGCCGGTCCCGCTCCCAGTGTTCACTCCGCCTGTCAGACAGTATACTGACCGTGCTTGAGTATCTGGTGCGGGTCCCTGAAGGTCTTCTCGCAGAGCGCGCAGCGGTAGGGCCGCCGGTCCCGCTCCCAGTGTTCACTCCGCCTGTCAGACAGTATACTGACCGTGCTTGAGTATCTGGTGCGGGTCCCTGAAGGTCTTCTCGCAGAGCGCGCAGCGGTAGGGCCGCCGGTCCCGCTCCCAGTGCCGCGCCCAGTGCCCGCCCCACTCCGCGCGGGTCAGCACCTGCATACATGGATTGCAATCTATATCATGTTACAAAATCTCTCTGTATTGGCTCATAGGCATGGCAATGGTGTCGAGGGGCTTTTTATTCAACTTATAAAAAAGAAAGTTCTCTACTTGACCCGTATGTATTTTTATTAATAGCTCTGGATACAATACCTTTAGAGCCCGGATTTTGTTATTTTTATCTTCATCATCAGTCTGTATCTATCCACTGCTGGATATGCCTTCCCCGATGCTTTCCACCGAATATGATCCTCCGCCTTCCGCATTCAGCCGCTTTCTTATGGTCACCTGACCATCTAGATTCTAGACGAAGAGCGTCCAACGCTTCGTCTTCCTACGCGCGGCATTCACTCTAATACATTTCTCCCCATCTACCATCACTTACTCCGCAGATGTGATTTTTATCTTATTCCCGTAATATTCAAGAATAGAGCGACCGAAAAGAATAGAAATTAAATGAGGGCGCCACTATCACTTAGCGGGCTACACAGACTACTAGATTTTTTTTTTTTTTTTTTGGGATTCTAACAGCTTAATAAAAATGATAAACATAATTAAATGTGCAGCCTTCTTGCTAATAATAAGACTCCATTTTGATACTTGATAATTATTTATTTACTGCGACATTTACCATGATTTCTTTTAATACAGTATCTATAGTACTACATGTCTCCAGACAGTCAGGGAATAGTAACTAAAGGATTAGGGAGAGCATAAAATATCCATGAGGGTCGACGTGTCACCGGTGCATGCAGCACTGGACCCACTCTAAGATAAGATAAAATCTATAGTACTACGTAGTAGTATATTGGCGGTTGAATCTCTGTTTAACCCTAGCAAACTATAGAGCGAATTTATAATTACAGAGTTTATGTAAAATTATTATTATTTTATTACTATCAAAGCAATTGAAGAGCTATTAGTCAATAAAATAATATAGATTTATTCATCCATACAGATATTCCTTTCTTAAGGTCATTCCCTATTGTTCTCCGCCAACCCGCAGGCGAGCAGCCTGGTGGAGTATGCTCTAAACTTCTTCGATGGAGGGAGACTCATGTCCCAGCAGTGGGATGAATAAGGGTTGTCGACGAAACGAAACGAACAGACATTCCGAAAATAATAGCAAAATTTTCTGGTTCACCGGAAACGGTAAAACAAAATCTCCATGTATCAAGTTGAAGACGTCGCGCTATAACTGATCGTCATTTAATTTCGTAAACAATGTACAGTGCCACAAACTTATCTGACCCGGTGGCCAAATTTAGAACTAAAGCCGCCATCTTGAAATGTCAAGTATTGCCAGGTACAATTAATTTATTTACCGCGAATGCACATTCCATTGAGGTGTATTTTTTTAAATACATATTATCTTTTTCCATACATATTAGGTTGGGGAAAAAGTCTTTTCGTATTTTATATGAAAATTCAAAACATTTTTTAATAAAGTTTATTTACATTTAACTAAAGTAAGGTGCCATTTTGTTCGATAACTTTTTGCCATCTTGTAGGTACAGACATGATCCCATTACTATAGAAATTTTGGGACTTCTGTTTAAAAAACCACGACAAGTGGTTTTGGCAGTCTTCTCGTGATGTTAACCTGACATTGCCTAAAGAATTCTGAAGAGACCAAAACAGGTGGAAATCAGAAGGTGCAAGGTCAGGACTATACGGCGGATGCACTAACACCTCCCAGTCAAACTCTCTTAATTTTTGCTGAGTGGCTAAAGATGTGTGAGGTCTAGCGTTATCATGATGAAAAATCACACCCCTTCTGTTAATTAATTCCGGCCGCTTTCTCTCAACTTTTTGCTTTAATCTCATCAGTTGTTCACAGTAGAGTCCAGAATCGATAGTCCTGCCTGGTAACAGCTCATAATGAATAATGCCCTTCCAATCCCACCATACACACAGCATCACCTTGTTGCGGGTTAACCCGGGTTTTTCGCACGTTCTTGTCGTACGTGATCCACTTTTCATCACCAGTTATAAGCTTCTTCAAAAACGGTTCGCTTTCATTACGTCTTAGTAAAGAATCGCAAATGAGTACACGGTTCATTAGGTTTCTTTCAGTGAGATCGTGAGGCACCCAAATATCGAGCTTTTTAGCGTACCCAGCTTTTTTCAAATGCGCCAAAACTGTTTTGTGGTCAATTCCTAATTCTTCAGCTACGTCATAACTACTGATATGCCGATCTTGCTCCATTTTTTCAAAAATGGCATCAATTTTATCCGTAACAGGGCGACCAGAGCGACGTGCATCTTTCACATCAAAATTTCCTGATTGAAAACGCTTAAACCAAATTTGTGCTACTCTCACAGACACTGCACTAGGCCCATAAACGTCACAAATTTTTTTCGCAGCTTGCGTTGCATTGTTACCTTTTTTGTAGTAAAATTTTAAAATGAATCGAATTTCTTCATTAGATTCACTCATCTTGGCAGTAAAAAACACAAATGAAAATCACACATTTACCTAATTTGAATTTGGAATTATCTTTTTTAAAATTTAAACTTTTTAAAGATATCAAAACCTGCCAGATACAAATGGTATAACCAAAGAGATTTTATTACAAGTTCATACATACTATAATGCGAAAAGACTTTTTCCCCTACCTATTACAATAAAAAAATCGTCAATGAGTTGTTTCTGTGCAATATTATAACTCTCAATATTATATAATAGCTATGATCGCGACTTTACGTGGTGCATTTTTAACACTAATCAACAAAAAAATAGAAGACTATTGATATTTAATTGAAACACCACACAACACAATTAATAAGTATATCAATGCTATTATTTTAACAGTGTATATACTTCTTTGATTTTTATGTTTCCTATACAACGGGCGGTATTTCGTTTAATGGCAACACTTAAGTCGATCGTACCGCCCCCGCCACCGGGCCAGATAAGTTTGTCACACTGTAACCTCAAACATTTAGAAATACATATCAAATTTTGTTAAAGTTTAACCATATTACTTTTTTTCTTGTATATATTTGTGTTTGCAATATTGTGTTTATTAAAAATCACGTGTGAACATAGCAGCATATATAAAGCAGCTGCTGTTTAGTTAATGGCTTCTAAATTCGATGACATTTTACTGATATGAACAATCAAATTCACAATTTATAATTCACAATCATAGAAATATTAGAAAAAACAGTAAAACATAATCACAAACCACAATGTTTAGAAATTTTGGCGGTACTCTAAGTGTTGCCAAATGCGGAAAAATATTACCAAAAACCAAAAAAAGTAGAAATTTAATTAATTTCTACTGTTTTTGGTCGATCTGTAATTGTAATAATTCAACAGCAAAACCGATAGTGGAATTTTACACGACATCTTGGAGCAACCCGACAGCAGCACGATATACAATTGTATTGTACACTTCAGTATGAAACATAAGATATGCAGAAGCTCATGAACTTAGACTTCATCACCATGTGAATCCAGAGGTAGTCAAACTTCTCGATAACACAGACCTAGTGAGAAGACTCAAAAGAACAAAACCTTTTGAATTAGTGTAGTAATAAGTGAGACAATGCTAGTGTTAGTGCATTAAATATAACACAATAAGAAAGTGTTTCACCTTAATAGACACTAAGAAAAGTCAATGGACATTATTCTTAGACTATAATATTTAGAAGTTTATGTTAAAGTTAAATTACTTATTAGCCCATAAGCTAGATTGTAATATTTTAAAGTTATAATACTTTACAAAAAAAAAAAAGTATGAAACATGTTTGTGCTAACTTTAAAATATGCTAAAGAAAAAATCGTATCCATCCGTCTCATTTCCTTACTTGATGGTGTATGTAGTAAGTTCTTTTATCTACTCTCATACTGAATTTAGACATTAAAAAACTAAACACAGAATCTTAATGACTGTCTTTTACGCACAAGCTATCAAAATAAATTTAAAAAGTTATTTTTAATTTAATTTTAATGAAAAATAACTTTTTTCTATTTCGATACTGTTTCCGCTCTGGATACAGGTATTTTAAACAGGTTGCAATGCAAATACATTGCAACTTTGCAAATTTTTCTACATAATCTGTGAACGCGGCGCCGCGCATGCGCACTACGCATGCTCGATCTGCAAATGGATTTATAGGTAAGAAATAAAGCTGTTAAATTAACTTCATAGTTGTATTTAAAATATTATTATAATATATTTCATGAGATTAGATAAAGTAGTGTATGAAACTGCACATAATTCTTAAAATACTCGTGTGGTCTATTATCAGATTCGCCTTCGGTTCATGTGATAAACTCAAGCTCGTATTTTAAGAACCCTCATTATGCAACATTTTCATAAAGTACTATTATACTACACCTACTTATAAAGTACTCTTTTAATGTTTCGATACTGTATCGATACAAATATACGAGAAAAAAATGTATGAAATTTCATTGTGACCCTACGGAACGAAAAAGGATATGAAATCCATTGTAAGCCTCTTTTTATTATTTAAGTTTTTGATAGATTCAATTTAATTATTGGTTTTACGTGCCTGGATATGAGTCTTTTTAAGTTCAGATTATTTGTATTATTATGGTTTACAGCATAGGGCACCACGCTACTCGAGTGCGGGTTGTCGGAGGTCACTGTTTTAAGCCGCTCAAAGACCGTTGACTTGGCTCGACTTGAACGACTGTCATCTAATGACAAAGGCCGGGGCCGATGGCTTAACGTGCCCTCCGAAGCACAGAGGAACTTGAGATAAATAAATCCGTCCATGAACAGGCTACGGTCGACATAGCTTAAGTTGCGTATTCGATGAAAATGACGTCCGCAACGACGCCAAGGAGCTTTTCATGTCTTATAGCATCTTATAACTTATCGCATATCTTAGAGTTTATAGCAGTGTCTGGTTTCAAATATTGTGCAAGGTGTGTGCGGTGTGTGCGGTGTGTGCGGTGTGCGAGGTGTGTGCGGTGTGCGAGGTGTGTGTAGTGTGCGAGTACCTTCCTGCAGCGCACGCAGCGCAGCGGGTCAGCATCGGGCGGCGGCGGCGCGGCGGGCGGCGAGCGCGCCTCGCCCGCCGGCGCGTGCGACCTGCCGAGTGCACGCAGTACAGCCCGCCGCTCATACGACAGCGCGAGGCGGACGGCGGCCGACCGAACTCCGACCTCCGCGACCGCGACGGTCGAGACCTCGACGTCGGCCGCCGCGAACTACTCGACTTAAGGCGACGTAACTACGTAAGTTCAGATTTGCAAATCGGGTTTATTCGTTATCCATATGAACTGAAGCATTGAAAAAACTATATGTTCTAATTGAACACCCGCTACGATCGGGCGCTCGAAGATATCGTTCAAAACTATTTCTCGGCTTTTTCCCGCTGTTTACTTTTATTAAATTAAAGATGTACAAAAAAATATTGTCATCGCCTGTACGAGTAGATCTGGACGTCAATTCGCGAGGTTACGTAAAAACCTTCAAAATTAACGATCTCTGTATAATTAATTGATCTTCTTCTGTGAGTTATTTCGAATCAGCTTTTAAAACCATGAACCGCTAGTACCTACTATATTATATTTACATATTATTTAGTGTAACTAATATCTTACTGCAATTATTGCTGTGTTTATAGTCTTATTCCACTCTAGAATATACATATTTAAAGAATCCTTTGAAACATTTAAAGATTGACTGGAAGAGATCCCTTGGAAGGATAAGTCGGCCTTTGTACACTTTTATTATTGTTTTATTTAGTACAATAAAGATATTACACATAAACAAAAAACAAGAAATACTTTTGAAATCGATTGAATCGAAAAATAAAATAGATCAGGTAGGTGCTCAATTATAACACATTTTTTTTTCAATGTTTCAGTACAAGCTGTCAAATAAACCTGGTTTAAGAGTCCATATCTGAAATTGTCTTGATTTTGTAAAAATTGCTCAATTTTTCCCTTCGCTTTCCAGACAGTATACATACGACAAGTAATTGAGTACATAATTATAAAAGACCATTCCTATTTCAGACAGAAAAAAGTAATTATATTGTTTAAAACATTAATTTGAATAATAAATCCACCTCGATTTGAACAACAGTTTTCTCGAATTTGATAAACAGGATCCTAAACATGGGCTCGTTTCTGTAGATATTGTTAAAGAAACACTTCGAAAAAAAATTAAAAATTATCTGAATAAAAGAATTTCATATATGGTCTCTTACACATCCGAAATTACGAACTTACGTCGCCTTAAGAGAACCCGAGTAGCTTACTTGCAGGCTAAAGGAGAGTAAGAACTGCTACCGAACTGTTTGAGTGGCATGTTGGTTTACTGGGCGAGAGACTCCTGTGATATGACCCGAAGGTCGGTGAACGGGGGTGCATTAGTTTTAGGGACCTTATTCAGGTTTACCTTTATAATGCCAATGAAACAAATTTATTATAAAAGAACAGTAAGTGATTTTATACACGCCAAGCCACAAATGCAATTTTTTTTATACCACTAGGGCGACAAACAGGCGTACGACCCGCCTGATGGGAAGCAATCATCGCAACCTATGGACGCTTGTGACGCAAGAACGCGTTGCCGACCCTAAAATATTATTGTCATTTATTGTATATATGTATATCAGCCATAGAGACGTTGGCGGTTCAAAACTCCTAGAAAATATTTTTTGAGCAAAAATTACCCTACACAATCAACCAAATTTCGAATTTGATTGATTGGTATGGGGTAACGTGTTTATAAACAAAAAACGAAGTGGTGCCCAGACTACCAATCTCCTTATTGTAATGGAAAACACATTCTAAGAAACCTACATCTAAATGTAAGACTGCATTGATTCAGTACCTGTAGTGCTGAAGCATCTCGCTCCTACTATAACACTGCATGAAGCATATGCAGCAGTGGTACATGTCCAAGTCTCCATCCTCCTGCTTCACAATCAACAAGTCTCTCTCCGACTCTTTCACATCTTCTTCCTTCACGAGCATCAGTTTAGTGACGTTGTCCGCACTCTCCCCCATGGCACCCACAGTCGTTCCTTCCGGCAAAACGTTAATCAACTCATTCCACTCTTTAAGCTTTGGTTTCTTTTTCCGACCTCTTTTCTCTGTCACCTGTCCATTCACTTCCACCTTTTTGCTCTTTTTCTTCATCTTAAGGTTATGTAGGGACATATCATCGCTGTTGTCTGATAGTATATCATCAGGGAAATCATTACTATCATCATTATCAAATGCACATTCTTGTTTAACTGGTTCTGGAGAGACAGACCTCGGTTCCTCTTTAACTTTAACCGCATCATTTGGTACTTGTACCACAGCGGGTACACCCTCAGTCTGCGTACTTCGCTCACAGTGTTGGATGTGTAGACGTGGGGACTCACTATTGTGCTTGATGAGACTTAGATCTATAGATTCGTTTATCTCAAGACGAAGCTGCAGCATGCTGCGTAACCTGGAATTATAAAAATACTCACAAAATATTTTAGTAGAACAAAATGTGGATGTTGCTATGACTGCAAGGACACTGTCTTGGTGGTTTTGAATTGTTTGTGGTCAACATTTCATCCTTTCCATGACGGTGCAAACATTTATGTAAGCATTCTCGTAAGTCTATGATAGTCTTTTGAAATAATTGACCAGGAATATTTAATTGTCAAAAGACTAATTTAGTAATCTACATATATGCTGCAATCACGATACTAATAGACATCTCGATTATGCAGTGCAAACCATTGAAAAAAATCATAATCAGGTATTAACTCTATGATCAGAAATAAGGTTTCAATCCAGTAATCACATCAACTTTCATCTCACATATTCATAACTGTTTCTGCTACAGATACAGACAGAATATTCAAGACAAACAACAGAGGTCTCTTTAAATTTTACCCCAAGCTTGAAACGAGCATGTGGCCTATGTAATGTAAAACAGTCATTACAACCTACAAATGGTTAAGACATAAGGAGTAAATCTTGTGCATTACCATCCCCGATATAGACACAGCACTTTGTCGGGAGTATCCTGGTGTAGTTTAATTACAGGAAAGAACCATGATCTAAGCTTCAGTATTCTGTAAGGTTTCTACCTTATATATACTCTCGCCACTGCCGGTCAGCGGGCCCCGTGCGCCCCGTTGGCGATAAATTGGCACCAAGTGCTCGTGAACTAGACTTTAGCTGTAAAGATAACGGTGAGCTACTCCGCAGAAGAAACACAACAGTACCTTTTCTGAACTTCAATGGTTTCATTGCAAAACTGATATAAATCGTTTACTTTGCAGCTGCACTTGTCGCAGATCTTCTGTGGAAGCCGGTCGTTGCGGAACACCTGCCGAAATCGAGATAAATACATTTTTACCATGCAGGATAACATTACCTTTAACACAACCTACGAAATGAATAGTCACCATTTAACTTTACCTTTATCGGCAAGTATAGAGCCATTTTCAAATTCAATGCGTTCTCCTCGTCAAATATATTGTTGTTAACAAACGCCGTCGAACAACACAGTCGACAAATATCATCCATTATTTATAAATTTATGTAAACTCTGCGATGTTTATTCCCGTTCCCCGATAGAAAGTGACAGACAGAGACAGATAGCTCGGCCATTTGTCAAATATTGACCTTCTACGGGCAGTGTTGCCAACGCTCTGAGGAGTATTATAGAAGACCTAAAAGATATATATTATATAGATAGTAAAATGTGGAGTGGAAGAGAGGACTGAGAGAGGGTGGGTGGACGCAGACGTGAGGGCGGAGAGACGCTGCGCCAAACTTTTGATTAATGAACACAATGTTTGTAAAGTTAACTTACTGCTGTTAAATTGTAGACATTCAAAACATTGAATATCATAACAAGTGGTTTATCCTACGCGTATGAAAATGTTCACAGTGAAAATCTTATTACTAATGTCATGCGAAAATAGTCTGATGGAATTGTCTGATTATATTAGGGTTAAACAAGTCATATTTATAGCTAAATTAGACTTGCCTAACCCTGATAAAACATACTTTTACTTACTTTCCAATGAAATTATTATCGCTCGAGCGCCACCACCACCGATGCTGACGCAGCGACTCCTTTCTTTCTGGTGGCCTCACTCACTCGCAGGAACACAACCCTCAAGGGAAATATTATTTGGCTGCGGTATTCTATGCGGTGACTGATAATTTTCCAGTGAATAGGTAGAACTAGAAGGTAGAGTTAGTTACGAAGAAAATTATAATACTAATTTTGGAAAGAGGTCGTCAATATTAGCCAATAATAGAAATTAGAAGAGACCAATCGAGATAATGCACTTTCTGTGGATGGATTTATTTATCGCAGGGTCCAATTAGTTTTTAGGCGGCTTCTTTTTCTTCTTCTTTAGTTTAATGGCTCCATCATTTTTTAATCCACGATGATTTTGCCCATGTCGCGGTTGAGAAATACACGTTTAAGTCATTATGACTATTGATCGGTACTAAATACCCTCTAAACTCTTTCTACTGATGGAAGATCTGTATGGAAGCAGTGAAGAGGAGAAGTCAAACTGTAACTTGTGACTATGAAAGGAATACCTCTCGCTTTGATTTACTTGCTCGTTGCGGGAGACAATTAAAAGAAGTCAACAACAAAACGCTTGCCCCTTTTAACGGAAGATGGCGTCTCTTTTCAGTCAAAGAATGGTCGGCGTGTGTTAAAGCTCAACGAGTCGAACTATTTATCTAACTGCCCATTCCATCATTTCACTGTTCGTTCATTCATACACTGATTGAATCATTTTTGAACCTGAATTGTAGGATGAAATAACCGTAAAATTTTCTTTCTATATTGTTCATGTTTTACTGCTAAGTATAGTAATTTACCAACCACCAGAAAATTAGTTATTTATGTTTCTGATGCCCATTATTTTTTCACCTAATCATATTAACACCCCTAATGTTTAAAAAAGAGTTTTTTTTAATTTTTGTCGAGACATTTGGTCCATGGGGCTCATTTGCGGAAAACTTTCTTTCAGTAATTTCTTCAAAACTGGTCGTCGTCTCTGGAGACAGAAGGGCTGGCTCTTTCTTTGCTCAAAAAGTCAGCATTGCGATTCGGCGAGAAAACACAGCCAGTGTTCGCTGCCTCCCTGCCGCAAGACGTCGATATTTTTGAGGCATAGTTAAGTTTATTTTTTGTTTTTAAGTAATTTTAAGAGTAGTTTATTTTCATTTTGTTTAGTTTAGTTTGTACTTTATTATTATATCATGTACATCATCATCATCAGCCTGTATCTACACACACTGCTGGATATAAGCCTTCCCCAATGCCTTCCACCAGATACGATCCTCCGCCTTCCGCATCCAGCCGCTCCCAGCCGCTTTCTTAAGGCTATCGGACCATCTAGAAGGAGGGCGCCGAACACTTCGTCGTCCTATGCGCGGCCTCCACTCTAATACCTTTCTCCCCCATCTGCCATCACTTACTCGGCAAATGTGACCGGCCCATTACCACTTCAGCTTACAAACTCTGAAGGCTATGTCGACAACTTTGGTTCTCCGTCGAATTTCTTCGTTCCGGATTCGATCCGCTGAGAAACCCCGAGCATCGCCCTCTACATCTTTTTATTTTTTTATACTACGTCATATTGGCAGACAAGCATACGGCCCGCCTGATGTGAAGCGGTTGCCATAGCCATATTAACGCTCGCAACATAAAAAATCGCTCGCGCGCCGCCACTCCCGCTGCCAACGCAGCATCTCCTTCCTTTCTGGTGACCTCACTCACTCGCAGGAACACAAAAACCCTCAAGGGAATTGTTATTTGGCTGCGGTATTCTGTAAGGTGGAGGTACATTCCCCAGTCAGGTAGCTTACAATTACGCTCCCTACTTCTCTTTTCGCTAGAGCTTCGTTTGTCAGTCAGCAGGGTGCAATCGTTATACATGACTTTCGTCTTGTCGAAATTAATACCCAGCCCCACATGTCGAGATGCAGCATTGAGATCGACCAACATACGACCGAGATCCTCCAGCGATTCAGCCATTATGACCACGTCGTCGGCGAACCGAAGGTATGAGATGTACTCGCCATTCACATTGACGCCCCGTGTTTTCCAGTCCAGCGTCTTAAATACGTCTTCCAGAGCAGCGGTGGATAGTTTTGGGGAAATGACATCTCCTTGACGTACTCCCCGCTACAGCTGGATAGGCTTAGACTGCTGGTCCTGGACGCGGACAGTCATTGTCGCAGAGCTATATAGCCATCTCAGCACCTCGATATAGCGGTGATCGACTTGGCATCGCTGTAAGGATTCCAGAACAGACCAAGTTTCGATGGAGTCGAAGGCTTTCTCGTAGTCCACAAAAGCTACACAGAACGGCAAATTGTACTCTGTGGTTTTCTGCACAATCTGCCGCAATGTATATATGTGGTCCACGGTACTGTAGCCTTTACGAAAACCAGCCTGTTCCGGTGGCTGGTATTCATCAAGCCTTCGAGCGAAACGATTCGTGATAACCCTTGAAAACAGCTTATACACGTGGGTCAGGAGTGAGATCGGTCTATAATTCTTCAATGAGGTTTTGTCACCTATCTTGAAGAACAGGACGACCAAACTCCTGGTCCACGGGGCTGGTGCGGTCCCTTTGTGAATGAGGGAATCAAACAGACGTTGTAAATCCTTTAGAACCGGAATTCCTCCAGCTTTCAACAGTTCTGTTGTGATTCCGTCCTCACCGGGAGCCTTACCATTTTTCAGCTGTTCAAGGGCTATCCTAATCTCACCCATGCTGATGTCTGGAATGTCCTCGGTTTCCTGTCGGGTTAGCGGGGCTCGGCGATCACTTACACGAGCAGCTGATGTAGGGACAGCTGCATGTCCAGCATAGAGTTTTGCCATAGAATCTCTCCACCTCTGCGAAGATCTCTGACTTAGAATACACGACTCGACCATCCTCTAGCTTGAGCTTCGACAGATAAGCCCTTTCAGAAGGCCGAGAAAAGACTTTCAGCCCTTTGTTGCGCGCTATCACGTCCTCAACTTGTTTATCGATATATATATAGCATAATATATATTATTATATAGTGTTCATAGATATTTAATATACTAGTAAATATTTAACAATGGAGGTTTGCCATGTGTAAAAATGAACAGTTACAAAAACAGTTGTAAAAAACAATCCAAGTACGAGTGGGACTGGCGCAGGAAGGGTTCCGTACCATTCTATCTATGAAAACGGCAAAAAAATTACGTTTGTTGTATATCTATTTTATTCTGTTTTTTAATTATCTATTTTATTCTGTTTTTTAGTATTTGTTGTTATAGCGCCAATAGAAATACATCATCTGTGAAAATTTCAACTATCTAACTATCACGTATCATGAGATACAGCCTGGTGACAGACGGACGGACGGACGGACAGCGGAGTCTCAATAACAGGGTCCGTTTTACCCTTTGGGTACGGAACCCTAAAAATAATTCCTCATTTGATTTTATAGAACCGTGACTCCAAGAGAGAACTTATTTAAGCTGTAATTATTTTTTGTTTGCTGTACATTTTGTTTTTCAAAACGAATGTAATTATTTGTGTGCGCCTTATCTAATCTGATAGATATAGATTTCACACTTTATTATTACAAAATTATTATCGATAGGTCGGGCCCAAAATGTTCCATTCCTTTTTTTATATGAGAGAGTATGGCGAACGAGCATGTGGGTCACCTGATGGAAAGCAGTCACCATTGCCCATGGAAATCAGCACCGAGGGGTCGCCGATCCGTTGCCAGCCTTTAAAATTCTATTGAACAGGATACCTTATAGAAATGTTATAGTCATGAAACATAATCATCAATCATCTTCTTGGCATCATCTTTAATTGAAGTCAGCTCAATCTACTATCCAATGTAGTGTCTTTTAATTCTGGAGGATTCGGCACACGGCTAGAACATTTATCTATTGAATCTAACCTTATACTAAAGTTTCTTACTGAAACTTTAGTATAAGGTTAGACATAATCAGACAGGTAGGCATATCAAATCACGCCCAGATGACAACTTATTGAGCACGGGGTACCTTGTGTATAGGTACAGCCAAGAGCAATAGGCTTGTTGCCCATGTTACAAAATTATAAAAACTCTCTATCAGTAACGTAAAATACATAAAACTAGAACGATCTACGATCTTAAAATTTTAATAACTTATGTCCGACGTGTTTTATGTTCGGTCAAAGTTTGGTGGGAAAGTCCATTTTAAAGTTATGAAATTATAAAAAATAAATCTGATTTAATGCATATAAAACAGCACGGTGTGACGTCATAACGTGGTGGTCTTTTGTATGGAGCGTTTCCGGGATAGTCCAAAATTGTGATCTTCAAGTTATCATATCTCGATAAGTTTTTATGCAATCGAAGTAATTATTTCACCTATATTTATGTTATTGTGACGTATTTAAATAACAAATCGAAAAAAAAATGGGATACAAGCCTATTCAACCTTGACACTTCGACCTGCCGTTCCTTCTACAATCCTGTCGTTCTTATTTTGTACGTAATAAGAAATACAATAGCATTGTGACTGTCAAGCATATTCTGCTCTTAGCTATACAATTTTTAGGGTTCCGTACCCAAGTGTAAAATAGGACCCTATTACGGAGACTTCGTTGTCCGTCCGTCCGTCTGTCACCAAGCTGTATCTCATGAACCGTGATAGTTAGACAGTTGAAATTTTCACCGATGATGTATTTATATTGCCGCTATAACAACAAATACTAAAAAAAATAGAATAAAATAAATATTTACATACAAAAACGTGATTTTTTTTTGCTCGTATTTGCTCGATATTGATAACGACAACAGATAGACGCATAAAATATTCACAGAATATTTAGTTATATATTCACTTTAAAAAAAAAAAAAAAACAAATATTTAAGGGGCGCTCTCATACAACAAATGTGATTTTTTTGCCGTTTTTATAGATAATGATACGGTACCCTTCGTGCGCCAGTCTGACTCGCACTTGGCCGGTTCTTTTATACGTACTTCAATTTCTATGATCTCCTATAAATTCATATACGTTACGATGAAACATGGATTAGCCTCTGCGAAGTATACCCCGGACGAATAAAGTAGGTAAGTATATTTAATTTCACCTTTTCCATATCAATGAATTATATAATATACAAAAATTATTAAGTTGTTTTGTTTCGATATCAGAATAATGACTGATAAAGAGGTCTATAAGTAGGTAATAATCGATGATTTGTTATTTGTCAAGAACTTCCGCGTCTAGTTGTAATCGCAGTCAGCATCTACATGGATCAGTCATACACTCATACACCGCTGGCAATAATTTGTAGGTTTTGAACGTAGATAAGACAGTACTATACTGTCTATCTAAACCCCTTCGATTGAGAGGAGACCCAGACTAAATATTGTAAAGCTGAAAACTTTGTTTGATTGACTGAAAGCACTAATCTCATTAACGACTGGTTCGAATTAAACAATATATTTTAGTGTTAGAAAGCTTATAGGCTATATAGCATCACGCTACGACCAAGGCAGGGGACCGTCCATGAAAAGCGTTGCATAATCAGGGAAAATTAAACAGGCGAAGTGGCGCGGATCATCTAGTAACTTATATTACTGTGACGTCCATAAAAATTTTGTTTATTTGAAAGAGCATACTTCCAGATTGGTCCCATATTTTTTTCATCATCATCATCAGCCTGTATCTACATACGTAAAGGTAGAGGAATGGTTGGAGCTGGTTTTTTTTTTGTTAAAAATATCTATTGTCAAACACATAAATTGTGTTCATACTTATTTTTTCACCAATTACGATACGTGACTTATTAGTCACGTATCGGAAAAAAAAACGATATTTATTAATAAGCATGCATTCAGCCTAACGAGTACATTATGATCTATTATAGATGCTTACTACACTCGAATGGCCGATGAGTTGCCTATTGTCATACCTGTAAAACTCTTGCCGCATCTGAAAATATCAAACCAGATATACATTCCACAAACTGAGCGGTTCTTTATAAAAATAAATCATTAGAACCACAATGCGATTCCAATGTTTCCAATGTATGACGATGAACAACGCGACTATAATAACCGCTTGTGGTCAATTTTATATGTGCATCGAAGCCCTTGAATTGAAAATATAATAATTGTGTAGATTCCGTAATATAACTTCCTGAAGCAAAGTTCTTTTCACGCGATTGTTCGCGATAAAACTGTCGACTGGTACTTAACATTATCTTTATCGTGCGCCTTCAACAAATAAACTGTAAAAAACGAGATAAAGCGAGGTACCATTGCAGCGCTGACGTTCATATACGTATGTTTTCTTCTAGGTCGTAAAACCTACTTAGTGAAAATGTTTATAGTTATAGAATTCTTAAAGAAACATCTAATAAACAAATATAAATAACACAAAAAAATTGAGTAACCTTTTATATAATAATCCTTCATATGTTCTTCCTCCCTGCTTCTTCACAGAATACTCCCGAGTAAGAAGATAAAATATTAGGTCCATGCCTTGTTCCGCTCTGCGCTGTCCTCTCCTTTTTTTTATACCACTAAGGTGACAAACAAGCATACGGCCCGCCTGATCGAAAGCAGTTACCGTAGCCTATGGACGCCTGTAACACCAGAGGCACCAGGTGCGCGTTGCCGACCCTGTAAAAACCTCTTTACGCCCTTTTTGAAGAACTCCATGCTGTAGTCCCCTGGGAAAACATCAACAGGCAGTTCATTCCACAGCTTAGTAGTACGTGGAAGAAAACTCCGCTGGAATCGCACAGTACGATTGCTATTCTTCATCCCGTAGTACTTATTTTGTACTAAGTAGTACTGCCTGGAATAGAGGAGAATGGAAGTGTGAAGTCGCGTTAACACGCCAGCCAAGCGGTTTGTAAAATATCGTGAAGATAAAAATATGGACTTTATATTTTTTTTATAAGAAAGTTGTCACTGCAGGTGTTAGCATTTATAATACTCTGAAAGCTACGATAGTTGACCACGTTAAAAAAAAAACTAAGGTCGTGCGCTGGATAGTTAGGCCGAAAAAATTTTTCTTAGCGATGACAAAAAAAACATTTTTTCTCGAAACCTACTATTTTCGGCTAACATCCATAGAGGTGTTTCGGATAGCCCACAGGGCCATCTATCGATAATTTTCGATTGGACCATTAGAAACCCGACACCCTGTATAGTTACCTTACTAGTTATATTATTTTCCAAATAAAATTCATAGAAAACACCCAGACCAATAAAAACATATGTTCATGCGCACAAATATTTGTCATGTGCGGAGAACGAACCCACGACCTCGGAGTTAAAGTAGTCATTCGACCGGGCTTTGTCAAATTATATCGTCGAGTCGTATCTCGGTATTCCGCGGGAATTTTCAAAAATCCTTACTTAATGCAACCCCTACACCTCAAAAGGAATCGTCGTGCCTTTAGAATCTCTTGACGCAGTGGTTTGGGCTGTGCGTTGATATGTCACTCAGTCAGTTTCTTCCCTTATAGATATATAGAAGTGTAGCATACCATACATTTCACTAATATTAATTTCGCTGTCCATATGTTAATAATATGTAGTAGAAAAACGTAGGTAAGCTAATATTAAATACTACCCTGTGAGCTGGATGCTCGCGACGGCGTCATAGAAACTAGTTAGAAATATAATAATAACTGAAACAAGTTTTAAGTTTTAACTCATTTTAAATCTTTACTACATATTTTGAGTTTTTATTTGTGAAATATATAATAATGTTCAAATGAAAATTGACACTTTAGCCTTTTGCCTATATTTGTAAGGTGAATAGCTTGCGTTATCATCAGATTCGTGTGAAAAAATTATCAGGAACGTGTATTTGATAACAAAAATGAGTTCAGGTGTGGCCACTATCAACGATAGCGCGATCTAATTCTGAAAAAAAAAAATCTTTGCAATGAAGTTAAGTGAACCCAGGCCGCGCCCATAATCCACAATAAATGGTATTACACAAAATCGTTATTTTTACACTTATTATACTTTGGTTTTATGTAACAACAACTACCGAATTTTTATTTCCCGTGGTTCTTTTTTTGTAGTTCGTCGCTGTTAAAAAAAACATATGGCCCGCTTGGAGTGAAGTGATTACCGTAGCCATATTAACGCTTGTAACATGAAATATCGCTCGCGGGTCGCCATCCTCGCTGCTGACGTAGCAACCGTTTCCTTTCTGGTGATCTCAATCACTTGCACGGCACGGACACAATAAGCTTCGAGGGAATTGTTATTTGACTGCGGTATTCTGTGAAGTGGAGTACTTCCTCAGTCAGGCACCTTACAAAAATGTTGTATCTTACCCTGCCGACTTCCGAAAGAGGTTCTAGCCAAACAGAGGAGGACCTCTGTTTGGCTAGAACCTCTTTCGTTAGTCGGCAGAGTGCACCACATGTAAATGAGGTTGGATTTGGGTCTAACCTCACCAAAATCTTTAGAGATCGTAGTGACGTTAAAGCCAAAACAGTACGAGTATGTTTATTGAGTTGATGAGTTGTAAAACTTATTTTGTACTACCGAATGGAATAGGCTAAAATGAGGCAAACATACAGAATATATATTCTGGATTACGGAGACTCTGTTTCATGAATGAAAACATACTCCACTTCGATATACTTATACGATACTGTTTATACCGTACCCTGTTCAGACAAGGTGAAGCAGCGGGCACAAGTTACGATATACATAATATAATAATAGTATTTGTATAATAACATTTTAACATTCACTATATTTATTAACTTTTAAGTGACTACGTAAGTAACATTAGTATTACATAATCGAGCAAAAATATTTTTTCAGCATGCAATGTTTTTTGGACATTTTTAGGGTTCCGAACCTCAAAAGGAAAAACGGAACCCTTATAAGATCACTTTGTTGTCCGTCTGTCTGTCTGTCTGTCTGTCTGTCTGTCTGTCTGTCTGTCAAGAATTTCTATGTCGAGAATGCGTGGAGGTATCAAGCTGAAATTTGAACTGTATACTCAGGTCTACGGTCCCATGAAGTAAAAAAAAAATCAAACTGCTAAGTTTACGTAGAAAAAAGTTACGGCCGTTTATTCATCAAAAAACGCATATTTCGACACACTCAAGGGAATCAAAACCTATAGGGTACTTCCCGTTGACCTAGAACTATGAAATTTGGCAAGTAACATCGTCATAGACTACAAGTACAGGAATAAATCTCAAAACTATACATTTGTAAATAGATTTTAAAAAATAGGGGGGTCTATTTTTTTTATAGGGTGTCGAAATTTTAAATTGAAACTACTAGTTCAAATGGGGTATCATATGAAAGGGCTTGATGTACACATTGCAAAATATATTTTATTTATTTTTTTCGATGCATTATTTCTTATTTATAATTAAAATATCAAATTTAATAATGATATTACGTACCTACGGAACCCTCGGTGGGCGAGTCCGACTCGCACTTGTCCGGTTTTTTTTTTAATGATCTGCTTTTTATTAGATAGTCTCTTTTATATATATTATGACCACAAATACGTAATTATGTCATAGTGGTAGAATTTAACTGTTATTGAACAGTTATAGATGACTCCAATAATGAATATATGTAATCTTTATATCCTATTTCGTCTAACACAGAAAGAAAGGGTTCAAAGTATATCAAATCAAAATATTTATTTGAATTTCTAGTAATTGTAACAAAATTGTTACAATTCTACTAAGTACATCTAGTTCTACTATGCTTTAGATTTGGAGCCGAGTGATGGTCGCGACGGCCGCGGCGGCCGCCCCGGGACCTGTGCTGCGGCTCGGGCTAATGTGTTCGAACAAACTACGCAAGCGCAATGAGCTCCGACTAGTCCGCCAGAACTACTACGTTAATTACTTATTTTGATGTTTTGGTTACTATCCATGTTTTATGTTGCAGGAGTTTTATACCCATTGAAGATTGAAGTAAGCAGATATTTGATTTCGAAGTCTCATCATCACGTGCGTCCAGTCATATCTGCTGCATTCCATATATCACCTTGTATAATTATTTATACTTTCACTAATCCAGCGTTACTCAAAGCGTGCTCCGCAGTCCCGGCGGGGTTCCGCAAGGGTTCAGAGAGAGTGCTGTCCACAGTCATACGTAATAAAAGAAAGACCAAGCGGTGTCAATAAAGCTCCCTATTGACAACAACAATTAACAATTTTAAAAGCGAAATACTACGATATGTCACCAGATCAGCAATAGCAAATTACTTATTTTCACTTCAAAATCTCAAAAATTACGAAACCGATTTTGTTGTTCAATAAACTTAAAATTTTGTATATACTTATCTTATCTTAGAGTGGGTCCAGTGCTGCAGGACCGGTGACACGTCGACCCTCAGTGGATCTTTTGTGTTCTCCCTAATCCCTTAGTCACCCCAGACTGTCTGGAGACATGTTCCATGTACTTCAGTATGCCGCTTAATAGAAAGAGCCTGTAGTCCTCCAGGGCCGGGTATGCCTTTCCTAGGATTTCGATTCGTTTGCCGGCTAGGGCGTCACATTGACACATCAAGTGTTTCATGGTCTCATTAGCATAGCTGGGCACCGTTAATCAAACGGTTAACTTCGTTAATCGCTAATCCGTTACTGAAAAAGTTAACTTCGTTAAAAGTTAAAGCGTTACATTTCAGAAAAGTTAACGGAAGTTAACGTTAATCGTTAATCCGTTAACACGTGATAAAAATTGCATCTTCAAAAACTGTTGGTTCTGGAAGCCAACAGGTTAGAAACAAAAAAAGACGGGTATACTTATTAGAGTGTGTAATGTAGGCATTGGTAATGTAGGTTGACAAACAATGGTTTTTCATTCATTTGGATTAAGATTCGTCAATTGTATGTGAAGAACGTTTCGGCTGTAGTATATCCTTGCCCGTGGAGAAAATATGCTCAACTGCAGCGCTTAAGGGTATAGCTGTATTATATTTAATAAATAGATTTGCGAATATCTGTTCCCCGAGGAATGCCGCATCATAACGAGTCTTTCGACTTCATGTCTAGCCACATTTTGACGAGACTTTGATTTGTGGCTCTTAGGTTTTTCTTTAGACTGAAAGACAGAATTACTCACGTTGCTGCCTCCGCCACTTAAACTATCGATGTCCGTCGTTCTAACTTTCGACAGCAAAATAGTAACATTTCACTCGCGGCACGCGTCGAGCCGCACTTGTCAATCGGGTCGAGCATAGACATATGAAAAATAGTAATACTGTGGACATGTCAGTGGGATATCTGTGCTGGATTAACGATTAACGGACTTTGGGAAATTTAACGGAAGTTAATGAGTCCGTTAACATATTTTTAAGTTAACTTAAAAGTTAATCCGTTACTCGAAATGTTAACTTCGTTAATTAACGATTAACAGATTAACGAGTTAATGCCCACCTATGCTCATTAGACTCTTTGCATATTTTTGCACTCTGTACTATCAACACGCCTCATCTTGTACAGGTGTCCTTGACAGGCTTATATACACTTACGTGCTAAACGTCATAAAAATAGTCTCAAATTATCTAAACAGGAGTTTGAGAGTTATGGCGCTACAAATCTACATGCACACATACAAATATACAAAAAATGGTGTTTCGCCTCAACTCTTGTAACATAAGTATCGCTCGCGACACCACTCTCTTTGCTAGTACAGAACATTTTAGGAACTTTCTAGTGTCCATGTTCATACGCAGGAATACACCAACCATCTAGAAAATTGCTAATTTGCTGCATTGTACATTCGTAATTACTCTGCTTTACTTCATTTTCACCGTAGCTTCGTCAGATAATCGGCAGGGTGCACCACCAGTAGGTGAGGTTGGCTTTGGCTTAAAGTTTCGGTGAGACTTTTTTTTACTCTAAATCCATTATTTGTTGTAAATTCGAAAGCAGGCCAGATTTTCAGAAAAAATAAGTCCTTATATTTTACTGATAAAGCAAAAAGAATAGAAATTTTATGTTGAATTTAGTACATTATTTTAGTTAATCCCCTATATACTAAACTTAGTTACTTAACTACTTTCCGTACTATGGAGGGCACGTTAAGCCGTTTTAATTCCTTGACAGTCGTTAAGCCAAATCAGTGTGGTCTCTAGGCGGGTTGTTAACACTGTCCTCCGCCAACCCGCAGTTGAGCAGCGTACTGGAGTATGCTCTAAACTCCTTCGAATGAGGGGAGACCCGTATCCCAGCAGTGGGATGAATAAGATAAAATTCAAACAACGAACTTTAAAAGAGACTGACATACTCGTGTAATTTAATTAGTGTAATACCTAAGGCGTGTCTAACCACATATAAAATTTTTTACAAACACTATTTGCCGAAACTTTGCTTAAATAGCTATCCATTAGTAAAGAAACTGAAAGTTCATCTATCATCTTCAGGTACAAATGGAAACGGTCCTATCCATTGACTGATCCATCAAAACCCAGCATGCAGATGACCGAGAAAGCTCCGTTATAGATATCATTTGGCACAATTTAGTCAGGATTCAGAACACATCAAATTTCATATATTCTTACTTAGCAAATTTTAGGTATAATAAATCCGTCGTGAGTTCCAATGCGCCCGTAGTTTTACGCCTGAAACTGCAGTGCAGGCTAAGTCGGCCTTTGTGTTGCCAAAGACAAGACAGGGCATAGCTTGAGCTTTTGTAACAATAAAACGGATCTTGTAAACGAAATCGCAGGGATTTGCTAGCTGAACATAATATAATTAGGTTTAACTATTTCTAGTCAAACTTACTAGGTACCTTTTGATTGCAGAGTAACGTAGTTAGTGTATACGTGTTCTTAGAGCGGCTCCGTGTAATCGATAACAATAACCTTGAAACATTTGATAAACATAAGATGAAAATCGATACAACAAACTTGAGAGTTAACTTTGCAATCGAGTAAAACGAGCGCCACATACGCTGTTGAACTCTGGCTTAACTTTAACCCACATAACAAAGTTCAATGTAAACACAATACGGCAGAAGTTTCCGAAGTTTCAGTTCACGGCCGCGAGGCGACCGGCCGCCGCCGCCGCCGCCCTCCTTCGCGGCACCCTCTCACCCCAGCCCGCGAACCCTCGGCTCCTCCACCGGCCGGCTCCACCCTCTATTGCCTCCGATTTCTTTCCATGTCAGACATTGCTTTCACTCCACTACGGCTCTCTGTACGCCGTATGCTCTCCTCTACTGAATCTATATTACATGCTTATTATGTTCATATTTAATGAGATTTCACTTTTGCCAATTTAATTTCAGCAAATTTTCAGCAAATGTAGTGTCTCTACTTTAGCTAGTAACTTTAAACCTTCAAAAACGCGTTTAGTTAACATTTTTTTTGTGTTACGTTAAAAGTAACAACCAATCATGCCTACTGTCCGCCTGATACAAAGCAACGTAGGTAGTAAGTAACGTAGGTAAATTAGGCAACGTAGGTAGTCTATGAACACTGGAAATATAAGGGGTTTTGTAAGCGCTTTGCTTATTTGCCATCCTTGTTGCTAAAACAGTTTATGGATTCTGAAAAATATACAGGAGTTTACTAGTAACATAGAACCTTAAAGTGAATTATAATACTTAAAGTGAATCAGATAATTAAAATTCTTTAAATTGGTTTCAAATGTTTTTAAATTAGTTTATTCGTTAACGCTCACAGTCTACTAGGTACAAGGAGATGTCAAAATGCTAATTAAAATGTACTAAAATTAGTATCTATGCTACTGTAAAACATACATCGGTGAGTAATATCTATCGCTAACATTCAGAATTACCTACTTCATGTAATACACCTGCCTATAAGTGTTCCAGAAAACACACACCTCGTGTCTTATCAAATGACACCGTTTGATATGCGTCTTTGTCACCTTATCAAGATATCATGTCGAAATTCTTCCACGTATCGCGGCTCGGCGAATATGTGAAGCAATGTTCGAATTTGGCAAGTTTTGCCGTAAATTGTGATAGTTTCAAGTTCAAAATTTGGTATTACCCCAAAAATCAATACGGTAATCTTATGTAAACATCGGGTTTCATATTTTGCACCTGTTGATTATAACGACTACTGAGTTTTAATTTTTTTGATAGATATTTTGGTCTCATGAGTAAGTTCAACATTTAAAATCGTGTGAACTATCATATTCACATAGTATATGATAGTGCAGCATATGTACTCGTATGTACATATATATTATATTACAGTGTATAGTATGAAAATTAGAATAATTAATAATTATCTATCACCGAGATATAATGTAATAAAGGTATATCTCCACTGTAAACAATTCGTGTCATTGTGGTGTTCTCGGTGTTTGCAGATAGCGACGTGATGGCGGCGGCCCCGCACGTAGCTGGAGCCCGGGCCGACATCCCGGAACGTGGCGAGGCGCTCGGTGGCACCCGGTGTCCACATCATCACTCGATACGGATCGGCTCGTCGTGGCGGCGCTTATCATCGATGCTTTACCGATTGGTGGAGTGGAGTGTTTGCATTGCTGATATGGCCCACGGGGACCAATCAATATCCCGTCCTGTCGAATCTTATCACAATCATGGTGGACATTCGTACCTCGCGTCAGTTCCCTGATATCGTATCTGAAGATATGATCGAAAGTATAAATATGAGCTGATCGATCGATCAGGCCTCTATCGAACTGTGAACTGTGAATTCAATTGACTGTGGTGAAAAGACCGGGTGTTAAGTGATTCCTATTTTGGGCTGGTTCCTGAGGGTTGATTATTATTGAGGGGTAACTAGCTCATCGAGTGACGGTTTGTGTATCGTTCCATTAGCTTAAACTATATTATAATCAGACATGTCATTTGCACCTTAGATTATGAACTATTTTCGAATAATGTCGACGTGGCAAATCAGTTTATGTGATTTTTATTTTTGATTAACGTATATTTCGCTAGCATCATTTTACTATCATAGTAGTTGATAGTTGACTTGCTCCATTAATGTCCCTTAAACCACAGAGTCAAACCGATTACGTAACACCATATGGTGCTCCGATGGCACATGTGTTTTCAGACTCCATGTGATTCGCATATCAGAATGTAGGTACTAAAATTATCCTCTGCGCGCTTGAAATATCACGTAGTGAGTAATATTCATTACAGAGCTATGTGGGACCGTTGACGCGACAGGGAAAAGCGTTGCTCTTATCAGAGAACGTTAGCCGCACCTTTTAGAGCGGTGATAGCGGGCTGTGCGATTCTACATGAAGCGAGTGCACTTCCATTGTCAGGCTGCGTAGTATAAACTGATATTCATATAATAAATAGTGTAATTTGTTTTTCAGAATGCATCGAGGTCATATTGTCACGATTGGCTGCACGTCTGAGTTGGACAGGGGATCATGACAGTTTGTAAACGATGCTGCCAGATCTATCTTTCCAGCTCACGCGTGAAGTCGCTACACATCATTTCATATGGCGTACTGCTCACAAACATTCCACCTATCAGGGTATTGAATACAATCAAGATAAAGCGTAAAGGATTAAGTGGAGGTGTGATCTCTTCACTTTTTTTATTTAAAGTGAGATTCAACTCCTCCAACTTAACCCTAAGTCGCAAAAGCAACACAGACATGGAGAAGATTTTTAAATATATTATTTATACAGTGTTGTATACCTAATTAATTAATTGTTATTATGTATAAACTTAAGTACCTATTTAATTCAGATTAAACTCGTTTGAAACTGTGTATCTTTTATGTATATTTACAATTATACCTATATGTTTTTTAAGTGCGTTGTTTTATTTCCAATTATATAATAATTATAAAATCCTATTAGGTACACTTATTTATCGAAATCCCTAAAATATCTTACACATTAGAATTGGTTAATTATTAATTTAACAAGTCACGTTGTTTTCAAATTACACATAAAATTTCGAGATATCATGGTGCTGAATATAACTCAAATGATGGCGCTAGTGAGCTCCGCTAAGAGTATTATGAGAGACCGAATGCTACATCGACCAGTGTGAAGTGCAACACAAATCACTAAAAAAAAATCACAACACCCAAAACAAAAAATGGGCAAAAAAATGTTGGTAACACCGGTGCGCTAAAAAAGCTTGCAAACTTCACGCACCTAACCTGCGCTGGACATCGACTCGTCCGTATCTCTAAACTCTGGGAAAATGTATATTGATTTTTCAAAGAAAAGTCAACCGATGTAACAAAACACCGTTCGTGAAGTGTTTATACGCGTATAGAAGCGCCGCGGTCGATGTGCAGTGTCGTCGAGATGGTGCGACGGTGTTTCTCGTCGCGTTTCGAGTGAGATCGGAGAGAGTGTTGCGTCGCTCGGCCTTAGGCCCGGAGCCCGGCCGCGGCCAGGGCCTGGGCGCGCCATGGACGCCGGCGCTGCTGACCCGCTGCGAGCGGCCAGGCCGTGAGTATCGAGTCGTCCGCACCCTCTTCCCGCTGCCCGCGGCGGCGCTCCGCCCGCGGTCTTACGTCGTGGATTATTTCGGTCTCCGTGAGCCCATCCGAGGTTGCGAAACGTCCCGTCCGCGCTCGGTTCTCGTTCGCGGCGGACATTCTCCCGCTGTTCGCCGTCACGGCCTCCGTCGCGTTGCGCCATTTGGAAACGGTCGCATCGTCCGCGAGCCGCGAGCCGCGGGCCGAGCGAGGACACGGCGCTCGGCGACAGCGGGCAGGGCGCCGCCGATAGCGATCTGGCAGCGCGGCGGCCGAGCGTGACCGCATGCCGGGCCGCAGCCAGCCGCGTATGAATGGCTCGGGCTCGGACAGCCGGGGTCGTAAATCAGAATCGTGTTTACAGTTTTTGCGGGCCGCACGAAACCTGTCGCGCTGCCCTTTGTCTCGGGGCGGCGCGAGAGGCGCGCGGCCCTCCTCGAGCTCGCCGTGGCGCTCACGAAACGCCCGAGTGAATTATGGCTAGGTGCATATACGCCGTGCACTACACATACCTAACGTACGCGCCTACCTAGCTATAGCTGCGTGCAGTGAAGGCTGCGAGTACCTACCTACTCAAACAAAGCATTTTGCCCACAATTCCATATTGCTAGTCTAACGCGGCCGAGTTTCGGGTTCTTTGTGAAATCACGTTCGAAATTATCGCGGGGAAGGTGTCGCATCGTAAATATCGCCAATCAAAACATCTGTGATCGTCGATTGCAGTTTTTGTGTGCACTTTGAGGTTAGGTTGTGGTTTGGTGCTGTAGTGGCCAGGATGGCGGGCCTGTGGACTCGGCGGCGTGCAGGGGAGTGATGCTGGCGATCGTGTAACGTGCACTAGTGTCGTGGACCGCCCAATGAGAGTGGCACTGCTGGCCTGTCTCTGTGAGCTTGTTATGAATGCTATTATATGCAAAATCCCAAGTTAATTGCTTTTTGAACAGTTCCCATTAGTGGTTAATGTGTTTGTGGTGGTGAATAGTAGACGTGGCTGAGTGTTGTGTGTCGGGGCCTGCGGTCCATGAGAACACGAGCTGCCTCATGATCAGGTGTGTTTTTGGTCTGCCATACTGCTCATATCTGCATTACACTAACCTCACATCATTAGAGTGTCCTTTGACACGTTTACCTCGTGGTTTGTCTGTAAACATGTGTCTTGGGACATGTGGCCTCACTGAACATCTTAATTTTGCATATTCTAATTTAATACTTTCATTATCTACTATGCTATGTACAACAGTACAGTTTTAAGAAAGCAACATTCCATGAATCTTCATTTATCATTAAACCTTACAGTATCAAAGTGTCCAATGGAGTGTGTCTCGCAATTGTGACTGTCAGATGGGGAAGGAAATGTGTGAAATGTCCTTGTGTTTACAGACAATGCTGGTTTAATTATAATAATATTAACATACACTTATAATAATAATCATTAATTGCTTGATTAAGCTTTTAAGCCGTTTTGTAAAATAACTATGTCTGTTGCAAACTGTCAGATTCTTAACAAGGTTGAAAACCACTTCATATTCTTACTACAATCAAGTTACTCAATAGTTGTGTTGATTCTCAATTCCTCTTATCAGTCAATGATAATTGGTTTGATTGATGTATCTCTGATTAGATTTTATGGATATAATCAAGTTAATGATGAAACAGAATGCTTTTATTACTTCTATCGATATTACAACATACAAGGCCTACTGAAAAAGATTGCAAATCAACTAGATTTCAAAAAGATTTACATACTTACATGTTTATTGTATATTGTGTATTATTCTCTTAAGAATTATGAGAAATCCTAAATTTATATCAAACCATTAATACTAAAATGTCTGTAATGCATTTTGGTTATAGTCCCTGTCAACAACCTCTGTGCTCTATCCTATGTGCTTGCTGTATGTAGTGCATACTGTTGTTTTTTTTTATTACATTTTTGTCTTCTAAAAGATCACAATTTCACTGAAATTTTCTTTATTATTATAATTACTGTTTTGTTTACAAGTATAATAAACTATCAACATATTGCTGAATCTAGTATATATGTATCTCTGTTTATTGTTGGCTTCTAGGGGATCACAATTCATTCCAATTTTTTTTTTATTAATTTTATTTACTACAAGGTTTTGCTCGCGGTTTCGCCCGCGTTTACGACAATGTCTTAATTTTTGAGTTAATATATAACATATGATACTCTAATAATGTGGCTTTAATTTGGTAAAATAACTTTCAAAATCAATTCAATAGATCCTGACATTACCCCTACAACCTCACAAACTTGATCTGTTTGTAATATTATTTTACAATGTTTTGTTTACAAGTATTATCAATTAAGATAACAGCGTGATGTATACAAATCATATGTGAAGGAATTATAGAAACCAATTGTTCTCAATAATTACAACAACAATACACATGATTATGTGCCTCTGTGTGATGGCTGGTGTTGGGGCGTGACGCTGCCATACAGGAAAACATATTCTCTGACTTGAAGCCTCGTTTTGTTTGATGCCAGAAATAGTTTTATACCTAGCAACAGTGTTACTTAGTAAGAATTTTATTTACATAGCAGTTCTCTTTTATTAATCTTACCCATTGTGGGTCCTTTGACACATAAAATCACTAGCTGGAAGCTGGCTTTGCCTGTATTTTTTTTTACGCCAAAAGGTAGTTTTTTCCTTCCTCAGGATATAATCTATGTATATGCCAAATTTCATTCAAATCAGTTCAGCTGCTTAGACATGAAACGAAAATATACAGACACACTTTCATATCTATATGTATAAAAATCAATCCCTATTTCCTTTGGTCACAGCATCATGCGGGAATGACTGGCCCGATTTTGCTATTTCTTTTTATGTTATATTTTTTTATTGTCAGGAGAAGGTTCATAAGAAAGAAAGAAATTAGAAAGTTGCTTGGAAAATTTGGAAATTTAAGACAACTGAACGATTATATTAACTTTTCTAATGTAACTTTATGTTGTTTGACAGAAATGTCAGAACAGATTGCACGAAACCAATTCAAATTCAATATTAATTGTTAAGAATACAGACAACGTCTGTTGGGTCAGCTAGTAATTTATAATAGTAATATGAAAGTATTACATTAATTTAGATAGTGTGGATTGTGTTTATTTGTCATTTAAATATTATGTTTTTTTACAACATTCTTATAATGTTGATTATCATTTATCACTTCCATCATTACAGTTTCACTTAGTCTCAGGGAACTCACTGCCCAACCATAGGGGCATTTCACATAATGATCAGCACATTATGTAGTATAACTATTCATGTATCAATTTATAGTTTAATTACACCTTTCCATTTGCCAATTGAGCTAACTTAAACCCATTTTCAAAGCAATAGTAATCTCATTCTGTCTGTAATAGATTCATTCCACTTTTACATACAATATTGAGTGCTCTCAGATATTTAAAGGTTGTAAGAAGAGATTCCATAAAGAATGAGTCTACCTTTGTAGAGTTTTTTTTGGGTATACATACTTGTTTCTTGTATAAACAAACAAACAAAAATAATGTTATAATTCAAGTACAAACCTTGCTGATGGATTTGTATTCTTTAGATCTTCTATTGTAACGTAGTACACGGTACTAGTTAATATAAAATTATCACAATGTCTATTATTTAAAAATTTAAACAAATTTACTTAAAACTAAACTAAAACTAAAATTAAATAAAAGAAAATATATAATACCTAAACTTATTTACAATTAAAATAATAATAAACATATATTCACATAAAAACAAACTAACTTATCAACACTACTTACGATAGAAATTGGTCAACTCAAGAACGGCTGATTCTGCATTAGTGTCTGCAACATGCCGCGTTTTTTTATGTAGGTAGTTTATTTCTTATATCTCGATGCACCGTTAACCGGTCATCATTGGCATCATTTCCTTGGTACGAGACACACGATATACGTTCTCATCCCAGAACGTCCTTGCGTCGTGATTTGAATTGTGGAAGAAGTGAAAGTTTTATACTAAACTTATACCAGTATACGAGTACCTAACAACTAACTAAAGTGTTAAGACCTAAGTGCTATTCAAACCCGAAATTCGGTAAGTGGCGAACTATTATTTCATTTTAGCATCCCTTAGGTACTTTCTAGATAATTTTTAAATTAAATTTGTGAATTTAGATAGTGTTTCTGGTAATATCTAAATAAAAGTAACATTACGTCGAGTATAGAAACTCATAGATTTTTCGCACGGGCGTGGATATCTTCTGCTACCGCCCGGTATAAAAATAAATTGAATCTAGAACATTTTTTTTATTGCATTGTTATCTTTGAGAACAAGTAGTTAGTTTTCTATTGTAAACTCTGTTCTTGTCAGTCCATCAGCCACAGTCATTGCACTAAACGTAGGTACCTAGGTCCATCACCATCACCTCATATCATCATCATCACTTCTCGTGGCAAAATGGCTGGCCGTCATTATATATTTATAGCATTTCACTGACACTGGCCATCACTTCCAGGGTTCCAGTTACGGACTACAAAATAAGAGATACCCGTACAGGCACATACTACCTTGGCACATAAGTACCTGCCTACTTGAGTCCTGGACAGCCGCAAGATCAAGCCACCGGCAACTCCACTCCCCAGCACTGGACCCCAGGACAGTACCTCTTAACTGGGAAACCAGAACTACCGGCATAGTAGGGCCTCTAAACTCACCCCTGAGCTATTATATATATTTTTTTTAATAAATTATATTTTGTTAATTGAGTGTTGTGTTGCTCATTTATAGCACCTCACGCACAAACGCTTCACTGGCGCCCAAGTGTTTTTTTTCTAAATTTTCTCATGCTTTTCTATGCCCGGAGTTCTGTTTTCTTAGAGTAGTTGCATGTCTGTGTGCTTCTTTTATTTTTTGGTTTTGTGAAACGTTTTTTTTTTATTATTTTTGGTTGCTCGCAACTAAGGTGTAACATTTTTATTCATTTCTATTGTAAAATGGTAATTTGTGTATTTGACTTAAATTGTGTTCTTTGACCGCAACTATAGAAATCATCCTACCTTCAAAGTAAAATATTATCAATCTTATGTTGCAGTAAGTAATTCGGACTTTTTTCAAAGTGTCCAGTTCTTTTTTTTTCTCTTTGGACTTATTGTTAAGTTACACATTAGTTGCATTTTTTTTAGTGTTTTATATTTTTGTTCTTTTTAGTTCTGTGCCTGTAATTTTTTTATTTTTTTGTTTTCTCAAAATTCATTATCATTTTCATTCATTTCAACCAAAACGTTAATTAATTTCATTCATTTATTTTGTAAAGAACAGAGTATTTTTTTTTATTAGTTCTATAAAACCAGTCCATTTTTTTTTTTTAGTTCACTATTTGCAAAATTTCGGTTTTGATATTATGGCTTATCCAATTAAGTTTTTATCGTTGCAAAAATCAGAGCTTGAATACGAGGTAGATATTAGAGGTACGACTCCCGGAGCCACCGTACAAGAACTTCGCAAGCAAATTGTTAAATTAATTCCACTCTTTCCTTCTGAGGATATTTTAGATTCATCTTTAAATATAGAGGATGATCTTAAAGGTGTCTCAAATGTTTTAACTAAAATTAAAGCAAGTTTCGATGCTGATGTTGACCGCACCAGTCTTTTGCGAATACAAAACTTGATTCATCATTTATACCATCGTCTTAATAGAATGACTCGTAGCGAAGAAGTTGCACACGCTTATGATTCTTGCGTTGACCACTTTAAAAAATATTTTAATAAATTTAACTCTTTAAAAGATAAGTATTTAGCCGACCCATTAGCCTCTTCTGCTAGCGTTAGTGAAATTTCACCTTCTTTAAACCCCATAAACGTCTCAGTCACTTGCGATCGTACCTCGCAAGACATCAGCAAACTAAAATATGATGGCAATAGTTGCGTCCGTTCCTTCATCCAAAGGGCAAATGAATTTAAAGAGGCTAGGAATATGTCAGATGAAAAATTACTTTCACATGCAACTGAGATATTTTCTGGTAATGCACTTCATTGGTTCCGAAGTAACAAAGATCTTATTTCTGATTGGAACTGTCTCTTGAATAGACTCAAAGAAGATTTCGATAAGTCTGATTATGATTATAGACTTTTATCTGAAATCCGTTCTAGAACACAGGGTGAGACCGAAAACATAACTATATATTTGTCTATTATGTCTGGGTTGTTTTCACGTTTGTCGAAAACTCCTTCAGAAGAAAGCAAATTGGAGATAATTTTACATAATATCCGTCCCTGTTATTCCAATATATTAGCTTCGGTTCCCGAAATTAAATCCATTGAAGAGCTGAGATCTTTGTGTACTAACTTTGAGAAGGTTCAAGCGCGTCTTTCACATTTTCGTGAACCACCAGGCCCTTCATCGGATACATTAGCGCCTGAGTTTGCATACTCTAAACCGAAACCTTATAATAAATATAACAATTTTAATAGAAACAATAATGCACAGGGTTACAGCAAACAAAATGAAAATAAAAATGGTTATGCTAATTTTAACCAAAAATATTTAGCTGCTATTGATACACCAAAGCGTCGTTATTGCCCGAGATGCCGTACGGATACTCATGGCCTACGCCAATGTACAGCAGACAAATCCAATATTCTTTGTTTTGTTTGTGGTAAGAAAGACGTTAAGACACCAGAGTGTCCCGACTGTAACCAGAAGAAAACTAATTTAAAACCAATTTCAAAAAAACTAGTTGGTCAGAACTGTGACAATAGCAATTTTGATAAAGAAGATTGGAAAAACTGGTTACAAACGATCTCTAATTTTTTCAAAATTTATAAAGTTGTTTCAGTTCTTTCTTGTAAACCAAATAACGATTTGAGACCTTATGTTTCTGTTAAAATAAACGACCTTGTTATAGCAGGATTGCTAGACTCAGGTTCCGCGGTTACTATAGTGGGTAATAATGCACAAAAAGCACTTCTCAATCAGGGTCTTCAACTTGAAAGCAGCACTTTGAATCCTACTTTTCTTGTAGCTGCTGGAGGCCAGAAATTAAATAGCATTGGTTCTATGAATCTTCCCATTCACTTTGAAAACCAATTTCACATCATTAAGGCATTAGTAGTCCCTGAAATTGAAAATAATCTTATTCTAGGAATTGACTTTTGGCGCAAATTTCAAATCTGTCCAAAACATTTGCACTCAATTACTATTGGTCCTACTAGTAACAACATTGCCTCTGTTAATAAAGACACCTTTTTGCAAAATTATGATACCCTTAGTAACACTGAAAAGGTCATGGCAGATAACGTCATGCGTCAGTTTGAAGAAATTTCTTCAAAAGTCAAAGGTCTTGGCAATACCAGTTTGATCACTCATCGTATTGATACTGGAGATACTCAACCGATCCGTCAGCGCTATTACCGCATGTCGCCTGAGAAACAACGTATTCTTGTGGAACAGGTAGACGAAATGTTGGCTCTCGACGTTATCGAACCCTGTGAAAGCGCATGGTCTTCCCCAGTGTTAATTGTGACCAAAAAGAATGGCGAGCCTCGATTTTGCTTGGACAGCCGAAAACTAAATTCAGTGACGAAGAAGGACGCATATAATTTGCCCTACGTCTCTGAGATCTTAGATAATCTTCGCGATGCGAAATATTTGTCAAGCATCGATCTATCTAAAGCATTTTGGCAAATCAACATTCATCCTGACGATCGAGACAAAACAGCTTTTTACGTCCCTGGCAGAGGCACATTCAGATTTAAACGTACTGCCTTTGGCTTAACTAACGCTCCGGCCACTCAACAGCGTCTAGTTGACTTACTTTTCAGTGAATTCGACCAGAAAGTTTTTGCATATTTGGATGACGTCATTATTGTAAGTAACGACTTTAACAGTCACGTTTCTCTGCTTCTTTGCGTATTAGACAAATTAAAACATGCTAATCTAACAATTAACCAGGATAAATGCTGTTTCTTTCGTGATAAACTCAAATATCTTGGTTATGTCGTGGATAGTGGTGGTCTCAGAACTGATCCTGAAAAGGTGCAGGCCATACTTCAATATCCTACACCTTCATCAAAAAAGGACGTCAAACGGTTTTTAGGCACTGCCACTTGGTATCGTAGGTTTGTACCAAATTTTAGCACCATAGCAGCTCCGTTGAACAAATTAACGTCTAATAAGAAGAATTCCCCTCCTTTTGAGTGGACTAAAGAAGCAGAAGCTGCATTTGTAAAATTAAAGGAATGCCTAGTATCAGCACCAGTCTTATCTTGTCCCAATTACAACCTCCCGTTTGAGGTACATACGGATGCCAGCAACTATGGTATCGGTGCAATGCTTACCCAAACCATAAACTCCAAAGAACACCCCATTGCTTACATGAGTAGATCACTCTCCGCACCTGAACGAAATTACAGCATCACTGAGCGCGAGACTTTGGCTGTGATTTCTGCTCTGGAGCATTGGAGGTGCTATTTGGAGAACGGTAAACAGTTCACGGTATACACCGACCACAGTGCGCTTAAATGGTTTCTGTCCTTGAACAATCCTACGGGAAGACTGGCTCGCTGGGGCGTGCGTTTGTCATCCTTCGATTTCGAAATCAAGCACCGTCGTGGCTCGGATAATGTCATTCCAGATGCGCTCTCTAGAGCCATCCCTGTAAGTGCCATCAGCACATCGAACGTTTTTGATACCACATCCGATTCTTGGTACAAAAACACCTACAACGGTTGCCTTAATAATCAACAAAATTTTCCAAATTTTATTATAAAAAATAATAGTTTATTTCGGCTTAGCAAGGACAAGTGTGAACTAAAGTCTGAATTTTCTTGGAAGGAGGTTATACCGAGCGAGTTGCGTGAGCAAATCGTTTACGAAAATCACTCCGAGCCTACAGCCGGACATCTTGGTATCTTTAAAACCTACAAACGGATTGCTTTACGTTACTATTGGCCCGGTATGTACAAAGATGTAGTCAAATTTGTAACATCGTGTGAAAAGTGCTTGTCTCATAAAATCCAAAATCACACTACTTTAGGAGAAATGGGACGTCCAAAGCAATGTTCACGTCCATTTCAGGCCATTTCAATAGATTTAATGGGTCCTTTGCCTGTTAGTCGTAAGCAGAATTCATATATTTTCGTAGTTACATGTTGTTTTTCAAAATTTTGTTTAATCTTTCCAATCAGAAGTGCTACTTCGCAGATAATTACCAAAATTTTACAAGATTCTGTTTTTCTTGTTCACGGCGTTCCCCAAACTATATTTCTTGACAATGGCAGCCAATTCACTAGCACTCATATAGAAACTTTTTTCAAAAAGTATAATGTGCCAAATATATTCTTTTCCCCTAAGTACACGCCACAAATTAATACGGTCGAGCGTTATAATAGGACAATTATAACATGCCTATCCACATTCGTCGATGAAGATCATAGGTCTTGGGACACTCAAATCCCTTCAGTTCAGTTCGCTATAAATAACTCAGTGAACGAAGCTACTGGATATACCCCTTCGTTCTTAGTTTTCGGTAGGGAATTGGTTACTTGCGGCACACATTACGTGGATAACGACCTCGGTGATGAAGTAGTTTTTCTACCACGTGATGTTTACGCCGAAAATCTGGGTTGCTTATCAAAAATATTTGACAAAGTACAATTCAAGCTTTGGCAAGCCCACGTTAAAAATACTAGTCACTATAACCTCAGGCGTAAACCTGCTGAATTTAACGTAGGTGATATAGTGATGAAAAGAACCTATGTACTAAGCGACAAACATAAGTACTTTAGTAAAAAACTGGCACCAAAGTACTTCAAATGTCGCGTAATAGCCAAAAAGTCTCCATTAGTATATAATTTGGCTGACATGTCAGGCAAAGATTTGGGTACTTGGCATATAAAAGATATTAAATTAGCCAATACCTCATAATATAAATTTTTTTTTATTTCTTGTGTACAATTTTATACCCACCAATTATACCTATATAAAAGCATTGCATATATCGCTAGTTTTTTTTAAGTTAGACAGAGTATAAAATCTGCTTAACTTATATCATGTTTATATGAGTGCCATGGTAATTTTTTGTATAATATTTGCCACGGTTGTTTGAATGTAGATAATATGACTGAAGAGGTATAAAAGATGATGTATGAATAGAAAAACAAACTTATTTACTAAGAAGATGCGGATTTTATTAAAAAGGGAATAAAATCCTTGGGTACGAGAGGGGGTAGTGTAACGTAGTACACGGTACTAGTTAATATAAAATTATCACAATGTCTATTATTTAAAAATTTAAACAAATTTACTTAAAACTAAACTAAAACTAAAATTAAATAAAAGAAAATATATAATACCTAAACTTATTTACAATTAAAATAATAATAAACATATATTCACATAAAAACAAACTAACTTATCAACACTACTTACGATAGAAATTGGTCAACTCAAGAACGGCTGATTCTGCATTAGTGTCTGCAACATGCCGCGTTTTTTTATGTAGGTAGTTTATTTCTTATATCTCGATGCACCGTTAACCGGTCATCATTGGCATCATTTCCTTGGTACGAGACACACGATATACGTTCTCATCCCAGAACGTCCTTGCGTCGTGATTTGAATTGTGGAAGAAGTGAAAGTTTTATACTAAACTTATACCAGTATACGAGTACCTAACAACTAACTAAAGTGTTAAGACCTAAGTGCTATTCAAACCCGAAATTCGGTAAGTGGCGAACTATTATTTCATTTTAGCATCCCTTAGGTACTTTCTAGATAATTTTTAAATTAAATTTGTGAATTTAGATAGTGTTTCTGGTAATATCTAAATAAAAGTAACATTACGTCGAGTATAGAAACTCATAGATTTTTCGCACGGGCGTGGATATCTTCTGCTACCGCCCGGTATAAAAATAAATTGAATCTAGAACATTTTTTTTATTGCATTGTTATCTTTGAGAACAAGTAGTTAGTTTTCTATTGTAAACTCTGTTCTTGTCAGTCCATCAGCCACAGTCATTGCACTAAACGTAGGTACCTAGGTCCATCACCATCACCTCATATCATCATCATCACTTCTCGTGGCAAAATGGCTGGCCGTCATTATATATTTATAGCATTTCACTGACACTGGCCATCACTTCCAGGGTTCCAGTTACGGACTACAAAATAAGAGATACCCGTACAGGCACATACTACCTTGGCACATAAGTACCTGCCTACTTGAGTCCTGGACAGCCGCAAGATCAAGCCACCGGCAACTCCACTCCCCAGCACTGGACCCCAGGACAGTACCTCTTAACTGGGAAACCAGAACTACCGGCATAGTAGGGCCTCTAAACTCACCCCTGAGCTATTATATATATTTTTTTTAATAAATTATATTTTGTTAATTGAGTGTTGTGTTGCTCATTTATAGCACCTCACGCACAAACGCTTCACTATGTGTGTTTACTTGTTACTATCTTATCTTGGAATGACTGGACTCATTCTAAGCTGCTGCAGCACCAGTGGCATGTCAATCCTCTTGGATCTTATTTGCACTCCCTGATCCTTTAGTAACTGTCCCCTGCATGTGTAGAGACATGTTCCATGTTCTTCATTACACCGCTTATTAGGAAAATCCTGTAGTCCTCCAGGTCCAAATTTTCAATCATTCTTTTTATACCACTAAGGAGACAAACCAGCATACAGCCCACTTTATGGAAGCTGTTACCGCAGCATATGGACACCTGCAACACCAGGGACATCACACTCACGTTGCCGTCTTTGTAAAAACTCTCTTTAGGCCCTTTTTGAAGAATCCCAAATCCAGTACTTGGGAGATTCCAGCTTGATTATTATTATTATTATTTCCATCGGGGACGCCGGGTATCGGGCGGGTGATCAGCCTTACCTGAGGCCATTTCACCCATTTCCCCTGGTCCTCCCTTTTGGGGAGGAAGTGGGTTTATCCGGCAATCACGGCGTTCCGTCGAACCTACCTGTTTCCTTGCAAAATTTTACGATCTGTTCCACCTTCAGGTCTTCTGTGTCTAGTGTGTCCAACTCCATGGTCTCCCATCTTATCAGTGAGTATATGGGGCACTCGGCAAGCAGGTGGAAGCTTATTTCGTCGTCCTCCATGCACTCCGGGCATTTGTGGTCAATGTTATTTTGTGAGCGATTGGTAGCCTGGGCTCCGGGCCCACCTGGTTTTCATCAGCTCCTTTCCTGGCCAGTTCATCAGCTATTTCGTTGCCCATGTTACCCTCATGTCCGGGTACCCAGGCAATCATCTCATCCACTGTTCTGGACAGAATTTCTAGTGCCTTTTTGCACTCTTTGACAATTGGTGATGTTGTCTCTGTTTTAGCAAGTGCCTTCAGCGCTGCCTGGCTGTCGCTGTAGATGGTGACTTTACCTGTGTTATTCAGGTGGCCTACCATTTCTACGCCTTCCATAATAACAAGATTTCTGCTTGGAAGCAGCCCAACTGCTGCCAGCCCAATTCCAGCTTGATAGTAAGTGGGAGAAAACCAAAAACCATAGAGTATGTGATCACTACAGTTCTAATGTATGTTTGTCAGCTAAATGATTTATTCTAAATAAATAGTCTTATTTCAATCAATTAACACTGACTTTTTTTTATCAGTGGACACTGGAGGTCTTGTTTTCATCCGTTTGTAACTGCTGATATTCCATAGCAATGAAACTAATCTTCTGGAGTATGGAAGTGTTTTGTAATTTACTGCGCTGACCAATCTCTTTGATATTTTAGATACAGCATACAAATTTTTATCCAGTGGTACCATTGTCTGAGCAGAAAATGATGTAGATCAGATTTAATAAGTGAATGAGGAAATTCAATTAAGATTAATAACAATCATCCTTAGCTCTGGACCTTTTCCTTCACTGGGGATTAACTTTTGGAATTAAGAACTGATCAGACCCATCTCCTCAGGTATTATTTGCAATATTTAGTATTAGGGGTCCTGAGTTTGTTCCAAAGGCTAGTCTCAGCCCGTCTTAAGTTGTGGTTGCAATAAACAAATCCATGTTTATCCTAATGCTAGATAACAAGTCTCCCTTCAATCGAAGGGGTTTAGAGCATACTCCACCGTGTTGGTCCACTGCGAGTTGCCGGGGGCTCTGGCGACTGATCGCTTAACGATTATCATCTGATGACATACGGTACTGGCTTAATGTTCCCTCTGAAGCATGAGGCTGAGATATATAATAAATAAATAAATATTTCTGGACAATTTACACAGCGCCATCTAGTCCCAAATTAAGCTCAAAGCTTGTGTTATGAGTACTAGACAACTGATAAATGTACTTAAATACATTTTTTTTTTGGTAAATACATACTTATAATACATAGAAAACATATGTATATATATGCACCCTTCCATACACATTTTACGGTTGTCGTTACTTAACACTTACTTAAAACTTAACCACAACTTAATGTAAAATAAATATCATTCATTTATTTTTTCATCAAGCTCTAACCAATGGTTAGTGTTCTCAAGATCCTGAGAAGGATCCGCATAGGCAATGGAGTGGCAATGCACTAGTGATATTCCTTATGCTACATATCTATAAAAACTTCTATCCGTCAAACTGCCCATATTTTTTTTTTCTAACAATGAAAAAATTTTTTTCTCATAAGGAAAATATATATTTTTTTTAATTCAATTACTTTATGATAAGTGTATGTTAATCATTTTGATTGATGTAAATGCTGTAAATTATAATTAAATTACTCATTTGAGTAATATTTACGATGTAGAAATAAAGCCATCATGTGGTTCATTCACAAAATGTATAATTTATTACTTTATAGAAGGAATGTAAACAAACCATTAATTTAATGAGCGTGGCGTGGAAACACAGGATTGTGTACAAATCTATGTTGTGGCATCTGTAGGCGATAATGGAACACATTCATCATCATCATCATCCTATTATTTTATAAAGACATGCTTTTTTAATTATTATGTGACATATTGCAATTTTGCTTGCCACCAGTTGGCTGAATGATATGGCTCACACTCTAATACTAACACTTATGTCACCTCATTCAATGGAAATATCATTCATTCAATCATTTATCATCATCATCAACATTGGCTTGTCTTTTCCCATTATTTGGGGTCTGCGCAACATGATTTTCTCTTCCATCGATCCGCCGTTGTATCTACAGTTACCCCTTTCTTTTTCTTTTTTTATACTACGTCGGTTGGCAGACAAGCATACGGCCCGCCCGATGTGAAGCGGTTACCGTAGCCATATTAACGCTCGCAACATAAAATATCGCTCGCGCGCCGCCACCCCCGCTGCCATCGCAGCATCTCCTTCCTTTCTGGTGACCTCACTCACTCGCAGGAACACAACAGCCTTACAATTACGCTCCGGACCTCTCTTTTCGCCAGAGCTTCGTTTGTCAGTCAGCAGGGTGCACCGCGTGCAGGGAAGTTGGTTTTGGTTCAAAGATGTTGAGGAACCGCTTACACCCCATTCTTTCTCACACAATCCAACCACCTCTCTCTCGGTCTTCCTCTCAATATATCCATTCAATACTGTAATGATAATGGAACACATTCATTTGATAATATAATTTGTTAATGGAAATTATTTGTAATCTTTGTTCAATCATGATTGAAGTGATATTGCAAATAATATAATCAGGGTTGACTGATTTAAATCGAGTGTATTTTTTTTTTCAAAATAATCATTGATGGTTTAAATCAAATTATATTTTTTGTTAAGCATATCTATTCATAAATTATCGGTAAAGAAATATAGCTGTTCTTATTTAAATGTTCCGTCCCGTTAAATGAAATGTAATGAAAAACTAGTGAAAGCAAAATAAAATTTATTTTGAAAACGTTTTTGTTTTTAATAAAACAGAACTACAAAGTTTACTTTCTGTATTTTGCTCATTTCACTTTCTTTTGATGCCCATTTCATAGGGGTTAAAGTGGAAATAATAAATAGCCCTTTTGGATTGGTGGAGACCACCATATTGGATTCAAAATTTTGGTATTCGTACATTGTCATGAGAACCAAACGAGTGTGCCAAATTTCAGCTCAATCGGACTCTGAGAAGTGGGTCCAATTTAAATTGAAAGATTTAATTATAGACACCACTGTGAAGTAAATAATAATAATAATTCTTTATTTGCATTAAATAGGACAAATTTTGGTGTTATCTGTCTGTACCAACATTATATAATATTAACAAAATAAATGATTGTAAATAAGCCGCTTTATTGTATTCGTAGGGTACATACAGTATTTATACATCTATATGTCAATACAATAATGCAAATGTAAGAAAGTTAATAAAAAATAAAAAAAGGGAAGTTTTGCACTTTCATTTCAATAAATAATAAAAATCTGGCAGTTTATAAAAAAAAACATATTTTTTTATCAACCCTACTGTTAATAGGTACACCTTATTGTTATCCATTTTATGTAATACAAAAATAACTAAAATAGCCCTGAGCTTCGAACCTGCGACACTTTATCTTATTATTATCTTTCTCCCCACTCAACCATCGGAGGTCATAAAAATAATCGACCAAAAATAAATGTAGCTCATAATCTCTGTTATCACCAATTAATTTGCAATAAATATTTAATTAAATTGCTATATCAATATTTACTCTCAATTTATGACCAATTACGAGACCATTGCGGCCGCCATTATTGTTTTGTTGGCATAAATTAATGTAATGTGAGGCAGATTTGTGACACGCTCCGTCACAATCTCACAACTGGACCGCTCACTACGTACCTACAGGCGCCACGTTACTATTTAAATATACACATTGGACAATTTTTTTTTAAAGAAAAACCGGTCATGTGTGTGCTGAACTCGCACACCAAGGGTTCCGTATCATTATAAAAAAATATTCCTTGATACACAGCGCCATCTAGTCATAAACTAAGCAAACTATGTTTTTTTCGGCAACGCGCGTGTAATGCCCCTGGTGTTAAAGGCGTTCATAGACTACGGTAACTGCTTTCCATCAGGCGGGCCATACGGCCCGCCTGATGGAAAGCACAACAAGACAAACAGATATTATGTTTATGCACATAAATGTTTGTCTTGAGCGGACATCGAACTCGCGATCTCTGAGTTACAGTAGGCATTCGACCACCGGGTTCGTCATTAGAAGTAACAAACCTTGTTCCTTGAACCTTGTTCACATTAGCTGATTCCTAATATTCTACACTAAGTTTACTAATTAAAATAATATATATAATAATTATTAAAATTGTACATATTCGGATTGTTTCCGTTACTACCGTGTGTGACCTTGCTTCCCAAATTTCATGATTCTAGCATAATTCTAGGTCAATGGGAACTGCATTTTGATTCTTGCGATGTCAAAATATACGGCATACACGGCCGTCTTCTTTTGACGGCATTGACTTAAAAGTTTGATTTTTTCACAACTTCAAAGGATTCTGATTTTGATATTAATTATAATTCGAAACCTCCATGCTTTCCTGAGAAAAAGAGTCTTATCTTGAAATGGGTCCAGCGCTGGAACGCCGGTGTGACACGTCGACCCTCTTGGATCTTTTGTGCACTCCCTATTCTTTAGTAACTCTCCCCTGACTGTCTGCAGACACGTTCCATGTACTTCAGTACGCTTTTAATTGGGAAGAGCCTGTAGTCCTCCAGGTCTGGGTACGCCTTTCCTAGAATTACCACTTGTTTGCCAGCTAGCATCACATTGACACATCAACAGCTTCATGGTCTCGGTAAGGTTCTTTGCACGTTCTGCGTTCTGGGCTATTGACCAGTCTCATCTTGTATTGGTGCTGATGGCAGGCATAATGCCCTGTCAGTGCCTCAATCCAATGTGTCTTACCGCGACGCAAAGTGGCGCGAGACTGATTGAATGCCGGGCAATTACCTTTCTTTCATTTTTCATTGTACCAAACATAAACAATTTGATGTTTTTGGCAAGGTTGGAGATAAATTAGGACATTTTTAAAAAAAATGCAATGTCCGTCTGTCTGTATGTCCGTTCGCGGCTTAGCTTTGAGTCTCTTAGTACTCTAAAACTCAAATTTGGTATGGGTATACACATCTAAGAATAATGACGCCGACAAAATGGTAAAATAGAATCAAGAAAAAAAATTTTTTTCGGGTACCTACCCTACCCTACACTTAATGTGGGGATCAATTTCTTTCCTTTGCTGTTGCGTACCGTTGGATAAGTCATTAGATTAAAATCTCCTAATTTTAGTTCGAATCAAGTGTACATGCACGTGGTGCACGCTCCTGATTAGTAGTTTTTCATTAGTTTGAATTATAAAGCGGCTCTACTCGAATTACCATTATGTAATATACATAATAGCTTACAGACTTTGAATCTCGTTTCCTATAATATTTTTTTTCGGTTGGAGCATTATAATTAAATGCTATATCAAAAAGGAAAATATTAAATTGATCCACAAATAAAACCTGATTTGCACATCAAATAAATCAAATGAATCTAAAGTTTTTAATGTAGTTATATTAATTTTATTATAAATTTAAGATATTTATAAATAATATTAGTTTTGTAATTTAATTCGTAGTTTTCTATAATTAGATTGTATTTAATTAATTATGTTTAATACCATTAAATTTATTATGAAATTAATAAATCTGATCGCATATCAAGTCCTGCATTATAGGTTAGGTTAAGTTTGCAATGTATTTATTTGATGTTACCACAAAGTTACGTTAAATAATATCCTATCAAAAAACTGAGAATGTATTAGAAACCTACCTAGACGTTATTAGAAACTAGTTCTTCAAAAGTTTATTAACTATATATAAGGTCCGACAGTTATGTTTAATCTAAACTAGCACTGGTTCCCAATCTTTATTATACTGCAACTTCATTCGCTGACCGGATTTTTTTTATAATGTAAATATAATACAAATAATTTACTTAGATCCTTAAGCAAATGTAGATAAGAAAGTTATCAAACATTAAAGTTATTAATCACTCACCTAAAATTTCCAACCAAAATCTAAAATATTTCAATTATAACACAGTCAATGGGATCCATCTATCAGCAAATTTTCAGTGTCAATGAAATCATACTGTTCATTTTATTTGCATTTTTCTCATGAATGGATATCTTTTTACAATATTTTAAAAATGTTTGAAAAATTTCAATTTTCGACTTCATTCACATAATAAACTCCCATACTATTACAGCTGCATTGTTCCACGAGTTAAACGCATAACAATCGAGTTAAACATGGCACATAAAACGTGCTAAAATGCTTGGCATCCATTCAAATCTGTATTTTTGTCACGATGAGTGTTTGCCTTAATGGCCAAGTGATAATTGACCTATGAATGAAACCTTTGTTGACAAACTGGATTACCACCTCAGCTGTTAGTATCGCTAACTCGTAAAGGTATAGTGCTGATGAGTCTAATAATACAGATACTCCAAAAGTACCTCTGATTTCAGACACAATTCGGATGTTAGCATGGCCGGTGTATTGAGTGTCACCAGTGCTGTATTTTTGTTTGACCCACATGTTCGCTTGCCCCCCCTCACATATAGTGAGGGGGGCAAGCGAACATGTGGGTCACCTGATGGAAAGCAATTACCACCGCCCATAGAAATCAGCAACACCAAGGGGTCGCCGATCCGTTGCCAGCCTTTTAAGGGAAATATTGACTCTGTTCTTGAAGGCCCCCATGTCGTATTTATTTGGGAATACCGCTGAGGGAAGTTGATTCCACAACTTCACAGTTCGTGGTAGTTGTATGCCTGCCTCATAGCAATAAATGTCAAATAAAGACAATGTCCACCAACCCGCAGTTGAGCAGCGTGGCGGAGTATGCACTAAACCCCTTCGATGGAAGTAAGACCCGTCTCCCAGCAGGGGGATGAATATGGAATGTCGACGAAAGACAATGTCAAAGAAATGTATAAAATATTGTTGCGGATAGAAACAGCATGGGCAACAGTACGGAGCCTTGTGGAACGCCAGCGTTGATGTCTTTCCTATCAGGCTAAACGTTACGTATTTTTGGCTGTAATCCAATTTCCGGATAAAAAGCTGGTCACCCACTTGCATAAAACCTCAAGCAAACCGTATGGCAACTTCGATAAGGAATTGGTGCCAGATCCGATCGAACGCCTTAACTATATCTAGATTCACAGGCGACGCCTAATCTGACCAATCGAGATGGGGGCCTTGAATTTCAACTGCAAAAACACTACGGCCTTTAAGGTACGCTAGGATATCACCTGTCGGGCGACCATGGCGAAGTCGATATTTGTTGATGATCAAGTCTTGTTCGTTAGGGCCGCTTGTTGAAGCGCCTTTACTTTGAACAGAACGGGGTAATAGCAATTGACCTGTGATTCGAAAGGTTGGATCTGTTGCGGTTTTTAGACATCAGGTTTCCACAAAGACGAGATTTCTTTAGTAGATTACAAGAGTGCAAAAAGCTGCGTCAATACATGCTCAATAATTCCACAGTATGTATGCTGTCAGGCCTAATTATGAATGATTAAACAGAATAACTTTCAAAAGATACACTATGGAGTTGAGATTTCTTGGTAATTATTTGATCAATCGGGGTATTACCTTACCACAGGAGTTTCCGTCGGTCAAAGTCGAGTTAGAGACGAAGAGACTATCCAGTAGACTGGTTTTTCGGTTGGCGACATGGGCCAGATCACAGGGTTGTCTCACCAGCACTGGCAAGTAGGACAGAGAGGTTTTCTTCGACTTTTTACCGAGAGATCACCAAGCGGGGGCCCTGGAAGAAGGTTCGCTAGCCACTTACAATAAAATTGAGTACAAGATTTTTACTCTAGCAATTCTTTTATTGAATCTCTAGGCAGTATTGAATTAAATAGAATTGAACAAATTAGCAAACAAAAGGCGAATTTGTGTTCTAATTATCTGCCAGGTGTCGAATACTCCGATAATGTTAGTTATTTCATCCATTTTACGCGTAATTACTCGTCGAGACCGGTAGTGAGATAAGCTAGGCGAGCTGGCTGCCATTACCGCGGTTTAAATATGCTTCACTTTATGTGTTTTGCATTCAAACAGACGAAGTAACGCTATCACCTTTGAAACGGATGCCCTTGGAGTCGGCGAAGCCTTCCCCCCCGTAACCTTTGCTATGCAAATTGTTTCCATCATACGTGGTAGTGCCGCGCCGCCCGCCGCCGCCCGCGTCGCCCGACGTCGCCCGACCTCATCGATGTTCAAAAATCTCTTGGCGGCAACGCACAGCTCGCCAGACGGCATCATTAGACATTGACCTCTGGCCTTTAGCTACAGTCTCCATTTTCTATTTCAATAATGGGACAATTCTAAAGAAAAGAAGATAAACGTTTAAATTTTCAATAGGTAACATTTTATTTTGTATAATCACGCGTGGAAGGATCCATATTTTTGTAAAACTAAGCACTCCAACAGATGGCATAGTGACTTTGTCTCTTTAGACTTTCTCTTTAGAGAAACATTTGGAACTGATGTTATATGTTCCTGTAAAAATTACCATGTTATCATAAACTGAAGTCATTTAAGGAAATAGAGAAATTGACTTCATTGAAGTCAACGCCTAGAGTCAACAACGCATAGAATCTATAAATACCTCTCAACTCCAATAAATAAACATATATTGTCCAGGAGAAATTACACACCGTGAACAAACTAAGCATAGCTTTGAACTATGGGTACTCTACTAGATACATTTCGTATATTTTTTGGATGAAGGCTTTTTTAATAGATTTTATTTTTCAAAATTTTACAAAAAAAAAAAAGAATACAAAAATCTACAAATCGGTCCTTCTTTTTTCTAATTCTTAAAAAGTATTGAAAAAAAATGCAACGAATTGAAACCATTCTTTTTTGCAGTTCGCTTGAGGTCGATCATTGATGTTAGAACTAAGCACGTGTAAACCAGCTATGAAATACTTTAATCAAAAGTTTTTGTTTCTCACTGTGTAACTAGCGAAAGCAAAATTAATCACGTTAAGAGATACCTGTCGCGGCTCGGCCGGCGGCTGCGTAACTCCTTTCATAATTGGCCGAGTGCAAGTGTTGAGCGTCCTTGGCGCAGTGGGCCAGGGGATCCGGACGTGTGGCAACCAGCCTTGACATCTCTGTCACTCATTTGGGGTGTAAGTGATTCGCCATCGTTACCAAGCTACAGTAACTGCATGTGGTGCACTCTGTTAGCGAACGACGTTTAGATTGGTAGGGCACAGCATAAATTGATTTAGAAGTAGCTCTACCGTGGAATTATTTTACAAAACACCGCAAATTAACAATTCTCTATTGCAGCGATTCCTAAAGTGGGTTCTGTGTAAAAGTAACCAGGGTTCAGCGAATTTTATATACAAATGTCGGTCTTTCTGTTTATTTATAAAAAAAATATACTGTAGTTATTTGATGTGGGGTTTCATAAAATAATGAGTTTCAGTTAGTGCACCGCTATCTTGACAGTTTGGAAACCTCTGTCCTAAAAGATTGTTGTATTCTTGCGAGTCGTGTCATCAACAATCTGAGAAAATGCTGCATTATAGGCGGAGTGCCAACGCGCAATGTTTGTTTTGTCATAAACGCCTATAGCATAGGTTCTCAAAACTTATATTTCATCCACCACCCACTTCGAGAAACATCTAAATGTTACCCCACACTTTGAGAAAGTCTGCAGTATAGGCTAATGTAATCTTTGCACTTGTGCTTGTTTGCACCCTACGTAGTATAAAATAAAACGAAGCCAGGCACCGTGCGCCGTGTGGCCGGTGTGCCGGCGGCGGGCACGTATGTACGCCACGTACGAGCATCGATTTTCCAGCCAAGCTCAACATGATACTACGGTTCAGGCGTCGGTGGAACGTAGACTTAAAATCTGGTAGATATTCGTAAGAAAAAGCAGACTTTTCTGAGTGGGCTGTGGTATCGGCGAAATTTGTATTGCCGCGCTCGAACTTAAGGCGGCTCCCATACGAAAACAAACAAAAGCTCGAAACAAAATCGTGGTTAACGAGGACATAAATTAAATTTCTCAAAAATGTAAGTTATTTATTAGAAAGACATTACAGTCATCATCGTCACCTATGTTTCTATTGAGCTGGCAAAAGTGCTAAAAGTTTCTGGTACTTTGACATATAACAGGTAAATAATAAAATATTTTACTAGATTACTGATATATGTACTTACTTGTAATACATTTTTTTTAAATACATAAGACATAGAAAACACCCAGTCCAAGACAAACTGACATGTTTATGCCCATGGCTTTTTTGCGCAGGGATTAAATCCGCGACCTCTATTCTATTTGATCACTGGGTTCGTCACATGCATCCTCTGATTGCTTGCACACATTCTACTCTTCAAATGAACAAATGAATAAGTAAAATACTATTCTATATTATTACATAGCGCATTTGGGACCAAAGTTTGTGCCATGGGTAGGTACTAGATAACTGGTATATTTGTTACAATAATATGTTGTTTCTATGGTACTTCAAATCTATAGTCGTGATGATAGAGGTCTCGGATGAGGCTCTCGTAACCCGTTAAATATTAACGTTTACTGGAGCTGTTGGATATATAATAAACGAATGACGCAGGTTAATTTGCGTTGAGAAACATGTCCTTCATACTTTCAATGGTGACTAGGTCACGTGGTCTCGCCGACCCTGCCATAGAGGATATATAGAACAGTACGCCAACTCTGTACAAATGGCCGAAATCGATGCACTCAGGTCATTGACTGAGGTACGCGCCGCGCGTCGCTACACGGCTCCAAGACCGTACAAACTCGTACAAAACCTTTTCTCTTTTCTCACACATATTGGCTACTACGCCACGAGTAATCATTACTTAATATTTTCCATATATACTCTACCAATCCCGTGACTTTCACTACAAATCATTTTTTTTTAATTGCGCATGTTTAGCAACCTGAGAATACCTCTAATGCTCAGGATGCTAAAACATGCGCTTTTTTCAAAAAGTAAATAAAAAGTTATATAAAAAAAAAAAAGTAAATGCAAGGTTTTATAAAATAGGTAAGACACATAACAATAGACACATAAAAATTTACTCCACTGAAGCGAAGTACTATTTTTATGTTGCATTTATTTAAAATTCGTATGCATACCGTAATGCGTTGATTTGATTTGGGATGTTGCGTATTGTATTACTGTTTATTTATTATTTACTGTGACCCCGTCAACTCGTTTTGTACTCGCGGAACAAACTTTATGGTCAACCTAACGTTCAACAATAACACCACATAATATGTTGAGTATGCTAATGCCGCGTGCAGTTTTTTTTAACCACTATCCTAAAGAATTGTGATGGAAAAAATGGAATTCCGACATCGACAGTTTCGGCTACTCGCTTGATTAACATAAATAAATACCTATCGGACCTAGTGTCTGTCTGTTCACTCGGCGTCATGGGACCTTGAATAATGCAAATGGTTTTCAGATAAAACACACAAGTAACTAGGTGTAGTTAATTTTAAACTTAGTCGCGATTAAAACGTCCCGTCGACACAAAATGTTTTTTTTAATCCTCTTTTTTTTATATTTTGAGTAAGCCAGCCTCATAAAGTAAATGACACACAGAGGTAACGGTTGCATTACTCGAGGTTACTAAGGACAACTGATAACTAAGTTAATATACGAATATACAGTAAACCGTGTATTCGTAAAAGGCGAAGTCGTACCGTCTAATTTTCATGTCACAAGACTGCAAAATGGCAGGTGTAAGGGACACGCAGACAGACGCAGTGTAAACGTACGGGTGAAGGCGAAATCTCGAGATATAACATCTATATGCAGGTGTGTGTAGCGGGCGGCGGCGGGCGAACAGCCCGATGTGAACACGCCCTAAGACTAGTTTGCGCGTCGCTTGCGGCGTCCTGCCCGCCCTCGGATCGGTCTGTATCTACTCGTAGATTATGGTATATGTAGATAGAACCACTCGCTCATCGGCCCGGTAAATTGTACGTTTGCAATACTCGCAAGTTTTCTCACATAACCATCGTGTTTAATATCACACTTTAAACATTTTTTGTTTTGCTAACAGATTAGATATTTCTTTCATTATTAATTACTAGCGTTATGCTGCGACAGCTGTGTGTAGTCTGCGCATTTAATTACTCTACAGACTTAATCAGAATAAAAAAAATCTTCTCCATACAGAAGTATCACTTATCTACTTCGATCACGTGTTTACATCCTTTTTAAAAAACCTACACTTTAATCTCGTCGGGAAATTTAACTAGGAATTCATTATAACTATACCTATAGTGCGCGGGAGACGCATTTGGGGAAACACCCAGTAGGTATGCGACTATTTCGACGTTGATATTATGCCGATGTTCTGTTCTGTGAATAAATGATTGCGAGTGGTGCGACTGCAGGAGGCCGTGAGGATCATACGTCCTGTAACCGTATTAAAACTTTATTAAATGTAATGAGATACGGAGTGAATAGAGATGTGTTCGGCTGCGTGCCATCAGCACTGGCTGCTCAATGACACGCATGCATGATAACAGATGGATTCACTTTCTTGGCCGATTCTGCGGCCGCGGGCACGCGCGACTCGTTAGCGGCATTCCATTTCCAATGGTGCGGTCGGCCGCAGACTCCGTCACAGACCTTAACTATTTTTACGCCCGACAAACTAACAAAAGTGTTATGACTTTTGAGCCTCTATCTGCCGAGTTACCTACGGCCTAATAATTTCGCGTCAAATGCATTTAACGGGTTTCAAGACGTCAAAATGGCTGGACATTTGGCGATGATCAATTGAATCATTCAGTACGTGCTTGTAACACATTTGTATTTTTACTTAAATAAATATTTGTAATATTTCTGTAACATAACGAGATTACTTTACACAGCGCTATCTAGTTCCAATCTAAATCGAAGCTTATACTATGGGCTCTATGTATAACTCTTAGACACGCCTTATTCTTTTTTTTTAACCTTCAGACCAAGAAAAGCAGACGTGTCTCGTACGTGAATCGAACTCGTGATTCTTGGTGCAAAAGCAGTCATTGCTAGCCACTGGACCACCGAGTGTCGCCTCGCACATAATAGCCGCATGCTGAGTCAACCGGTTTGTTGCATGCATCAAGCTGTTTGAAGCAAGCAGAACGAATTTCCTAGCCAGCTTCACGTCAAATCGTTGGACGGTCTCCGAATATTTTATTTATTATTTAAACCCTGCGATACCTGCTGCTACGCCCGTGTGATCATTATTTTAATAACTTTTACTATTAATTTTAACAACCTTTAATGTAATGAGATCTAGGGTACAGAGTATTTGTGAGCTGCCCGACTGAGAAGTACAGTCCACCTCACAGAATACCGCACCCAAAGAACAATTCCCTCGAGGGTTGTTGTTTCCTGTGAGTAGGGCATGCAATATTCGCCCGATTTTAGTATTCGATTTATACGAATATCATGATTCATACTATTCGAGTTATTCCAGTTTTACGAGTTTTTCGAATATCTTCTTTACATAGTATAAAATAAAGTCGCAACCGCTGTCTGTGCGCTTAGATCTTTTAAACTACGCAACGGATTTTAATGCTGTTTTCAGCAATAGATAAATAAATATTTCTTGAACATTAACACCGCGCCGTTTAGTCCCAAATTAAAACTATGGGTAAGTACTAGATAAGTGATAAATGTAAATAAATATATTGTTTTCTGTAAATAAATGCATATAATAACTTATAAAACACCCAGACCAAGACAGACGAGACATATTTATGCACACAAATGTTTGACTTGAGCTGTGATTGTTGGCTGAGTCTGTGCAATCTCTGGTTTTCTATCTGGTATCAGAGAGTGTTGTGGCATGTTCATGTCTTTATTTGTTGGATTTTGTTTAAAATGCCAGATGATGGCGTCAGTCATTCTTCCCGCGCGCGCATCCCCCCGAGGACGATTGGATACACGCACAGATCAAAAATCTGCGTTCGCAAATTTTGTTGCTATCATTTTGCTAGCTATTTAATTAGCAATTTTATATTATTCGTAAAACTCGGAAACCTCGAATACTAAGTTTTATAGTATTCGAATATAAAACAAGGGCGAATACTCGAATAAAACGAATACTCGAATACTCGAATTGCATGCCCTACCTGTGAGCGAGATCACCAGAAAGAAGGGAGATACTGCGCTGGCGGTGGTGGCGGCGCGCGAGCGATATTTGACGTTGCAAACGTTAATGTCTACGGTGATCGTTTCACATCAGGCGGGGCCATCAACAACAAACAAACACACTCTCACATTTATAATATTAGTATGATGATAGTAGTTTTAGCATTTCATTATGAAAATATTAAAAATGACATTAACGGCAGCTTCCAAGCCACTGATTTAATCCAAATTACAACAAAATTAAACAATTGGCAAGAGTTTCTACAAAAGTACTCAAAATGAAAATATGCCCTGATGTTCACGCTTCGACGACTCGCAACGGAATGAGAGCGACACGTGTTCGTGCCGACTTTTATACTTTTTCTTGCTGTCACTTCCAGCACGGCCTTTCCTGACAGGAGAGCGTCCTCGATCTCCCCATGTCTTTCAGGTTCTGGTACTTCACCGCCTCGAGATGTGCTAGGGACTGCTTCATCTTGAGGAACTGATACACCTTGCAGCTCAAGGTTCAGCTTCAGTTCGCCGACGTCCACCTCGTCTGACTCTGGAGGAACATCATCATAAGCTGTGGAACAAATGTTCATCTTATTATGTGTTACCGCAATCGCAACTAAGTGAGGTCTGCTCACTAACGACATATGCAATGGGGTCTGCCCACTAGAGTGACTATGTGAGGTCTGCTCACACTACAAGCATGTAAGGTACTAACAACATGTGCAATGGGGTCTGCCCATTAGAGTGACTATGTGAGGTCTGCTCACACTACTAGCATGTAAGGTCTGCTCACATGATTAGCATGAGAGGTCTGCTCTCACATTAACAAATAGTGAGGTCTGCTCACTCAATTAGCAGAATGTGAGGTCTGTTTTAACCACGGTAGAACAGAGGCACGGCGTGAAGCTTGTCCATCTCGCTCCCAGCACTGTCTGTAGTGCTCGGCAGCGATCCCAGCATCGGCTGAACCTCCCGGCAGCGCTCCCAGTATCAGCTGGAGCATCAACTACAGCGCACAGCATAGGCGCGTAGCGGCACATTTAGCGTCAGTGAGTGCGTCGGCCACATGACGCAGCGCGCTCAACATCTGCCGGAGCACTAGTCACAAGCGCCCCCAGCATCTGCTGGAGCGTTCGTCACAGCGCGCCACAGAGGCGTGCAACAGCACACCCAGCATCAGCTGCAGACGCTGCATATATCAACGAGTTGCAAAGACCGTTCAGCTCAAGCCTGCAATCAATTCAAACAAAACAATCGAATTTGTACTATTGTAGGCTTATTCGTTAACAAATTTTAAGGTTCTGCATCTAAACCTTCTTGGCCTGCTCATACATTAGCAAGACTCCCATCCAGATAGTATATGTCACAGAAATGCCCATTTTTATTGTCCAAACAAAATGTAAATCTTGAAGGTACACCCACCAACTACCATACCATGGGCAACCCTTGGCATTATATCTCTCTTGCGTTGAATAAGTTTCAACGCATTGCAGTCAGTGACTATGGTAGTGATAGGCAACCACTCGCTTGCGAGTAACCTCATCAGTTTGTAACAATTTTTGCTCAGCAGAATCGACAATGCTTTGATTTTACTATCGCTCGGCTGTACCTGACTCTGATTTATAGCGCGACCTAAGTATTCTATCTTAGGTGACAAAAACAAGCAGTTCCTCAGATTGATGGGCAATGCCATTAGCGTTTGAAGTACATTACATAGAGTCGTTATACCCTCATCTACCATATCGCAAAGCAAGTCACGACCTTGTGACAAGGTTTTTCTGCAAAAACAATATGGCTCAATTTTAGAAGAATTATGGACAAAACCCTTTTGACCACTATCGCCACCATTGCCATTAATGGAATCAATTTTAGGTCCCTTAGCACATTTACCATCGTTAAATTTTCGCTTCCGATTGATATCATGATCTACTTGTGCCTTTTCGACATAACTAAGGATGCGAACTATTACTAACTTTTTATTGGATGTATTTGATTTAACGTAAATAGAAAAGAATGCCACTAATTCATTTGGCTTTAGTTATGAATTCATGGCAGAGGCACGGATTTGTGAATACGTAATACCCCTTTTTTGTATTGTCGAAATTAGCTGGTCACTTAACCTTTTGACTATAAGTAACTTTAGTAAAGATCGGCGAGCACTCATGACCTCATATAAAACGTTTGCTATATCTGGCTTCTTAACGCACAGAAGCTTAAATTCTTAATAGCCAATGCGACGCCAGCGATTTAAAAATAGCTTGGTTAGATCTCACCATAGTATTGATTGGATCGTATAGCATCCATTGTATGATCAGTCGTGCTGGGGTCTCGATCCGTAGTAGCACTCACGGATTACCCCGGCGAAAGCGGAGCTGCAGAGCGCTGACTGGTAGCACCAGCTCTCACTCACTAGTAGCACCCAGACCATCGGCACAGTCTCTGCCAACGGTGGCCGCAGCGGCGACGACGTCACCAGAGATGCATGGCCACTCGGCCCGCGCAGCCACGGTCGAGACGACCGACGTTGTCCTCAATGATGTCAATTGATCTAGAATTTGTTGCATTTGTTGAGTTAATACATTGCTAGAACAGCTACGTCGTCTGCATTTACGACTAGAACATAAATCATGACGTCTAGAACATGAATCACGATATCTAAGACGAGCATCACGGCTCCTAGAACGAATTCTAGAACGTCTCCTAGAATTACTTCCGGAGTATACTAGTACTGCTTTCAGTAATAATTGTATTAGGCATTGATTCACTTAAAGTAATAAGCAGATACAGCAAAAGTCAAAGCCAGCACACTGTATCGGATTTATAATAAAATGATGAAACCACAAAATAAAAACGTTCTCACCATCAAGTACATTCTCCTTTTCTAGATTTCGGTAAATAAATCGGAACGTACTCATCAAAAATTACAAACATGTAACTGTCTCCGTAAACGGATATATCAAACCCCAAAAGTATTCCATTTGCCAAATTGAAAAGTCAAATTGCTAGTCTTAAATAACACAGTGGGTAGTTAAAATTAACTTAATTTTTATTGCGCGTCTCGGATTTTTGTTTGGCAAAACAATGTTCGATCTTATGCCCATGTTTGTTACAAAATGAACACAACTCGGGTATGAATGGTGACTCGATGGTACAAATATAGCTTTTGCATTAGATAAACCACTACTACTAGGACTTTTGCATGAATTCATTTTAGGATTCTTATTGCAACGAGCCTGTTTATATCCCATCGCACCACATGTACATTTACCGGCATCTAAACGACGTTTACTAAAATGTATACTAGGAGTATTGGGCAATAGGAAATCAATTCGTCACTATCTATGAGCCCCTGTACTATACGCAGTCGAAGTAACGATCGACGGGCGTAATTTAGCGTATGTGGGATAACTATCCGAATTGGTACTCATCATCTCAAATAAAATATTGGCGATATCGGGTGTTTTCGGACACAAAGGTTTGCACTCATATTACTCACAGTACTCACATACTCATCATACCCAATTGTTTAGGCATTTAGTTCTACGGTTAGACGGTCAACTTCATTGTGCAAACTTGGATTAAAATATTGGTTGGATCTCACCGAGGTGTTGATGAAACGAATAGCATCCACGAGATGATTCGTGACCCCAAGCGGCATGCTCGCATCGCTGACGGCCTGCTCGGAGATGGACTCCGCAGCACGAGTAGGCTCCGCGGACGCCTCGCTCGGCGGCACAGACGCCAGGGCGTAGTGGCGGGCCGCCACCGTGTCCGTCATCTCGACGGGGACGACGCTTGGCATCGTGTACGGGCAGCTGGCCGGCACGATGACTCGCACCGCGTGCCAGATGCACGCTGAGAAGGCGACTCGCGCCGTGAGCTCGCTGCACGCGGTGGCAGCGACGTGCTGACCGCTGGCCGGCACGATAACTCGCGCCGCGTGCCAGATACACGCTGGGATGGCGACTCGCGCCGCAAGCTCGCTGCACGCGGTGGCAGCGACGTGCGGACCGCTGGCCGGCACGATAACTCGCGCCATGTGCTAGATGCGCGCTGAGACGGCGACTCACGCCGTGAGCTCGCTGCACGCGGTGGCAACGACAACAACTGCGCACTGAACTCACGCCGGGATGGCGGTGGCGCGTTCGACACGCTCGGCAAGCGCCGGGCTGGTGGCGTGCGCGGCGAGGACGCCGGACGGCCTGCCGACCGCCTAGGCCGGCTCCCTGCACGCACTTCCAACGCTCGCAGTCGGGATCGCATTGCTGCCATCTCCTGCAGCAGTTCGTTGTCTGGAATGCGATCCCGGCGTCTGGAATCGCGACGCCGACTCTCGTCCTCATGACGAGATCGGTTACTGTTCGACTTCTATGAAAAACCTGTAGCTGTCAAAAATAGGGCGGTTAAATGGCGATGAATTCTATCCAACTTCTGATTTTAGCATTTCATTATGAAAATATTAAAAATGACATTAACGGCAGCTTCCAAGCCACTGATTTAATCCAAATTACAACAAAATTAAACAATTGGCAAGAGTTTCTACAAAAGTACTCAAAATGAAAATATGCCCTGATGTTCACGCTTCGACGACTCGCAACGGAATGAGAGCGACACGTGTTCGTGCCGACTTTTATACTTTTTCTTGCTGTCACTTCCAGCAGTAGCTACTCGCCCCGGCTCTGCACGGGTAGTACTAGTACTCATGTGGGTTACGCGGCGCACTACGGCTACACTAATGAAACTGCCAAGACATCAGATGTCGCATTCGGGGTAGTATACTATTCTGATTTGTTGGAAACAAGGAAGCATTATCATTAGACAATTAATATTATTGGAATCAATGTGTTAGGTACGTACAGGTACGACTATCCGTTTTAGGTTCCCTATGCCTTTCAGCTCCACTTGACTAGCCATCTCTATAGGCTTTTATTTATTTACAACCCTGGTGAATTTAACCAAGTTTTAATCAATATATTCATGTGCTGATTACTATATAACCTTGTTTAGTAGTGTAATACTTAATAGGTAAAAAAAGGTAAATAATAATAGATGGCGCCACACTGCGACTGCTCACAGCAGTAAAGTATAAATTGCAAGAATTCGTCCCCGTCACAAACTTTCCTGGTGTCTCAGTCGGAGGAGCACTCGACCGGTAATCCAGAGGTCGTGGTTTCAAATCCCACCTAGGCGGCGGAGGTGAATTTTTCCATTTTTAAAATATTTATATAAAACTATATACAACGTCATACGATATGCTACATACATACACATTTTAATGCTGTCTCTCACATTGCTCCTATTCATTTCTTCTGATCAATTTCGTTGTGAGTTCTAATGCCGCCGTATTACAGTCAGGAGACATAGTGGTGGGAATGTTCAGTGGGTCCGTCCCAACAAACAAAAAATATATATATCCACATTCACGGACGAGCCCGGTGGTCGAATGGCTAGAAATAGCTACTTTTACTCCGCGGTCGCGGGTTCGATCCCCGCACAAAACTAACATTTGTGTGCATGAACATGTCTGTTTGTCTCGGTCTGGGTGTTTTTTATGTATTATTATAAGTATATATTTACAAAACAAATATATTTAAGTACATTTATCAGTTGTCTTGTACCCATAGTACAAGCTTTGTGCTTAATTTGGGACTAGATGGCGCTGTGTAAATGGTCCAGAAGAAAAATCAAATGATGCCCACGGCCTCCCACAGTCGCACCGCTTTCCATCGATAAAGAATTCACACATTATGACATTAGAACCGAAGTGGTCACGCTTCCAGAAAGGTTTTCTCCCACGTACTATCAAGCCGTGAAATGAACTGCCTGTCGAGGTTTTCTCAGTAGACGACAGCATGGAATTCCTCAAAAACGGCGTAAAGAGGCTTTTACAGGGGTCAGCTACGCGAGTGTGATGCCCCTGGTGTTGCAGGCGTTCATAGCTTATAACTGCTTCCCATCAGGCGGGCCTTATATTTGTTTCCACCTTAGTATATATAAAAAAACCTAGACCTTCCTCATAAGTCACTGTCCGTTGGTGAAAACGGTACAAAAATTGTTCATTACGTTTTGAGTTTATTATCACGTTCAGACAGTCAGACTGGAGGAGCTGCACTTGGGCCTACCGATTTATCAAATTTCGGCCCCGCGTGCGGCCGTGTGCAGTTAACGGGTTTCAAGACGCGAAGTGGCTGTTATTCCAACATTTCGCGTTATTCTGCGTTGCACTTTGATGTCTGAGAGTTCTGGGGAAAGTGCCAGTTTAGGCAATTTGTGACGAGGGCCGTTGCAACACTGCCCGTTTTTGCCGCTAACAAAGAAATATTCGCTGGCGTAGATGAGAAGCGCTCCGTTCTCCGTAAGTAACGCTCGGTAATTTGTTCGCTCGCAGGGTTGGCACTTTTTACCGACTGCGAGAAACGAGATTCTCCGTTTGGCCCGTATGTATGTATTTTTCGCGATTTTGTCTAAAACTTCTGATCCCATGGGGTTTTCACTATTCCGTTGCATATTTTCCCCGGATTTAAAATATTATCCTAGATTTTAAGTAATGAAACCTATATATACATAGACTAAAATATGAGAAGTAAGATAGTGAAATTTTCTTTGAAGTCAGTTAATTTTTCTTCAATAACTTATTAAATCGCATAAATTTGTTTAATACCGGTGCATATGGTCTGTATGTCAAGACGTATACACCTGTATTAATAAACCTTTATTTGTTGGTAAATATTTTACAAGGTAATCTTCAAGTATACATATGTATATAGAAGACTTAAATTATTTGAATGATTTTAAAACTCATAGTCTACACAAGCTATAACAATAATTGATTCATCAAATTTATATCAATGGTGAAATGTCAAAATATTCTAATGTTAACAACATTTTAAATAATTGTAATAAATATGATAATGTCGTAACATTTAAATTATGTTGTTGTGTGTGTTCACTAGGATTATTAATAATAGTTGACTGTATTTAACGTATATACTCCTCAGTAAGAATACGAGAATTAAAAAATAAAAAACATGTGTGTAGACATCAGTTTTAAATCAATACTAGAGAAGAAATAACATGTGGTGACTGTGGCGTCGTGTAGTCAGTTTTTATTATAAAAAATAGTACATTTTCTTGTAAATAATTGGACTTTTAACATAACATTAGTTGTAATTTAAAATTTCGTTCATAAATAAGTTATCTTTAGGCGCCGCTAGCAGCGCTGTCGTCGCTTCATCGGCATTAATCGATTTAAATTCATGGTTAATTTATTAAAAGTGCTAGTAACGGCCGTTTTTGGTACTTTTAGCTGCTATGTTTAGACATATTATTTATTTAGATAAAAACATTTTGAGTGCTGGTATAATGACATAAAATACTATATTGTCTTGGTAACAAACAAGGAATTTATGACATAGACTATTAGCTACAACCACCAGCCACCAGCCAAGCACGACTTTTGCTGACTCCCATCCCATGTCGTTTTGTTACGCAATTAAAGTGGCAAAAATACATACGACCCTAATGGTAAGTAATATGTTATCTTATTTTAAAAGTAATAGAGATAAATTCTTTAGATTCACGTATTAAAACAACTAAGTTATACCTGGGCTAAAAACACTATTTTTAACGGTAACTACTTTCCATCAGGTGGGCCGTATGATTGTTTGCCGCTTTAGTTGAATAAAAAAAATAAACTGTCTCTAAAGTTTGAATTGGTAACTATTTCAGTATTGGATATTATTTTCTTACTAATACCAAACCCCGGCCACTCCATACAAAAATGGCGTTTTTGCATGTAGTAACCAAATGACGTCTGTACACGTGCCTATGTTTGAGTGACGTTCTCTAGGGCTGACATTATTCAATTATTTAGTCGGACATGTAAGGGGGTGTAAGTGGTTCATCAACATCTTTGAACCAAAGTCAATCTAACCTGCACGGGGTACACCCTGCTGACTGACAGACGAGTCTCTGACGAAAAGAGAGGTAGGACATAGCGTATTTTTTAAGCAGCCCGACTGATGAAGTACAACCACCTCACAGAATACCGCAGTCAAATAACAATTTCCTTGAGGGTTGTTGTGTTCCTGCGAGTGAGTGAGGTCACCAGAGAGGATGGAGTTGCTGCGTTGGCAGCGGGGATGGCAGCGCGCGAGCGATATTTAATGTTGCGAGCGTTAATACGGTTACGGTAACCGCTTCACATCCGGTGGGCGTAGCAAAGAAAAAAAAACGTGTGGCACTCGGGGACTGCCGCGGTAAAGCTATTGCATAGCATTTTTTATCAACTAAAGCTCGTTTGCTCGTTCATCCATCCATCCATATCCATTCATCCGTCCATCCGTCCATCCGTCCATCCGTACATCCGTCCATCCGTCCATCCGTCCATCCGTCCATCCGTCCATCCGTCCATCCGTCCATCCGTCCATCCGTCCATCCGTACATCCGTACATCCGTCCATCCGTCCATCCATCCACTGCACAAGTAACTCTCATCTTTTACATACTCCCATATTAAAACTGAATGGAGAATAAAATACAAGCGACGTCTATTCGCACGTTGTGGCATTCCTTGCGAACGGTTCCAAATCGGTCTCATAGGGGAGGTGAGGTCGACTAGTGAGAGCGGCAGAGAGTGTCCATACTGTACGTTAGTACTATTACTTATACTGTGCTAATACAAAGCAAATAACGTCATTAAAATTCATTCAGTCGCTGGAAATCTCGTTTGGCGTTCACTTTTTACGGCGCTGCACTAACACCACGGCCGAGCGGGACATATTCATTGTTCACGATAATCATCATTTCGCCAAATATATATTTCTCAACTGGTAGCCGCGATTTCGTCCGCGTGGTTTACATGCCCACCACACATTCCCACCATTGCGTATCCTGTATAGACAGGATTAACAGCGGCCACCTCAAATAATGTAATGAATAATGAAATCCACTGCAGTCCCGGGGTAAAACCACGGCTGCCTTGGAACTCACAACGAATTTAATCAGAAGAAATTAGTAGCAGTGGGAAGCTTTCTCACATTGCCAAGAGGGGACGTCAAACGACTTCCCCTCTTGGCAATGTGAGAGAGACCGCGTGGTTTACTAAACTTTCATGCGGGAATAGGGTTGCCAAACATACTTTATTATAACGTATTCTAATTTAATTTTAATAAATATACATTATACTTTTACATATAAAATACTAGTCCGCTTCCAGCTTTCAGTGAGGGAGAGTTTTTGGTGAGAGTTAAAGTGAGTTTAAAGTGGCGAGAAGAGAGAAACAGATCATCTATAAATTAATAAAAATATATATTTATTTTAAACTACTAGGTACGAGTAGCTTTGAAAGTTGTGCAGAAAATAAAAATTTCTTAGCGAGTGTCAAAAGCACTCATAAATATTTTTACTACAATAGAGACGTAGAAAGATCCTTTTTTCAATTAACAATTATATGACATTATTTTTTTAATTTGATTATTTTTCCTAATGTTGGTAAACCCTACGCAGGAACCCTGAATATGTCCGGGACAAGAAATATCCTATGTGTAAGCTCTATAAAGTCCATATCGGTGAAACATCCTATTAAAATCGGTTTACTTGTGCCAGACAAACAAAACAGGCTTTTGAATAGTCTGCAATTTCATAATTTTCATTGACCTCACAAAATCGCTGTTTTATCCCTTTTCAGGAGAATCACTCCCAGGTGCGTCATCCAGTGTATTATATGGTAACCGTAACAATAGGCGGGCCTTACGCTTATGTGTGTCTTTAAAAGGCGACCGTTGCACTAATATCTATCCGAGACGATGGATCCGTCTAGTGATACTGGACGTTCGGGTTGGAATTTTTCACATACAAGGAACTATTGTGGCGTAGGCATCTGCTTAGACACAATTTTTGAAATTATTCACTTGATACCGGAAAACGCGCGTACTAAGTCACAGGCGTAAGCCGGTTTTAGTGCCCTTTGGGCTGCCTGAAAACACTGGCCTCCGCCAACTCGTAATTAAGCAGCGCGGTGGACTAGACCCCTTTCAATTAGGGAAGACTCGAACTCCATGCAGTGGTATAAAAAATATATATCTTTAATCGGCAACCCTAGCTGACATCGGCGACTCGATTGTCAAAACCGTCGAAGCGTAACGCTCCGCGTTGAATCCTTTATCGAAGCTGTCGTTTCAGATATTCATACAAGCGGGTCTGTGGTATCTTTCAGGCCCATACTGCTGTCCAAAGCGTAATATTTCTGTCGTCCCACTTTTCGGCCTACGCGCTTAATTCGACCCATACAATTCAGGTTTCCAATTTCGTCCCACTTTTTCATCACACAAGAGATATTTCAAGGACGATTTCAAACATAAAATTAAATTTAAAACAAAAATTGGTTGCCTGTAAAGTCGGTATACGGGCGAAAGTTTTACGTGACAACGACTTTGAGTGGTAAAATGTTTTCGAGTGGAAGGGACGCATGCCTTTCACTTTTTATGTCTGTCTCTCTCGCTCTTAGGCGGGACGCGTGCCTCTCACTCGCTCTCATTGTAAGCGCATAACGTGAGCGCGTTTCTTGAAGTGTCACCCGGCTAACCAATTTATAAGACGTTGTCACGTCAATAATATAAAAAAATAATTATTACCTAAACAAGGCTTTATTAGTTGTTGATAACAAATACTAAAATTTATACGGTGCCCTTTCATTTGATCATGTGGAAATTATAAATCGCCATTTTGTGGCGGCCGTCATATTGGATCTAATATGGCGGTATTTAGATGATCGTATATTGTCACGATATCCAAACGAGTGTGCAAATGTCAGGTCAACTGGGAAGTGGGTCAAATTTAACTTGCATGATTTAATTACAAAAAGACTTGTGATCGTAGACTTGGATTCGTTTGGCTGTTTGTTGGAGTTTAACGAATATAAATAACAAGAGATTAATTTAATCGAAAGTAATAATAACCGATCTCGCAATTTCTTACCTTATACTTTTTTTTGCGGACACCATATTGAAATAGTATATCTTATGTCATTCCCACAACAAGGTGAATCTAATGTTACCTGTTGTCATTATGTTTAAATATGTCAACCGTTTTAGGGTTTAGATCGTGCCAAAGATATACGCTTGAAAAACATTACTCTTCTTTCTTTAGCAGTCGGGTATAACTAAAATGTTCGTTGGTACATGCAGAACTTGAGAACGGATGAACCGGTTTGGCATTCTCTTTTTTTATGTTCGCGACTTCGCACGCACATGTCCCGATATAAATAATAAAGGATTTTTGAAAATTCCTACGGGAGAATTTTCAAAAATCCTTTATTAGCAGATGCCTACGTCATACCTAATAGTTACCTGTGTATCAAATTTCAACCCGATCCTTCTAGTATTTTGGACTCTGCTTTTATCAGTAATGGTTGTCTTTTATGATACAGAGATTCGGAAGAGTTTTTCTAAAAAATAAGTACTAAGTGCCCACAAGGGCCCAATGGCAAAATAAACATTTTTTATTTTATTTCAATGCTCTTTTCTATGGAGTTTGGTCAAGATGTCTGTCGAGTCAACTAGCTTTAGTAAGTTAATAGGTACATAGTAGTAAAACGTCAAAATCATTTTTTTTATTATTTAGCTATTACGGTTCTAAAAGAGACAGCCCTGTGACTGACTGGCGAAAAATTTTAGGCATATGACGAATGAAATGTCGGACGAGTTTCCAAATTAAGACGAAATCTTGGAACGACATAGGAGCAGCTAGACTTGTACAGCCCTTTTGACCTTTGAATGTGTAAGCAATTATTTCGCCAACGAGGTAAGGCCGTGTAGCGCCGCGGCACGTGACCCGCACATCGCACGTTCTCTGTTGAAACTGCGTATGTGTAACGAAGGCGGCAAGTGATAAGCGGAGTGACTAACTTGCGCACTAATCGCGAGCCAATATCTCTGCGTTATCTTCAGAACTGGGTCGTTGTACTGGTCTCGAGATTGCACTCATTGTGTCCCGTACGCTGCATGCATATTTGCGCAGTTAATAGCCCGTCTGTGCACGTCAGCAAACTCTGCTTCGCAAGATAAAGCGCAGGCCGCAACGGGAACGAAACAAAGCTAAGTTCATTTAGCCTCGCTCATGCCGCGACCGCATCTTTTTAACCGACCACAAAAAGGACCACTCCACTCGACTGTTTTTATGCGACTTACATCGTAACTTTTTTCTATGTGAACTTATTTTGATGACGCTTCTTTACTTGAAAGCTGGTGCTTCTCATCTGATACCAATTAAATTTGACCCAAGATCTGACCAGTAGTTTCAAAATTATCCATAATAATGCGTATCAATTTTTAAAACACGTTGGGTGAGCATATTTTAAATTAGTGCTATTATCATATTTCGGTTTCAGTTTCAGTTTATTCATTAACAAATATACATTGTGTTTGAAAATCATCTTAAAGCTAGGTAGTTAACACGTGTTCTTGTTACATTGTGCTGAATATTTCGAGACTAAATTACATTATGTATTATCAAACTTTAACAATCAAATAAATTCAATGTCATTTTTCGTAATTATCCAAACATGTCATTATTCATTATCAATTATTATTTTACATTATAAATATTATGTCATTTCAAAGCATTACTGTGATTACTAATTATTTATGTCTGAAATTCTATATCATGTCATTATAAGTCGGCCTTCATAAATTCATCAACAGAGTAGTATGCCTTGTCAATTAATAATTTGTGCAATTTTGATTTTAAAACTAAATGACTAGTTATATCCTTATAGATGTTAGGCAACTTATTATACAACTTCACAGCCTGAAAATGCATACTATGTTTGGCAATATTTAATTTGGGGCAGATTTTACTAATTATGTGTTTTCTTCTTGTTCCATTTCTTTTATCCCTTTCATCGCAGGACTCCATTTCTGGTAAATGTTTCACAAAATGTGTTAAAATTAACAAAATATACAGACTAGGTGCAGTTAATATTCTTAACTTTCTAAAATGCTCCTTGCAGGATTCGGTTTGGAAGATTCTCATCATGACCCTTATAGCTCTTTTTGAGATAAAAATGCCTTTTGCATATTATATTGATAACTCTGACCCCATAGCATTATACTGTACCTCAGTTTTGACTCCACCAAGGAGAAGTAAACTGTTTTTAATTGCTGTATGTCAACTTCATCTCGCAAGCTTCTTATTGCGTAACAAGCTGATGAGAGCGCCTTTTCCATAGTTTGTAACTCTATTTTCCAATTAAGATACCTATCTACATATGTGAACACCTAGGAACTTTGTTGTTTCAACGTCACTAATTTTCTCTCTTCTAGGTTCACACCGCGTACTTACATAGGTAAAGTACGCTAACGATGCAAACTTGCAAGCTGGCGAACGCGAAGTTGTCTCTCTCGTTCATAACCGAATCCGCTCTCCATTCCATGCCGAACTTTGTATCGCTCTCAGTGTGGCCTGCGCTTAAGGGCGCGTTTCCACGGCAGCGAAGCTGACAGTAGGCGAACTGTATTTCCATTACTTCCTTTTGTGACAATTTCGCGATGAAGAAGATAATGAAAACACGTCTCAACCGAACTCCGCGTTTGTAGAAATGCACTCTAATGCCGTATCGGTCGTGGAACAGTTGCACAACTTGCACATATTAGTGTTACAAGTAATATATGCTTTACAATGATACTATGTTTGTTGGCAATGTGTGTAGGGCCATGACAGGAGCGTTTATCTATACTACTAATAATAAAGCTTAAGTTTGTTTTAATTTTTTCTCTGAAACTAGCAGTCGAATTTTAAACATTTCTGGGACATTTAATAGCCCAATGCCTGAGGAATGTATATAGGGTTTAATAATATGACTACAATCATTAGGAAATGGCGGTTGAAACTGCGGGAGACATCATAGTATACAAAAGCACATTAAAAACGTAAGCGAGAGTTAAACTGACAACATTGTTTTTAGTGTTCCTTTCATTATTCATCTCATGTAAATACGTTCGTATCTGTAAGCTCATAGGACATGCTTATGTATTATATTAAAATGAATACGACTAATTTAATTTTAAATTCTTCATGTACTGATTTACATGCACGTTTACGTTCTCCACTGCACGCTTTTCTTGTGATGTCGTACCATATACAGTCTTTTTTATAATCCGCAAATCGCTGGCTCAGTGGCCGCGCACTAAAGCAAATCTCGTCTTATTTTACTGCCTAAAGTCATGTGCACACACACACAGTGCAAATGAAAGGTCATTGCATTATAACAACAGGCCTTCAACAGCGACACTCGGCAGCTCGGGGACGCGGCGGGTACATGGGAACTATCGTGGACGTGTGGCCGTATCGATCGGTTGCGCTCCTCTGAACACAAGATAGCCCACAGAGCTCCATTAAAACAGCGGAAAGAGGCACGGCCGCTCGCCACCCTGACGTCTGTGTACAGTAATCTCAAATGAAACTAGACGAGGGTTCTTCGGAGCCGATATGAGCTTCTCTATAATCGGCATCAGAATTAATGGGCATTTGTAACATAGTATATTTTGATATCATACATATACCTAATGCGGCAGCTCTGGCCGGCTGTTGGCGTGGTGACGTGATTATCGTTATGAATACTTATTCACGAATGTTTCTATTATGTAGTAATCGTATCACAAATTTTCGTTACGTTAAAATCCAATGTCTCACGTAGAATTTAAACCCTAACTCACTGATAACTTCCAATCCAATGAGTTAATTCTCATTGAGTACACATAATTCCCTATTTATGACCAAAAGTTGGATATTTATTAGGAAATACCTGGTATTTAGCCCACATCTATCTAAGATCAAAACTGACTGGTGCGACGAACTTCTCTATTGCCAGTTGTGTCTGAACTCAACCTATATTTGAACCTTTTCCGCCGCTCTCTCAGGTAGCGCTATCTATTTTTCTGATCCGAAATATGTTTCTCTTGAAAATTCGGAATATTTTGCTTATAAATCCTTTCATGTGTATATATTTTCTATATATACATAATATCGATAGGTTATTAGTAGGATTAGGAAGAAATAGGCTATTCAAGAATTGCTCTTTTGATAGGATAGCATAAACCTAATAGCCCCCGCCGCGCCAGTGCAGTGCAGTGACTTGGCCTGTGATTTATAATAAAACCGGCTAAGTGCGAGTCGGATTCGCGCACGAAGGGTTCCGTACCATTATCTGTAAACAAAACCGGCCAAGTGCGAGTCGGACACACGCACGTAGGGTTCCGTACCATTATCTATAAAAACGGCAAAAAAAATCACGTTTGTTGTATGTGAGCCCCCTTAAATATTTGTTTTATTTTAATTTAATTATTTATTTTTAAACTGAATATATAACTAAATATTATGTGAGTATTTCAAGCATCTACCTATTACCGTTATGAATTTGCGACCAAAAGCGAGCAAATAAATCACGCATGTTATATGGGAGCCCCCCTAAATATTTTATTTCAGTTTTTAGTATTTGTTGTTATAGCCGCAATAGAAATACATCATCTGTGAAAATTTCAACTGTCTAACTATCACGGTTCATGAGATACAGCCTGGTGACAGACGGACGGACGGACAGCGGAGCCTTAGTAATAGTGTTCCTTTTTACCCGTCGGGTACGGAACCCTAAAAATGACCGAACCTTCCCCAGATTTTAAAGTGTCAAGCTTGTGGCCCCACAGTATGTTCTCTTATGATACTAACCCGTGTGCACGCTGATGGATGATTCGAAATGACAGATATTTAAAATGTGACAGACGGCGTGAGTGTGACTACAAAGCTGCGGCACGTGTGTCCAAACTGCCACGAGACGAGTTACCATTTGTACCGGTCCGTCCGCGACCGTCCGCGTCCGTCCGCTGCCCGCTGCTCTCTGCTCTCGTTCCTCGACAGCGATATTTTAGGCGTCAACCGAATGCAATCTGCAACATACTAAGCACATTACTGAAATTACGTTGTAGTGGGTAGAACGTGACCAAGGGACATTTAGTTTCACCACGGTGTCTGTAATCAAATTTTGTTCTCGTGACAATGCACGATTAACTAAATATCGCCATTTTGGTCCAATACGAGGGCGCCGCAAAATGGCTATAATGGTTTATTCAGAAACTTCTATGATTTATGGATCATCAAATGAAAAGACTTGATGGGCGGAACACAATACTTAAATTATTTGAATGTTTCTTTTATTAACGAAAACAGACCAAAACAAACTGATATGTTCATGTACTCAAATATTTGTCTTGTGCGGGGATCGACCCCGCGTCACTTGAAGTCAAAAAACCGTTGCTATAGAATCTCTTATACATGTTGCAATTTTTTAGGATGCCTTTTTTATGGAAACTGGCTGTAAATACCCTGTCTGACTGTCAGTTTCATTGTCACTTTGCTTTGGTACAAATCATTTTCCAACGAAATCAACCATGGATCCATTATCAAATTCATTGAGACTAGACTCCTATAGTTGGACATGACGGTTATTTAAATAATATATTCCGGGACAAATTGCACACACGGCCATCTAGTCTCAAATTAAGCAAAGCTTGTACTTACTACTACTTGATATTATAGGTAGGTACTTAAATATATTAAATTTTTTAAATATTTTTTTTTATAAATAAATACATAGAAAACACCCAGACGAAGACAAACAGACATGTTCATGCACACAAATATTTGTCTTATGCGGGAATCGAACCCGCGAATGGGTGTTTTGTATGGAATTTTGTGCATCCGTAATTAAGATCCTTAATTCAGTTTCTGAATTCCGGGAAATATACCACACAGGCCGCAGACACGCAGGCCGGATTCCGGCTGTGTAAGGCCGGCCTAACTTTTCAAATCAGAGTTACAGTTTTTTAAACAACGTTTCGCGACGTCCAGCCCTCGGGATAGCGCCGGATGCACAGTTTGAGAATTCCTGACATATGTACATAATAATATATTGATAGTACAAGTTTTATATCACCAGCTGACAACATAAAGGTGAGCAACTGCTGCCTAAGGATGTTGGTAACGCCAGCGTCAGTCCAAGGGCGGATCCAGGGGAAGGGTCATGGAGGTCATGACCCCCCCTGGGACTTTGTTGAAACACAAATTGTTAAACTTAATGTTTTTATATATTTTTGTACCAAAGCGGGATCCGATCTTGCGCCAGTCGCACCAATTTTGTGCGAAAGTGCATTTTGTCCTATCGCGTTAAGGCGCTGACTAGAGTCGATGACCTTGCATCATTGAGATACAGTCGTTGTGAATACAAGCAAGAGAGAGAATGAATGATTTTTCATGACGTCGCACTCACGAAAAACTACCAAGTAAGGGTTACAGCATTTGTGCATGCTTTTACATTGGAAGGAAGTGGAGAACTGAAAAGACAAGGAAAAGTTATGAAAATTTTATAAAACGCCAGGAGCAAAGCCGCAGGGCGGAAACACAATGCAGCGAGTATGGCAAGATTTGTTATAAATTATAATCTACGGTCTACTAATATACAAATGCGAGAGTTTGTGTTGTCATGTGTGTTTGGACATTAGTGAAACAATCACGTTTGAATAGATTTGGATGAAATTTTTGATACTGGTTACATCTTCTTGATTATTTCTTTTCGCCACAGTGTGCCGCGGGCAGAACACGGTAGCAAGATAGGGGGTGGGTAATGGGGGCTTCATTTGTCAATAAAATTTAATGTGTAAATATTTTTAAAATGGAAAATTTACCTCCCTAATTTAAGGGACCCCACAGATTGGAGACAGACTATTCAATGTAAAAAATATATAGTTGACCGAAATCAACCATTGAATAATAATAAAAATTTAATTTTTTTTTTTTTATTCGATATAAAGTAACACAGCATGAAAGTCTTTAACGTGTAATTTACTATAAATCTGATGTACAATGAATTGTGATATTTGAACAAAAAACGTAATTTTCCGTCTTTTTCGGTACCCGGTCTGTACGTGATTTAGCGTGAACAAAGCTAGAAAAAACTTTCAACTGAAGCTGAAAGAGGCTATCGCCCCAGATAGTTTGAATTTAATGTTGTTTTACGCAGGCCATTGTATTATAAATAATTAAATAAAATAAAAAATAGTATTCATTTTTAAAACTTCTTTATTTATTTGTATTTATAAAAGAAACATGTTTTTTATCCCGGATAAAACGAAAGGATTAAAGCCTCATTGCGCGCATTACGTGCGTTTGCACTAAACTAAATTAAAGTTTCATTGCTTGCAAACGCACTAAACGTGCAACAAATGAAACAATAATATTGAGGCCCTTGCCACTTCGAATAGAAAATCACATCTTAGTCTTTATGATGAATGTCAGAAATTCCTTTGTACAGTTTGTTACCAAGACAATAAAGTATTTTTCCGTCATTGTACCAGCACTCAAAATGTTTCTACATATTTCGAAAACGTCGGAAAAATCATAATATGGCCATAATTTTTCTTTCAGCAATCATCGTCATATTTTAGCAAACTTTCAAATGAATTATATGCTTAAACCTTCCCCATCTGAATCACCCCGACCATTGGTGAAAACCGTACGAAAATCCGTTCAGTATTTTTTAAGTTTATCGCCCTCAGATAGACAGACGCGACTGGGGACTTTGTTATAATTGTGGTTTGTTCCCATTGGTTTTATATTATATTGTGACTTTATTGAGTGACAATTTCTTTAGGCGCGCTGGGCACAATTTTTTTGGCAAGTGAATGAGCCGTAACCTCGCATTGATAAAGTCGGCAGGAAGGGAACGTGACGAAGTGATTCCCTCCATGCCGAGTTTATTCGGACGAGCGTTACCGGTGTTACGGCTCAGTCTTATTCACTAGCCAAAAAATTATGCACATTTCATCTGGCTCTTACGAGACCTGCCCCCTTACCACCATCTCTTATTGCGATTCAATGATTGAATAGATTGCTTATTCATACCATTAAATAAGCGATTCTATTCCATTTGAAATAGAGTCGCTTATTCATTGGTATGAATAAGCATTCTATTCAGTTATTGAATCGCAATAAGAGATGGTAGTAAGGGGGCAGTCCACTTAGCCACAAAAGGAGAACGGCAATGTGACCACTTTGATTTTTGTTTACATAAAATGTCGGTGCTTTGAATTAGGCTAATTGGTGTGACATTATAAATTGTGTGTTTTTTTGGCCTAAACGTAGCATTTCCAAGAGTCACCGATTTTTTGTATTTTTAAGCAACACACTACTCACAAAAAAAGGGCGCAAACAATCAAATCACGCCCTCCATTGTCTTCTTCGGAGACAACAAAATCCAAAATCTCTGTGCTAACTTATCTACTAACAAATCTTATCTCGTGGGCCGGCGTCAACTGGTGAAGGTCGATGAGTGCAGATCTGACTGGTGCGAGCTGACTGCTGGTGTCCCTCAGGGCGGCATACTCTCTCCTGTGCTCTTTGCAATGTTCATTAATGACATTACTACATCTATCTCCTCTTCTTATCATATGTATGCCGATGACCTTCAAATTTATACCGCTGCCCCTCTGGATAACTTTGCACAAGCTATTAAAATTATCAATGCTGACCTTGCTGCAATTGCAAATTGGTCCCTAAATTTCGGTTTAAAAATTAACCCTGCAAAATCCCAGGCCATTATAATAGGAAGTCCTTATTTTATTTCCAAACTGGTAACCAGGACAATACCTAGCATTGTTTTCTCAGGTACCATTATTCCTTTCTCTTCATCTGTACGCAATCTAGGTATTGTCATGGATCAAACATTGTCATGGGCGCCTCAGATCAGCGAGGTTAGTCGTAAAATTTTTGCGTCGCTTCATTCTTTGAGACGGCTGCAAGATTTTCTGCCTTTCAGTACTAAAGTGATGTTGGCACGCTCCCTTCTCCTTCCCTTATTGGATTATGGTGATGTGGCCTATCTGGACCCGACTGAAGAGCTGTTTGATAAATTGGAGCGTCTACAGAACCTTTGTATCAGATACGTTTTCGGTTTGCGTAAATATGACCATGTCTCACGTTTTCGTAAGCAGCTCGGTTTGCTTCCCATTAGGCTTCGGAGAGACTTCCACATACTCACTCTTCTTTTTAACGTGCTATTTAATCCATCTGCTCCTCTATATCTAAGGGAACGATTTCGGTTTCGTGAGGTTGATTGCCGTCTGCGTTGTTCAGGGACTCGGATTTTGGACATACCTACTCAAAACACCAATGCGTACACAAATTCTTTCACAGTAAGATCGACAAAAATGTGGAACGCATTGCCTATTGATGTTCGGATGGCTCCTACGTTATTGTCCTTCAAAAGTGGATTAAGAGGATTCTTTACTGATGAGACTTGAAGTTACTTAATATTTTTTATTGCTTATGTACTATTATTTCATAATTTAGTTATTTGTGTATTTTATTTATTTATTTGTTTGCAAATTACCCTTTCTAATTTATTACTCGATGTTCTACTGACTTGCCAATCACTGTAGTATCCACTCCACGCAGTTACTCTAAGGTTGACTGGAAGAGATCCCCATGTGGGATAAGTCCGCCTTTGTATCCCTTTATTTTACATGTACTCATTTGTTGTAATCTGAACAATAAAGATAATACAAACAAACAAACAAACAAACAAAATCTCAAATTGATATGTCACTAAGTAGGTGTAAAAGAGTAATGAACACAATTCAACAAACATCACCGTATTTTACATATACAATTCCAAAGCAGCAAGTTCATGTCATAAATTTTGTTAGAGTATTTGTTTACAATGTGTACACGTGCATTACAATACGGCTCACAATCGACACAAAAAATCAGCATAGAGTTCATAAATATAGACGGGACTATTTATGGAGCGGTTACTATGCCGTTTACTACGCGGGCATTATACCAATAACTCAAGTGAGCAGCTCGTGAATGGAGCCCAATGCGCCGTTTATGTTTATTGCATGCGGTATAAGTACTCTATGAATACGCTAAATAGTTATATGTCGCGATCAGCTGATGTAATGTCAATATGTCTATCGAGCGGGGCACGCGGGCGAGACGCGCGCCGCGGAATGAATGACGCGCGGGTAATGAAGTTCGATGCATTACCTTACCGTTTGCGATGTCATCATCATCAGGTCATTTTAGTCTCCACTATAGGAGCACGACCCTCTCTCGTCCGTCCAAAAGACAGAAGGCGGTTTTGGCCTACACTCCCCACGCTGGCCAGACGGATTGGGGAGGCCTGATCGATGTTTGATAATGTATTTCCTTTAGTCGCCTTGTACGACATCCACGGGAAGAGACGGAGTGATTCTATTCTAGTCTGCCGGAAACCACACGGCCAATTTATAGTTTGCGATGTAATTAAATGTAATTAAAAGAACTAGACTGGAGTTAGATAATTCAATGTTTATTTATCAACGATACGTGAGTGTAGGTTACTAGTACTAATTTCGAGAATGTTCGCGAACCTGCCTTTAAATCAACGACGGTAAGGGAATACATGAAACGACCACTCCTTTCGCGGAAAAGTCCTTTCAAGAAGTAGTCCACTCGCGAATTAGCCCTTGTAAGACTCTGGTACTATTTTGCGAATTAGGCATAATTATTATTGATGCGTCTTCAAAATCTAAAATACTTGTTTTGGCTTTCGTTGCACATATGAAGGACCCATCACATTATTTTTTCTTAAATACAGACACATGTACAGGCCATAGAACCATATATATGCCTAAATCTCGGCATTATCCACTGCTTCTTTAATAAAATAATATTAGCCACAGTCACGGGGTGTCATCCTAAAGAGCCGCCTTAGGTGCAGCTGTTGAAAATTAACTAAAAACTACAACGTGATTAAGACGACCCCGAATGTATTGATGCCTACATTGCTTGGTGATGTCACCAACCCCTCCACCCACGTGCCTTAATAACTTGCTACATATTCATATTAAGATGGCCTCCTCGATTTCATCCTTGCGTATCCAGTAGGAATATTCAAAAATCTTTTTTCAGCGGATGCCTACGTCAGAATGCCAAAGGTTCGGTCCGTCTAGGAGTTCAAACCGTGCGTTGATACATCAGTATGGTAACGGTTACCTTTTCTAGATACAGAAGAAGTAAGACAATAAGAAGACAGACGGAGCTATGTGCTGCTTATGAGAGCGTTTCAGGGCAGCAGCGTAGCTGGTTGTTTGTGTGGTGGCAGAGTTTGTGACGCCATTAGTAGGTGTTGCCGTGGGCGTGGGTCAATATCCGTGCACCGCGTGTGCAGTGGAAAGCCAACACCAGACAAACTGAACCCACGCAGACATCGGCGGAACAAACGCAGCTAACGCGCGTAGCGTTTGCAAGCGCGTTTGCGTACGTAGCATTTTTTTTTATCATGGAAAATATACATCTACGTACTAGCAGGCGCTCGCGACTTCGTCCGCGATTTTCATGTATACATTTTAGAGGTTGAATTTCCCTTCTTGTCTTACATTTACGGTAGCTTTGTGCAAAATTATATGCTTTTAGTCCTTCAGCTATACGTACGGTAGTCGATCAGTCAATCAGTCAGTTTATCTTTTATCTATATATATAAAAATCAATGCCACTTTTCGTTGTAATTTTATAACTCAATAACGGGCTCACCTATCCAAACCAAATGTTTAGGGTTTATTCGGACTATTTAGTAGATGGTTTAGGTGAAGTTTGCACAAAATCGGTGGAGCGGTTCTTCATTTATCACATTTTTTGTAACAATTGAATTCAATAAATGGCGGATCATTTTGTTAATGGGGATTTTGCTGTTAAATTGAAACTTTTTTCAGATGGGGATTGTGCTATCAAATTGAAACTTTTTTCAGTGTTGACAGTACAAGCATGTTGTTATGTCAATCATGCGGTCATTTCATTTTGGACGTGCTTCGACTTTATGTTGCCTGTTCCAGAGTCGGTACCCCCCAGCCGTTTGTTTATTCATGCTCATAATGGAAAAACAAAAAATATTGTTTATCCAAATGTTTTGGATTAAGTTTTAAAATTGCTAGCAAGTAATAAAATATTGTTTTGTTTGAATAAATGAATTTGGTGTTCCAATTATTTTTTTTTATTATTTTACTTTATACGTAGCGAAACACGTACCGGGCCGCTAGTATAGTATATATTCAAACAAAACATGAAAATATGCCAATATATACTGCAGCATGGGTTCTTGAAATAGGGCGTGAAGAAATAGGGTCGGCAACGCGCATGGGATGCCACTGTAACTGACTATATTAACTGCTTACTATCAGGCGGCCGTATGCTTGTTTGACACCGTAGTGATAAAAAAAAATATCTCATTAGGTACGCTATTTGTGCACCCAAAGATTTTTTTTTATTTTAATCTATTTAAGTATACTGAATTTTCATAGAAAAATGTATTTTTTATGTTCAGACAAGCTAAATTTGTTATAAAACCAAATTTAGCATTTGGAAAAAGAAATAACTTAAACCGGTTACGCCGGATTTTTTTTGCTACTTTATTTGGACTGATAACAATGGCTTCTAGAATCATAATTAATTTGGCATACGTAAGATTCACTGAACCATAAACTATAGATTTTGGTTCGTTTTAGTTTAATTACAGAGGACAAAGCAATCTTACAGGATATCTGATAAATTTCTAGATGAAAAATGATTTTCAATAAAGTTACATTGACCATCTTTGTTAGGAGAACGGTGTGATATCCTGGGAAACCTCGACTGGCAGTTCATGGCATAGCTTGATACTACGTGGGAGAAGACCTCTCTGACGCCGCACTACGTGACCGTGACAGTCGGTGTTAACGTGTGAGGATGTTGTCCCTGCGATGGTGAGGTTAATTATTTTGTTTGGAGCACGAGTTGTAATAAGCTTCTACGCTTTCCCTTCCAAATACACGTAACTATATCATCATTCTTCTCCGATGGTTTCTTACAAATGCGATCCTCCTCTTTTCTCATCTAGCCACTTTAAGCGTCTTTCTTTAGGTCATTGGTCCATCTAGAGGGGTCGTCCAACGCGCGATCTCCACTCTAGAATCCTTCTTCCTTCTGCCATCTCTTGACTCTGCAGATGTAGTCGGCCCACTGCCATTTCAGCTTGTTGATTTTAAGAGCTATATCCACAAGTTTGGTTCTACATCGAATTATGTCGTTTCGGATTGGATCCTTTATCTCTAAGTTATTCTTATCTTAGAGAAACCCTTTGCATAGCTTTCTCCCTCGCTCGTTGTGCGACTTTTAGTCTGTGATCCTGCTCGACTTGGATTCTAAAATCCAAGTCAAGAAAGAAATGAAAAAAAAAAAAGAACTGCTATACAATGTGTAACTTCAAGTACGCTAAACCTAAAAATAGTTTGTTCAGAATCTTGAGTAGAATCAATTCCATAATTAATAATTTTCATCCATTTTTAAAGTTACTGGTTTTGACAAATAATAATAATTATTTTTAATTGCCGTGTCTATTATTGAATTGCGCTCGACAATCAAGCGAAAAAAATTGAATTGAAATCCAAAATGTCGTGTAGACAGCGGCGCTTACGCGTCATTGACGCGATGCTCGCTCTTTAATATTAATATTTGTCTATCGTAGCCATTGGCGCATCTTTTTAATAAGAAAGCGCCACAGAGCTCAGAAACTATTACAATTGTTAGGAAAACAAAAGTGTTCATATCTGCGAGATTTTTTTTTTTTCGAAATTATTACTTAGATATATCAATTTATAATAAAACTTAGTTGGGGTGTTTACGGTTATGCGTACTTGGAGTTACACGTTAATTGTCATGGTCCTCGAGGTTTTCGGCTATGTTTGAAGTTTAGTGGTGTATACCATAAATGTTCAAAGGACACTTGTACTGCTGGGTGTAACGAATACCTAACTAGGATAATTTACTCAACTATATGAACTACTTTTGTTTCGTCGACCCTTATTCATCCCACTGCTCAATCGAAGGGGTTTAGAGCATACTCAACAACGCTGCTTAACTGCGGTTTGGCGGCGGACCTTTTATTTATTATGATAATATTTTTTAAGAGAGGTAGGGCATGCGTATTTTATGAGCTGCCCGACTGAGGAAAAACATCCACCTCATGGAATACCGCCAACAACAATTCCCTTTAGGATTGTTGTATTCTTCCGAGTGAGAGAGGTGATCAGAAAGTGAGGAGTTGCTGCGTTTGCAACGGCTTGTGGGCTCGCGAGCGATATTTCATGTACGTTAAACGATGTCTCTATAAAAATTGTTCGAACAGCTCTTTTATATGGGATTTTTTTGCGTATTCGAAGTGGGTTCATAATAAAAAATTTTCGGTACAATCATAATTATTTCATCTTGAGACGCTATGTCCCCTCCCGACGTATAATGTTAGTTAAATGATTCCATTCGACGTATCAGTGAGCTCGTGTAGCAGGTTGGCTACATGAAGGTATGTACATGTTATGTACCCGCGATCTCGTTAAACGTGCACCTCAAACGGCTCACAGAGACATGAAATTCGCGCCGGCATACTTTAAACGTCGCAACCAACCACTGAGAATGGATTTCAGAGAATTCCACGGCACCGCGGGATATGACACGACGCGAGCTATGTACAGTTACACTTCAGGTGGAATTGGGCCGTCTCTAACTATTTTTAAGGTTTTGTGGAAATTTGAAAGTGGCCATCATCGAATCGGCTCGGGGTGGATACAAAAGCGACAGGTCTCGGGAACTGCTGGCGACTGGCTACTTCCGACTTAAGCTTAAAGGTGAAACATAGAAGTAACTATGATCAGCCCCCTTACTACCATTTCTTATTGCGATTGAATAAGCGACTCTATTCCATTGGAAATAGAGTCGCTTATTCTTTGGTATGAATAAGCGTTCTATTCAGTTATTGAATCGCAATAAGAGATGGTGGTAAGGGGACAGAGCTGTTGTCTTGGATCGTTGGATCCCAATGTTGGGCTGTGACATGGAAGGACGGAAAATGTATGCTTGTAGTTAAGATGCGAACGTCGAGATGGATGTGTGCTACTAGAGTCTTTTTTGTATGAGAGGGGCAAACGAGCATGTTGTTCACCTGATGGAAAGCAATCACCACCGCCCATGGAGATCAGCAACACCAAGGGATCGCCGATCCGCTGCCAGCCTATACTCCTACTCCTTCCTTTCTTTCTGGTAACTTCACTCCCTCGCAGGAACACAACAACCCTCAAGGGAATTGTTATTCGGCTGCGGTATTCTCTGAGGTGGAGGTACTTCCCCAGTCGGGCAGCTTAAAAAATATGCTATGCCCTACATCTCTTTTCGCCAGAGCCTTGTTTGTCAGTCAGCAGGGTGCACAGCGTGCTGGTGAGCTTGGAAAAATATTAGAAAAATATCTATGATGAAATTAAACGTCAGAAAATGGGGTGCGGCTGTATGTATGTATGTATATGTACTAAAATTATCTCAAAGTGGCAGCGTTGCTCCCTCCCCCGCACGCGATGTTCTTGGAACGAAGGACTATGTCCTTACTGAGAGTAATAAATTCTTTGGTCCTTCATCTATCCCTCTGGATACACCTCTGTGTGATTGAATTTTGGATGGAGATGATAGATTTGTAACTCCAACACCAAACTGTATCCCACGATTTTGTTATCACTAGTTTTTAGGGTTCCGTACCCAAAGGGTAAAACGGACCCTATAACTGAGACTCCGCTGTCCGTCCGTCTGTCACCAGGCTGTATCTATATATATCTGTAAACCATTTTAATGTCTTTCATATTATGAAAATTGTGTGAGATGAGAGTAAATAAATATATTAAATCATATATTATCTAACCATACTTGTACCTACTTATTTATGAGCAAATAAAGAAATTTGTATTACGTTATGATATATTGATAGAGCATTTAACAGCACATACAGAGTTCAAACACATAATCCTCCTTTCGCAGTGATGTGGTCGGCCACCAGCACTAGCACGCCCTCTGATGTCTGATATTTCTATATTAATATATTCCATGTTAATATTTATGTAAAATAATGGCATGTAGACATCATTTTACATAAAATTATAATAGTAATCTATTCAGTATGAGTCATGCGAGTTGTAGCAGACTACTGTAGTACCTAATTTGGAATTATGTACGTACACCAGTTCCTAAAGTGTCGTCTAGGTATCTATCTAGATCTAGACCTTCCCGACCACGAGGCTATACGAATTATTACAATCCATGTGTTAACAAACTTGTTGTTTTAGGTCCCCCATAGTGTTAGATATTTAAAATCCGTGGTGCACGGCAGATGAGGTTCACTTGACTAGTCTCTTTCTCTCTCTTTTGGCTTTTAATGACATATTGCTGTCTCTCACATTGCTAAGAGGAGAAGGCAAATTCCAAAAGCTTCTTTCTTACTTCTACTAATTTCTTCTGATTAAATTCGTTGTGTGTTGCATCTTCCAAGGCAGCCTTACCCCCGGGATTGCAATGGACTTCGTTGTTTATTGCCTTTTTCGGCAGTCGCCACTGTTTATCCTGGCTACACATGAGACGGGACGGGACCACTCATACCCACCACTGTGGTGGCTATGAGTGGTCGGTGTTGATCCTGGCTACACGTGAGACACAGCGGTGGGTACGCGTGGTCGGCCCTGTCCCGTACCCTCCTTCTCGTGGCACTCGGCGTTGGCAACCACGGTAGGTATTAGCCTGCCTTTTAATAACACCGCGTTGTCCGAAGTGCACCGAGAGTAAAGGTGTTGAGTGCGACCGGCGGCTCGTAAACTGCAATTTGTAACGTTGCAACGTGCATGTATTTTTGTAATTTACGGTTGTTACCTGTTCGGACCTCGTAAACAGTAAATAATGTCTTCAGCACGGATATAACAGTACAGTAGAAATGCGACGTTAAATTGTATGAAAAACGTGACACTTTTACATGTCTCGATGACGTCACGAACACCGTGTAGTAATGTTTTCATACCGTGATAACAACTGCATCTTTTTAATTGCAACTCGTTAACGGAGCGTCCGTGAGGATTATGTCTTCAATGAAAATGCTTTGCCGCCGTTGTATTAATTAGTGTGGATATTACGGCACATTATGAGTAGTAGTACACTAGCCTACATACAAACCCACCACCTTCCCATGATGGCTCCACCGACCTCGCGGTCATATGAGCCGAATCGCGGGAGATGCGCGCAGCACTTAGCTCTGAGGCTCTTTCCTGCCACGGGCAATATTCTCATGTCAATATCCTTGTCCTTTGCCCCTTTTTAGCCCTCTCCCCCTTCTGGGGCGGCTACAAATACTCCTACGCCTTCGCTGGCGTCCAAGAGCGCCCCGCTTCCAACTCCTGCCCGCTCCTCCTATTCGTCCGCGCTCCTTCTTGCCTCCCAGGCGTGGGTGAACCCGCGTAGAGCCGCGAAGTTCGCCGCCGACGATACAAGACTCGCGAAGTACATCAATCCTATATCGGCCACGCTGCCCTGAATGATGTCCAGCATCCTACCCCCTTAAGTTCGCGTACTTAGGACAGAGCCACAATACGTGGCTTCTGTTCTCCTCTTCAGCCTCGCAAGAACTAGGCTCATACAATCCCACCACCTCCCATGGCTCCTCCGACCTCACGGTCATATGAGCCGAATCGCGAGAGATGCGCGCAGCACCGTTGCTCTGAGGCTCTTTTGTGCCGCGGGCAATTCTTGACTCTCTACAAATTATTTAATCTACATCCGTGTCCCTTCTTGGCCCTCTCCCCCTTCTGGGGCGGCGACAATCACAGCTACGCCTTCGCCTCCTTCCTCTTGCGCTGGACTCTCTGAATCTTCCTCCTCTGTGGCTCCCGCTCCCTCGGCACCGGCGGCGCGCTCGGCCCATACAAGTAGAACGGGCGGAGATGCAATGAGTACAATCCATACATAGCCATACTCTGTTTGTAAAAGTATGAAAAGATTATCTTCTCTCCGCCATCTTGATGCTTCTGTGAAATCGCACCCAAGTTGACGCGACAAGTTTGTGGATTACTCGATCGCTGTCACTCACGGACTGGCTTGCGGCATCTAGACTTCTCTAATTCTATGAAAAAGTCCGCTGATATTGGCATCATTTGACATAATTTATGTGTTTACGTCCGCGTCGGTGCTCGCTTTTAGTGGCGCTTCGTACTTGCCGCCCGCGGCCGCTCGGTGTATTATCGCGTGATTTTTATACCATCGGACGACTGACAAACATATGTCTAATGTAAAGCTGCTCCGTTTCCGTTAGGACGCGTGATATGCACTTATTTGGTGCAGCTAAGCGCACATTCGACACTGAATTTCTTATTGCATACGCTAAAGCGTACGAATATCCGGACTGATCTAAATCTTATTTAGGGCTTATTTTATGTATTGTAGTAGTGCGAGAGGCCGTACATGAAGATGTTAATCGTTGGCGTGTCGTGTGTTTCAGGGAAGAGGGCGACGAGAAGCCGAAGCCGACGGAGAACCAGGACGACGGGTACGAGACGAGCAACAGCGGCGAGGCGGCGCGCCGCAAGCCGTCCAGCGCCGAGGGCTCGCCGGCGCCGGCCGCCGCCGCGTCGCCGCCGGCCGAGCGCGGCGCGCCCGCGGCGCCGGAGCCGGGCGGGGCGGGCGGGGCGGGGGCGGGCGGCGGGGCGGGGGCGGGCGCGGACGAGGCCGCGCGCGAGCCCGACGCGGCCTACGAGCCGCTGCTGCGCCACTACGAGCCCGACGACTACCGCCACTTCGAGCCGCCCGCGCCGCCGCCGCCGCAGCCCGAGCCGCAGTACCAGCACTTCCCCTTCCCCAAGTACACGGACCCGTACGGGTTCAAGCGCGAGCCGGACGCGCCCTACGACATGAGCCAGCACCACTACGGCCCGCCCAAGCGCGACGACGACCTCTACAACGGCATCAAGCGCGAGTGCGAGGACCCGTACTCGTTCGTCGAGGAGGAGGCCATGTGCGCGATGCTCGGCCAGGCGCCGCACCACCAGCAGCTGCACCACCACATCCCGCACGACCACCAGCACCCGCACATGATGCACCCGCAGCAGATGATGCTCAATCAGCCCAAGAAGAGAGGCAGGAAGAAGAAAATTAAAGATGAAAATGGGTGAGTGTTTTTTTTTCTCTATATCATACTATGTAGAAATAGACGTATCACAGCGACAATTTGGCACATTTTCAGTAGCAATCCAAAATATCTACTCGCTACCTCGCACCAAAATCTTCAGGGAATCAGGCAAACCGCTGGCCAGTGGGACAAACTGTCTGGCTACAGTAATACTATAGTAACCTCCATGTGTTCCTGACATTAGGTCCTTCAAGAGGAATGTGAATAGGCACCTTCTAAGCTGCCATAGTACTTATTTGACATATAGCTGTCTTTCTTATTGCCAAGAGAGGAAGTCAAATTCCAAAGACTCCTACTGCAACAAATTTTCTTCATATTAAATTCGTTATGAGTTCCAAGGCAGCGGTTATTTTACCCCCGGAACTGCAGTAAACTTCATTGTTTCCTTTTTGATTATCGCGGCCGTTAACCCTGGCTACATAGGCGACACCAAGTGTAGGTTCTATTCCTGAACTCCAGCGTCTTGCGGCCCATCAGGTAGACACCGGCTGTCATTTACCACGCCGCTATAGAAGTATATACTGAGTGATATTTGGACAGACTCCTGACGCGGTAATAAGTAAAAGACGCTTCTTGAGATCCCAACTTTATATCCTTCTTGGACACAGTTCACACAGTTCACATCATGGCCACAGCCTGGCTACTCCATACAAACGTCACGTCGTTAACTATTACGTAAACAATGACGTCAAATCCAGAACGGTTTGTATAGACAAACCGTTCCAGATTTGTCTTCGAGGGGAGGAGCGGCCGTACTGTATATACATAGGGTTGCCACCTCTGAACGCTAGCAACCAGCACAAGATGCATGAAAACTCCGGATTTTGAATGTTAAAACCCGGACATGTCAGTGTTTTTTAGTAGTAGCACTATTTTTTATTCTGAGACAAGACGGTTATTCGCAGCATGGAGCGGGGGGTAGTGATTGAAAACGTTTAACCCCAGCCTACAAATGAGACTCCGCCCGTACAGGGCGTACGGGCGGCGTACCAAACTAGGACAAATCCGGGGCAACCCGGGCAGATGGCAACCCTATATATACATAGCAGTAAATACTTATACGGTGGTGTAGGTGTAATGGTCGGTACTCATTTCGCAAACCTCTTCAAGCTGCCTACAATGAGGTCGGTGAAGGAAAACATCAAACGATCACTATTAATGGCCGTCGGAACTAATTGATGCGTTTTTAAACCTTATCATTAAGTCGGTTAGGTCGTAAATCAAATGCGGATCGAAGGTCCAGGAGTTAGGTAAGCCAATCAGCCTATCGGTATGCTGTGCCTTCATTGTGAACTAGCGGCCGTCCGCGGCTTCGTCTGCGTGCACGCCAGCTAATAAACAATTATTGTTTAACAACTCCTATTATATTCAACCTATCAAGATCCTTCAGATTTAAATTAGTCGACAAGTTAGGACTCTACAGTATTACATTGTGAAAACAGCTTGAAATTATGATATTATATTTTTTTATAGAACGTCGGGTGGCAGACAAGCATACGGCCCGCCTAATGTGAAGCGGTTACCGTAGCCATATTATCTATATTGCAAGGTGAAATATCACTCGCGTGCCGCCACCTCCGCTGCCAAAGCATCAAATCCTTCCTTTCTGGTGACCTCACTCACTCGCAGGAACACAAAAACCCTAAAGGGAGTTATTATTTAGCTTCGGTATTCTGTGAGATGGAGGTACTTCCCCAGTCGGGCAGCTTACAGATACGCTGTTCCCTACCTTTTGTTTGCCAGAGCCTCTTTCGGTAGTCGGCACGGTGCACCACGTCAGGCGAGGTTGGTTTTGATCGTGGTGAGCCTCGTACACCCCAAATAAATTACATTATCATCAGGTCATTTTAGTCTCCACTACAGGAGCATGACCCTCTCTCGTCCGTCCTAGAGGGAAGGAGGATTTGGCCTACACTCCCCACGCTGGCCAAACGGGTTGGGGAGGCAGGAAATAAATTACAAACAAAGAAAATATTATAGATATAGCATTCCCATTCTAAATTGCACCAGAAAACTGTTCACGTCTCCCTACCAAAGAGCATCTAGGCGATCGCTATCTATCCTATCACCTCGGCGCTTTAATACACTTACTATATCTTTCCCTCCCTGACTATGTAATAGGCGCAATGGCGCCTTTTTTCTTGTAAAAATTTGAAATTAATTTAAAATACGCGTTAACATCAAATATGATTGTGTACTTTTGTGTGTTATGTGGTCCCTTGGTCTTTATTTACTAAAGTAAATAAAGACCATTTATCAATCAATCAATATAAATTGTGCATTTTCGTAATACAAAAGACATTTTTACCTATTTCAATCAATTGTCACAAAAACTGTTAGATTATATTAACATTAACAGTTAGATTTGAAATAATTAATTTAAATCTTAAAATTTACTGAACATAGAAATTATAAAACGTCATTTTGTGCCAGCCGCCGTATTGGGTTAGAAATGACGACTTTTAGGTAATTGTGCATTGTCACGAGAACCTCACTAAGGTGAGTCGATTCCTCAACTTCGCCGAACTACTATAAATTGTGAAATAAGTGGTAAATCCGGGTGATTTCATTTTTCTCTGATGATTGTCTCATTAACGATGATCGCCTCATTAGCGGTAATTGGCGACAGCTCGTGTACTAGGCCAGCACGAACTGCAGGAGTTTACAGACATTATTTATCTAGGTAGGTACAGTGGGCCAAATAAGTCATCTACCACCTTTAGATAGACACTAGATTAGTTTGTACTTTTCAATTCAAATTAAGGTGGCGCATTGATAAACGAAATATTCCATACTGACTATACCTATAATTTCTTGCGAAAACGCAGGCTGCTGCATAAAAAATATCTATAACCTAATTTAAAAAGACAAAATCCCCGACTTTCAATATTGTCAAGTCATCATGTTAAGGACTATATTTGCCCTTTAAAATAATAGAAGGTCAACTGCTACAATACCTTAAGAATACACAAGAAATTCGTGTCATTTCTACACACAACCTGTGTACACTGCTCCAACCAGCGCAGACCAGGAACAGACCCACCACATATTCCCTCCGCTCTGTCTCCTGTGTAGCCCGGATTAACAGCGGCAACCGCTAAAAAGACAATGAGCAACGAAGTCCATTGCTGTCCTATGGGTAAAACTATTGCTGGCTTGGAATTAGCAACAAAGTTGATCAGAAGAATGAGTAGGAAGCTTTAGAGTTTGGCTTCCTTTCCCCCAATTAACAATTTGACAGACAGCAATAGGACAAAGAAGGCATTAAAAGATGGGTAGTCAAGTGAAGCTCAACTGCCTTGCACCACGAATGATTAAATAACCACTATTGGGGCGGGGACCTGCAACTGTGAACTGTCACCTAACACATCGATTTCAGGAATATATATTAGAAAATTGCTTAAACACCTGGTTTCGACCAAATCAGAATAGTATACTAGCCCGGATACCACGTGTATGGAATTTAACATATCGCCCCGCTCCCGGCGTCAGAGACCGCATTCCCAAAGAACGTGATGTGTTCTCTGCTTGAATTCATGATTTGCATAATCGTACGGCGCTGACCAAGAAAAAAAAGTCTGCGCTAGAAACGCTGTGTATTGCTGCAGGTAGGTAGGAGCGGGATAGGTCCTCAACACCAAGCTCCAATATCTTACGCACGACTGCCCTAAACAATCTCATCTACACGTGTATATTTGTCTTGCCTGCAGCAGACGCGACGAGTTTTCGTGCCTAAGTCAGACAAAATTCTTGACACACATGATGAATTGGCCGTCTGCAACAGACACGGTGGAATTTCTTAACGTGTACAAGCTGCCTTATGCTACATTTACGTTGTATTATGTAGTTTTGTCAAAACTCATAGATCACTTTTTTGGCAGACTGTACGAGTATCATACAGAATGGGCCACCTGTATGATGCTCGAGGTTTTTTATCGACAAAATTTATAAAATAAAAGTACGCAACTGCAAGGAGTAAGATTTTTTTGACTGGGTGCCAAAGAAGCATATAGCTCGCCTGATGTGAAGCGGTTACCATAGTATGAAAACACATACTATACACATACACACTTCTGCGCTCTTGCGCCTTGGTGGGGTCCGGGCTTAAACTATAGAACCCTTGAAGCTGTGACCGCGCCGATAGAGACAGAAGTCTCTATCAGCCGGAGAGCGGTCATAGCTCAGTAAGTCAAATATTTAGAAAAATACTAGGATTTGTAATGTGAGAGAGCACAAAGGCCGTTATAGAATTGTTTTATAATATCCAATAATAGGATTTCAGTAATAATTTACCTTATCGTCCGCTCGGCGGCGGAGTCGCGCGTTTGTTTGTTTGTGCCAATAGCGCGCGGTGAATCATGCCGGCTTCCATGCCGACTCGTCCACGGCGAAATTGTCCCATTTGCCACAGTATACAACATGACAGTAATGACACTCCGTACGTGTAGTACGACTGGCACAGCGAGTTGAGGAACTTGTAAAGAACAACAGAAATTTAACGTTTTATCCTGGTTGTTGTAGAGGAAAGTAGTTTTTTTTATTATATTTCGTACTGTTTCATAACAAAAGTTGCTTATAAGTATTAATAAACAGAATCATTCCTTGTCGCTATCGAGTAGTGCCCAAACAACTGGTGAAGACATTGAATTACATTAATACTGTTATCTATTCTGGACCTATTATTATTCATTTCTATAATATATTTTTTTTGTCCGAATAATGCCGAATGTAATGGATGGCAAACAAACCATTTTTTTAAAGTACAATTTAAAACATGCATATTTTTAGATGGTCTGACGCTTTCTTTTCAATTATATGTATTAGGTTGGGGAAAAAGTCTTTTCGTATTTTATATGAAAATTCAAAACATTTTTTACTAAAGTTTATTTACATTTAACTAAAGTATGTAGGTGCCATTTTGTTCGATAACTTTTTGCCATCTTGTAGGTAGAGACATGATCCCATTACTATAGAAATTTTGGGACTTCTGTTCAAAAAACCACGACAAGTGGTTTTGGCAGTCTTCTCGTGATGTTAACCTGACATTGCCTAAAGAATTCTGAAGAGACCGAAACAGGTGGAAATCAGAAGGTGCAAGGTCAGGACTATACGGCGGATGCATTCACACCTTCCAGTCAAACTCTCTTAATTTTTGCTGAGTGGCTAAAGATGTGTGAGGTCTAGCGTTATCATGATGAAAAATCACACTCCTTCTGTTAATTAATTCCGGCCGCTTTCTCTCAACTTTTTGCTTTAATCTCATCAGTTGTTCACAGTAGAGTTCAGAATCGATAGTCCTGCCTGGCGGTAACAGCTCATAATGAATAATGCCCTTCCAATCCCACCATACACACAGCATCACCTTATTGCGGGTTAACCCGGGTTTTGCCAGAGTCTGTGAAGCCTGACCGGCCTTTGACCACGACCTTTTTCGCACGTTCTTGTCGTACGTGATCCACTTTTCATCACCAGTTATAAGCTTTTTCAAAAACGGTTCGCTTTCATTACGTCGTAGTAAAGAATCGCAAATGAGTACACGGTTCATTAAGTTTCTTTCAGTGAGATCGTGAGGCACCCAAATATCGAGCTTTTTAGTGTACCCAGCTTTTTTCAAATGCGCCAAAACTGTTTTGTGGTCAATTCCTAATTCTTCAGCTACGTCGTAACTACTGATATGCTGATCTTGCTCCACTTTTTCAAAAATGGCATCCATTTTATCCGTAACAGGGCGACCAGAGCGACGTGCATCTTTCACATCAAAATTTCCTGATTGAAAACGCTTAAACCAAATTTGTGCTACTCTCACAGACACTGCACTAGATCCATAAACGTCACAAATTTTTTTCGCAGCTTGCGTTGCATTTTTACTTTTTTTGTAGTAAAATTTTAAAATGAATCGAATTTCTTCATTAGATTCACTCATCTTGACAGTAAAAAAAACAAATGAAAATCACACATTTACCTAATTTGAATTTGGAATTATCTTTTTTAAAATTTAAACTTTTTAAAGATATCAAAACCTGCCAGATACAAATGGTATAACCAAAGAGATTTTATTACAAGTTCATACATACTAAAATGCGAAAAGACTTTTTCCCCTACCTATTATATTATATACTTTTATATTATCCCACACGGATGAACCTGTGGCGGGTAGCTAGTTTAACTATAAGTTTTGCTAGTTAAACGTATAACAGAGCCGAGAAACTAGGCGTATTTATGCTGATAACTCATTACACTGTTTCTCATAAAGCCTAGTTTGTGCATATAATGATGAATCATCACTATATATACAAACTATACCGACACTAGAGATATCATCACTGATGATGTCTCTACTGTCGGTGATCAATGTATTTAATAATGTAGGTAAACTATCGCTACATCGAAGAAACGATGTCGCTACTATTGGCGATGTATATACTGTGTTCCGTATAGGTGAAGTATAGCTACGTTGAAGAGATATCGCTGTGTAGGTAGGGAGGGTACACATAGCTATCTGCTCGTTGGAGCACGTATCCTGTAGCGCGGCCGTCCCCGGCTGCGAGCTGTTTCCTTGACGACAACCCAGTTATTAATGAAAGTAATTATTGGTTGCTGGTCAGGGTCCTTGGCAGTTGATTGGTGTATTGATAACGCTTTTTATACCACTCTACTGGCATACAACCCATTAATGCTGGACTGAAAATAGGTTCATGAATGTCTAAAATATTGGTTTACGACCAATATTTTAGACATTTCAAGTATATAGAATTATACTGCTTGCCTTCACTAATATCTTCATAATCTACTTCTATGTATCTACTGTTGGATATAATCGTTCTTTCCCAAGTTTTTCCAGTTTCCGCCTAATGCGATTGTTCGCTTTTTTCATCCAGCCACTTTTGGTGCTTATCTGACCATCTTTACATAGGGCACCCAACGCCTCGTCGTCTTTTATGAGGCTACACTTAAGGCGGTGGTTCCCAATCTTTTTTTTATTCGCGGACCACTACGAGGTTTCTGTTGGGAGTAGGGTTCCCGAGTGTTTTATAAATCCATTATTTTATATCTCGAGACTTTCGTATTTTGTATGATAGTACTCAATCTCTTTCATTATACGTTGCATCACGGACCATAATTTACCTCTCACGGACCACCGGTTGGGAACCCTTGCTCTAGGGCAATAATAGCGTTGTACCATTCCTCTCCTTCGCTAAGACTAGTTCACTATGCGCAGATGCACCTTGACTTATTGCTAAACGAGATGGGGAATCACTAACAATACAGTGTACAGGTCACAATCTGGGCACAGTAACTCTTTGTAATGTACTGTGAGGACCACAGGACTGCTGTATCTGCAGTTAAAAGGCGGTTTACGGCTCGGTCAATTGGTTCGTTGGCTGGTTATATGACTGGCCGGTTTAAAGATTTTAGTAAAGGAAGATTTTTCTCTCGACTTTCAAAATTACAATGGCTTGGTTTGTTTGCTTCACGCATTGCAGTACTACATATATTCACTGTCTAGCAGCATCGTTTACTTCGTATTTACTATAGACGAGTATAATTCACTCTCATGCCAAAAGATCACGGATAAAATGTGTTTATATTTGTGAATGACGTCGCCGTTGTGGGCAAAGTAAACATACCGGACAGTATGTTAACTCCGTGCAGTCACCGATTGTGTCCTCGTAGTACGAACGTTATAACAGGAGCACAATTTTTATACCACGAAACGACATGTGATAACTAAGGTTACATCTATCCTAATGTGATATAGTTACCGTAGATCATTCGACATTAGTATTGTTTGCGCGTCGCTGTACAATGCTAACGTAGTATGTTCTTAGAATAATTCGGTGACATTTCTGTTGTTTTCATAAAAAAAAATTCTTTTGTTTTCCAAGGATTAAAATTTTAAAATTTACACTAAATTTACTATAGTCTGTTACTCCTAAAATTTGAAGTGCTCTCTATTTGGGGTGATTTTTAGAGCTGCGCGAACGGAATACCCAAAGGACTTAGTCAAAAAGTAAGCTTCGGTTAAGTTCGACGTTTTGAGCTATTATTTCTTGTTACCATTCAGTTACTTAGGTCAATACACATTGAGGAAGCGCTACCTTGCTTTTCTATACTGTGGCGTTACGTACGAACACAAAGAGCTGCATTTCCCGGCTATACTACAAATGCAGCATTATAGATATTGCTGCATTATATATAGAGCTTTAATAGACGTGAACATGCGAAGTCGAATACGCCACGAATCGGCCATGACAGGGAAGTGAAGTCAGATCGAGAAAGTGGTGGGCTTTTACAGTACTGTTCGGAGTGTTATACTGTGTCGTGTACGTATTCCTTGCTAGGCCACCATGGCGCTCAACCGCGCGGGGGCGCCGCTGCACCACGGTGACACAATTAGTCGGCGGGCGGCGACCCCGCGACGGAATTAGACCCACTCGCACCGAACCCGCACTCGCCGCCTCGCGACACACTTACACCACGGAGCCATCGCGGGTTGTGTCGTCAAATAGACAAATAGTCCAAATGGTTACACTGGCATACTTAGACGTATGAAACAAAAGCGTCGCGTTCCTCTTTTGCGTAAACAACGCTGTACAGGAATGTTCCTCGTGCTGTTTTGGTTCGCGGACCAATTCGACATTTTTATTAGGCGCAATATTATCGGTAAAAGTCTAGCTTTGTTTTAACACTTCTGTCATCTATCTACAAAAGGAACTGTTACTCACTGATCTATCACAACTTTAACTACTAGACGGATGGGGTTGAAGTTTGGCATACAAGTATAGCTATTATGGCGTAGGTATCCGATAAGAAAGGATTTTCGAAAATTCCCACAGGATTACCAGAATTACGCGCGTACGAAGTCGCTGTCGCTAGCTAGTATCACACCCCGGCCACTCCATACAAAAAACGACAACACAAACAAAGCGCATCAGTAGACGTGCAAATGTGTGTGTAGATACGATAGGGTTGACTGCACCTCCTTCTCGCCCTCCTTCACCTCCCCGTAGGTAAATTTTTCCATTTTAAAAAAATATTTGTCATTAAACATTCTGGCAAGTTGGCCCAGACAACTATTTAAATAATAATAATTCAGTTACATTACCATTACAATAAATATTTCACACGGATTGTAATTGGTTATTTATTATGATCTATTGTCATCGTTGTAGTTCTATAGTCTATCTAGTTGTCTATTGAAAATGTGAAATAAATATCAAATATGTAACTTCCAAATATTCCAAAAACGTCGGACTGTCGAATCGACGATGTCGTACATACAATATGTAAAATTCATTGTTGAAATGGAAAAAATTAATTGAATTTGTAATGAAAAAACAAATAGTTTAATGGTAATGTTTCAAAATTATTATTATCATTTAAAAGTTCAGTTGAGAATAGATTATATACTACGAACGAACTTTCGTAATACGTGACACCGCGTGGCAGCCCTTGCGATTGGTTCCACATTCGACTCGGAGGGGAGGAACGGCCGTACTGTATATACGTAGTAGTAAATACTTATCCGGAGGTGTAGGTGTACGTAATACACGTAAAAACAAATAGTTTAATGGTAATGATTAAATAGTAAGAAATAAATAATTTTACCATTTAATAGTTCAGTTGAGTTGATTATATAGTACGAACGAAGTTTCGTAAAACGCGGCAGCCCTTGCGATCGGTTCCACATTCGCATCGGAGGGGAGGTGAGGTCGCCTTGAGAGAGTGGCAGGAAGTGGCTATAGGTACTGTACGTAGTAAGTACTTATTACTTATTCTGTGTTAGTACATATTTTATGGAAAGGAATTTCCAACCACACGACACTTCATTTTTTTTCAACTATTTACCGTAACTTGCGAAATAATATAGGTACCTATAAAGCAATATTTTCAACCAGTGATGCAATATTTTTGGTTATCGACTGCACAAGGAAAGCTTGATCGAGTTCACAATTGAAATTAGACTTTAACGTTATACAAATAAGGTTATTAATTGAAAAATGTATAAGCTTAAACTGTGATACGTTGATTGTGTCACGCTTGCACACGTAAGAGTGACGTCACGAATGATGGCGAGCGACCCTTGAATGAGCTGATCAATGACATCCAGTGTCAATTTCTCCGCATCGACGCTTAGAGTTCGGCTCCATCTTTAGAACCAGAACCAACCTCACCTGCACGTGGTACAACGTTATACCAAACGAGGCTTTGGCAAAAAGAGAGCATTTATTATTATTAAATAAAGAACATATTTAAAAAATACAACAGGTACAAAACGTTACAGATACTAGGTATTACATATACGTACTAGTTCCTGAAACGTTTATACATAATATATAAATATATTATAGAAGCCATATATATACATTTACGCATACCACAGATTTTGATATACATAAAATACATGCAAGTAAATAAATATTTATATATCATGTATTATACATCATATAAAATAAAATAAGCACTAGTCGTCGATTTAAATGAGTTCCGCGTTTAAATGCATTCTGAAGACTAATAGACTGTATCGTAAAAGATAAACATTCCCCAGTCGGGACGCTTACAATTACGCTCCCTACCTCTCTTTTCGCTAGAGTTTCGTTTGTCAGTCATCAGAATGCACCGCGCGCAGGTAAAGTTGGCTTTGGATCAAAGATGGTGATGAACCACGTACACCCCAGAATCCAAGGTATATCGCTAGCTGAAAACGGAATAACCGCGCCATCAAAAGTAATAGGTGGTAAAGAATCTCCATTAAGCCTATTTAACATACGGGAGCTGCCAACAATTATAGCTTGACACATTGCTGTATTTATAGTAACCACAAATTTTAGGACCTCGACTACCTCGAGAAAACGGAGTAATTGTTAAGTCACGACAAAGCAAGCAGAGTACTTTCAAAAACGGCCGGTCAATAACCGCCCTACACGTAATAGCCCTGTAGAGATCTAAGGAGCTGCTGCGTGAACAGCGGGGGTTGCAACGTGCCGCGGCGGCCGTTACGTGAACCGGTGCAAAAAGCGAGTCTCCGCGGGCACCGTGACGGCCGCCGCGGCCGGGCGGCGACGTGCCCCATTGAGACGGTCTCCGCGCCCGCTCCTAGGCTTGTAACAGTACAGACTGCGGGGGGTCGTCTTTTTGTACCTCCATTTAGGAGACCTAGTGCTAAAGCGTAGAACACACGCCGGATGTTGCGTTTTTACTCGACTACGGTAGAAAGTAATGTTTTTATCGGGTGTGTAAGTGGTTCATGAGCATCGTTGAACCAAAGCCAACTTCACCTGCACGCGGTACACGCTGCTGACTGACAAACGAAGCTCTGGCGAAAAGAGAGGTAGGGAGCGTAATTGTAAGCTACCCGACTAGGGAATTACCTCCACCTCACAGAATACCGCAGCCAAATAACAATTCCCTTGAGAATTGTTGTGTTCCTGCGCGTGAGTGAGGTCACTAGAAAGGAAGGAGATGCTGCTTTGGCAGTAGGGGTGGCGGCGCGCGAGCGATATTTTATGTTGCGAGCGTTAATATGGCTACGGTAACCGCTTTACATCAGGCGGGCCGTATGCTTGTCTCCCGACGAAAAACAATTTGAACCCATGGTGTTTTAAAGTATCTTGGAAATTAAAAGTCTTGAAAAAATAAATATGTGATGAAACGTAAACGAAAATAAGCAATAGTGTTTATCATTGGTGTTTATAATTGGTAATTGGTACTGCTTTGGTAGATGTTTGTAAGTGTAAGTGGTGGGGTGTAAGTGGTTCATCAACATCTTTGAACCAAAGCCAACTTCACCTGCACGCGGTGCACCCTGCTGACTGACAAACGAAGCTCTGGCGAAAAGAGAGGTAGGGAGCGTAATTGTAAGCTACCCGACTGGTGAATGTACCTCCACCTCACAGAATACCGCAGCCAAATAACGGTTCCCTTGAGGGCTGTTGTGTTCCTGCGAGTGAGTGAGGTCACCAGAAAGGAAGGAGATGCTGCGGTGGCAGCGGGGGTGGCGGCGTGCGAGCGATATTTTATGTTGTGAGCGTTAATATGGCTACGGTAACCGCTTCACATCAGGCGGGCCGTATGCTTGTCTGCCACCCGACGTAGTATAAAAAAAAAAAAAAAAAAATGTTTGGGTAGATGTGGAGTCAGCTATTGCAGATAGTGGAAAAATGTCCTATAGTAGAAGCCGCGTACGGGATGACGGTACCTGGATGAATGCCCCATCTCTCGAATTCTCGATTGGACATTCCAGATTGGGCATCTGGTTGCGGAAAACGGAGAATTGCGTGCGTTGGAAAGCATTGGGAAAGACCTATATCCTGCACAGGGTGGACATATGCACTCTATGTCAAAATTTTTTTAAGATGTGGTGTGGCTCTACCAGGTGTTCTATGGAGTCCCAGGTCTCTACTTTACGGAAAGGTGGTTAAATCATTTGAATTTTCAACTTGTAAGAAAACCTCACCTTTTTTTATACAAATAGATTCGTCTTGTTCGGTCTTGGAAGTGAAAAATAGAGATAATTATATATACCCCTGTTATTTCACTTCAAAAAAAAAAAATACGAAAATATTAAAAAATAATAGTGAAAGTTAATAAATCCTTCTAATAAAGTGCAACAGTTTGTAATGTGGAATGTATGGATGCTCGTTATCTACTTTCTTTTCCATAAGTACCTATATGAAGGGATTTAAATAGTGTTGTAACAAAAATGGCGTTTAACGTTACGACTTTTATTCATAATTCGATCCGGCTCCTAAGGATAACTCCGTATGAACATTTGAGGAGGGCTACTAGACAACTCAAGACAAATTATGATAACTATAGTATGCTTATTGCTTATGTGAAGCCATACAATTTGTTAGTAATAAAACCATAATATTACTTTCATCCAAATATATATGCACTTTTAAGTAAGCCCTTCAGACGAAGCAAGCCCACCCAACCGTAAGACAAACAGGATTAAAATCCCGTTGGATCCACTATGGAATCTGCACAACATAGGCTTGCACTTTTTTTTTTAATCACATATTTGTACTTCAAACATCTCTGCTGCGCTTCAAAACTGAAGCAGTTGTTACAGAGTTCTAAGAATATTATTATTCAAGATTCGGAAGTCATTCCGCCAACTCCTCCAACCCTCAGTTGAACAGCGTGGTGGAGTATGCTCTAAACCTCTTCGATTGAGGTGATCGTGTCCCAGCAGTGGAATGAATAAAGGTCGACGACAACGGAAGTCAATATATATATACGCGCTTAAGTGTACGTGATCCATAGGCTGCACACAAAAAGATTGGCAACATTATTTAAAAAGGGTGACGTTCACTTTACTGCATCGTTTCAATTCGGAAATAGAGAGATAAACCTATAACAACAGTATCTGTCGTTGTGAAATTTTATCCTCGTGAAAATTTTGTAAATCTAATAAAAAAAAAGAGTGTGCTTTAGACCACACGACTGAAGTAAAACTTCTTTAGCTCTACCTAATTCTCCTACTCAACTTTGGTTCGCCTCGCTGGATCACACTTTTCGTAACGCTCTCGTCGCGCATTCACCAGCAAGTCAAGCGTGCGTAAAGAAGTTTTACTTCAAAAAATATTTCAAAAATAGACGTCCTCGTAGGAAAAATAAATTATGTGAGTATTGTATTTGAGAGTAAATCAATTTTTTCGGATCTTGTTTCTAACGAGTCCATTCAACTTTATACGAAAATCGACTGTCAACGATTGATCTTTTTGCTACCGGCCAATTTTTTGTGCACCGAGTTTCAAAAGTCTATGCTTGGAACCTCGCCACCATAAACCAGGCGTTTCGAAAAAGATAATAACCTTTTTTTAAGGCAAAAGCATCTTATACCTTCTTTGAGTTAACTGAATGTTATCTAAAAAAAACTATATAATATTCGATACTCTTTTATATCATCTTTTATATCATGTTACCCTCTTTTTTGCAAATATTTTTTTTAAATTTTGTTTTTAATTCAAGATGAATACCAACTAAGAGTAGCATTTTAAAATTTAGAGATTAAAAAACTAAACACAGAATCTTAATGTCAGTCTTTTACGCACAAGCCATCAACATAAATTTCTTTATGGACGAACTGTATCGAAAAATAACTTATTTACCATCTCGATACAGCAGCAAGCCGGTTGCAATGCAAATGCATTACAACTTTGCAAAAATTTTCTACATAATCTGTGAACGCGGCGCTGCGCGGCGCGTCACGCATGCGCACAACGCATGCTGGATTTGCAAATGGATTTTTATGTAAGAAATGAAGCTGTTAAATTAACTTCATGGTTTTATTAAAAATATTATTATCATCATCTTTTTCATGAGATTAGATAAATTAGTGTATGAAACTGCACGTAATTAGGTCTCAAAATACTCGTGTGATCATAGTACCACACTCGCCTTCAGCTCATGTGATAAACTCACACTCGTATTTTAAGAACCCTAATATGCAACAATTTCATAAACTACCATTTACACATTCTGTAGCCTGGTTAGCCAAGTTAGAATAATAATAAAAAACCGACTGCGGATTGACAATATGAGTTTTGATTATTTATTTCCCATATTACATTAAACGATAAGTTTTCAACATTTTTAATGTAAATAGGAATAAAAACTGTATGTTTATTATACTTTTTATTAATTCTATCAAGAAATACGGGCCAATTGCATACCTTCTCTCGGATCCATTTTCTGCAGTCTGTAAACATAGCTCCAGAACCTTTATTCTAAGGCTAAAAGGCCAGCTAATTCGTACTGAATATGGAGGTATAGTCTTGCTATAAGGAAGTTCTCAAAAAACAGTATTCATAAACGTTCAAAAGTTCCGTAAGCTTCCACTAAAGTTGTAATAGGGTGCGCCCTCCTATAAACCTTTAATAGCGGCACACGCGGCGATAAACTCACAAACAGCTGATTCGCTACAGGTCTGGCTGACTGGTCATATGCAATAAGTTTGTCAGTTGAGTTTGCGGCAAAATTTAATACTATTTATTAAATTATTTTTCTGTTAAATATTTATATTCTGGTAATATTTTAATGAAAAATCTTATAATGAAAAAAATCTTAAAATATTACCTACAGGCACTCCTTGCCGGTCTCTTCGCTCGACGTTACCTCGTCTCTGAGACAAATCTGGAACAGTTTGTATGACGTCGCACGCACTCATTCACATTCTCGCTGTGTACAGAAGTTGTTTATGTAATAGTGAACGACTCGACATTTCTATGGAGTGGCCGGCGTGTGATACAGATAAAGGCGACCAGGCGACAAAAAGAATTGTAACTTTAGACTACATGAACTTCATGTAACAAGCTTCATTTTGACAGTTACCGTTACGCGAATGGTTAACTTTTATAACATAAAAGAAAACCACAAATTACTCTTTTTCAAACAGATTTATATTTTATAGGTTTTCTATCCCTATATATGGAAGGGTCCTCTTTTTCTAAATAGATTAACCTAAACACACACTTTAAAATGTCACTTGAATATTTACCTTCTGGCGAAGAAGGGAGGATTATTTAAAACAGGTTATGGACTTTTATTTATGAGGTAGCAAACCAGGAGCAGTGCGCGTTTTCATGTGAAATAATATGACCCTAATATCAAATAATTGTTCACGACTTGGTCACCTTCAGGCGGCTAGTGCGCGGTGTGCCCCGCACCTAACAGTCGTGCTTCTACATCCAACGTGACGAATGACAATCGCACTCAATATAAAGTCTAGAATGTGGCCGCTGGCCGCCATTGTGGCAAGTAATCTTTTTAGGCGGCTCAATAGAGCCGTGCGCGCCGCCCCGCCCCGCCGCCCCGCCGCCCCGCCGCGCCGCTATCAAACATTTTACTCGTTTCTTTGACCATTTCGAAAACGATTTTGGCGAAAGGTTGCACTTATTTTCCAATGATTTCTTTTCTATTTTTATGATGCCTTATGGTATTATTTGACAGTTCATTTCGCTAACTTAAAAATTTTCTGAATAAAAAGGCGGAAGCGAAATAGTAAATCAAATCGCCTGCAAATTTGATTTCCGTGAAATTACAACTGAATCAATTACTATTTTTCTAAATAAAATAAAAATTCTCTTCCTTCGCCTAGGTGGGATTTGAATCCACGGCCGCTCAATCACAGGGTAGAAAGTTTGTCCATTTCTATTTATTGCTGAAAAGCCTCATTGTTTTCATATCATTGATATTGAGGGAATATTGTATTTAGAATACTGGAAAACGGGTGATACAGTGGGCGCGCAGAGTCGCGAAGGAAAGCCGCGAACGACTTGCCAAAAAATCGTGAGCACACTGGATATAGCATCCGATCGTGAGCGACTGACTTGGTCAAATGCAACTCCTTTAAGACATAAGTCTGCGCTTTCACCTCTAAGAAAACCCCGTTTACTGTGTTTCCTCAATTTTTGTACTCAGATCAGATTGCCGCTGCAGGAGTATTAGGGTTCTAGAAATCGCTATCTCCAACGACGTCCAGGTTCGTTGTCACCTGAAGGAGTAGGTCAAGCTGGTGCAGAAGGTGTGCTCCACAGAGCGAAGCAGTACTTGCGGAAATGGCTTCTGCAAGCACAAGTACGCACGGTCGCGTATAGAGTACTGTTGGCATCTACGGGCGGGAACACCCTGATACCGATTTGCACCTTACGACTCGATTCAAAGGCGACGTTAGATCGTTGACAATTTCATACTTAAAAACGTTTAGAGTCTTTAAACTTGAAGAGGTCATATTATCTTAGAAGGAGAACCGAAATGGCCGCGTACTGTTCCACAGACGTTTTCTCCCACGTACCAACAAGCTGTGCCATGAATTGTTTGTCGAGGTTTCTCCAATAAACTACTGCTGTAGTTTATTGGAGTACTTGCGGCATGGGGTTCTTCAAAAGGGCGTGAGGAGAACCCCTTGCGTGCGCGCCGCTCTCCCACTGCCAACGCAGCAACTCTTTCCTTTCTGATGACCTCACTCACTCTCAGGAACCGGGCGCGATAGCGGGGCGGGTAAAGGTCCTCTTGCCTGGTTGGTTTACTGGGCGAGACTCTGTGATATAACCGTAAGGTTGGTGCACAGGCGAGCATGAGCTGTAAACATAGGGTCGTTCTCCTCTTGGCAATGAGAGAGAACGTCCGTGTGGCTGCATCGCCATTGTGGACCTTTACGTTGGTGCGGCAGGGCAGTGGCGCGGCGTCGCATAGCGTCGCGTGGCGTCGCCTGCGCACAGCGGCGCTCTGTTTACGTCGCGAGTATTTCTGTACCGGAACCGGCCGCGCTATCGCTAGCCAAAAATCCCAGCGAATAATCAGATCAAGGTGGAATCGCCCAAACGGAAAGTCGACATTTCACTTTCCGCGAACCGATGCTATTTTCAAGATTTCGCATTCGACATGGCTATCGACTCGCGACCGCCCGCGGGTCCGCCCGCTTCCTTTACAAAATATAGCGCCCAATGGTACAGCTAGTAGGTTACTTTTCAGACAAAGCATTTCGCACACTGTTAAATTAACTTTTTTCAAGTTGCAAACACGTGTACGACCCGATGTGATTGCAACATAAAATATCGTCCGCGCACCGCTACCTCCGTATCCACTCAGTGATTCCTCGTATCTAGTGACCTGGCTTACTAGCTAGAGCACAACCATCCTCAAAGATATTGTTATTTGTGTCGATTTTTGAGGAGGACGTAGTTCCCAAGTTCCCTAGGTCTGTTTCGCTAAAGCGTAGTTTGCTAGTGCGAAGGGTGCACCACGAGCAAGTCCGCTCACTGAATCGGCTCTCGGCATTTGTATTTAGTCGCGTTCAATTTAAAACATCGGCAAAACAAAAACATTCTGACAGAATTGGCTGCCACAACAAAAAAGAATGTGAAATTTATGTAAAAAAAATCATATGTTTCTCAGACATTTTTTATGCATTGTTTGTATCATAAAGCTGCCATTAACTCGACTGCGCTAAATGAGTACTAAAACAATTAGATATCAGGAAATTGTCTTGGCAACAAGATAAATTAAAAATCATCTTAGCGCGAGTCGAACTCGCGCGCCGATGGTTCCGTGTGAATTCGTGTTCCGAGTCGAACTTTACGAGTGAAGTTCTTTAGTCCGGCATGCAATCCGAAATTATTAATTTTCGTTTTTTTTTCTTGTTGTCCTATAGAGACAATGCGTTTTGATTACCTTCCGAGTGTCAAAATATATGTGGCTGTATTTCTTGACTGACTTGATTTACAAGTTGGGTTCATATTCATATTAATTTTCATATTCATATGTTTTTTTTTTCACAAGTCCGAGGGATGCAGAACCTGAGTATTTGATAGATTTTTTCACAATTCCAAAGGAAACCTGATTGTTTGATATTAATTTCAACTCGATACCTCCACGCGTTCCTGAGAAAGAGTTCTTGACAGCCGGGCAAACAGACAACGGAGTTATAGGTTTTTGAGACGGAACCCTAAAAAACTGGCAGGTTGACTGTGCGTTGTTAGGAAATAATATATCTTCCTGCTCGGGACATGATGTGAGTCACGACTAAAGGTTCGTGCTCACTAGCATGTCACGAATAGTGATTTGTCAATACCGAATGTTCGGCTACTTCGCCGAAGCGTCGAAGTTTCGGCAAAAATTTAATGTATGTATTTTACGTGGCAGGTACAATCCTTTTATCTAATATGATAAAATCCAGATATTGAAAAAAAATATTATATCACGTCGCAGACGAGCATACAGCAGCCTGATATGAAGCAGTTACCGTAGCCATATTATCGCTCGCAACAAGAAATATCGCTTGCGCGCTGCCATCCCCGCTGTCAACGATTACATATACCCTTACTGCCAATTTCTTTAAAAAAAATCCTTTTTTTATACGTTTGTGTCGCGGTAACTCTCGTTCTGTAGCCGTAAGCTGTAGGTTGACAGCCGACCGGACGCGTGCGCATCTCCATAGCAAACAATAGTTTTGTATAGACAAAAGCTGAATTTTGCTGAATATAGGCATATAATTCTTCCATTTTTAATGTCGTTTAAAAAGAAACCGCGAGGGTTCGGTCACACGTTAAGGGGGAGGGAGGGGGTCGATGAAGTGTGACATTGTGTGACAAGGGGGTGGGAGGGGACCTAAATTTTGTGACGTGACATTTTAAAATCTATTACAATCTAAGTGTTGACACGAACTTTGAACTATTAACGAAAAACTCAAAAACATTTGCAACTCTAGACATAAATTTGCAAAATATGTGACGTCACACTAGAGAGGGGGGGAGTGTCACAAATGTGACCAGGCGTGACAAGGACGGGAGGAGGGGTCAAAAAATCATGAAATTAGTGTGACGTAATTTATGGATGGCCCCTAACTAGTATTTACAATTTTTAAGCTCCATTGACTTGCCGACACTACATAAAAAACTTGTAATAATATTGTAAGCGTGTATTCATTGATGAACCGTGTGAACTTTTTTCGCTGTAATTTTTATGCGAGGATGTTAAATGTCATATATTGGGCAACGCCGCTACGTCGCCGCGGAGGTGGCGGCGGCGTCGCGGGCAAAGGTGAACGTGTTGTCTCCTCTCGCACCATCCTGTCGGCCTGGTGGCTGGGTCGTCGGTGCGAGGTCACGGGGTCGATCCGAGGGTTACGTCTGGTGCTGGGCAGTAGGCTCATTGGCTGAACCACAAACTATCCTAATAAATAGTACACTTAAATGCAAAAGATTGTAAGCATGGATGGACAGAACGGATTTGGATGTATATGATCTGTTTAGTAGTGTAATTACTTAATAGGTTGATGACACTGTGGCTCACGCAGTATAATATTCAAAAATTCGTCATCAACACAAACCTTCCTGGTAGCTCAGTTAGAAGACCACTCGACCGATCATCGAGAGGTCGTGGGTTCAAATCCCACCTAGAATGAATTTTTCCATTTTTAAAAATATTTATAATATTCTGATAAGTTGGCCAAGAAAACTATTTAAATAATAATAATGTATATGATCTGGATTTAAACTTAGCGGTATTGTGTTTACGGGGAGTGAAGACGCGGGCGAGATCTACTAAATAATAGTATCGTCGTCAACCCTTATTCATTCCACTGGGATACGGGTGTCCCCTCATTCATAGAGGTTTAGAGCATACTCCACCACGCTGCTCGACTGCGGGTTGGCGGAGGCCAGTGTTTTCAAGCCGCCTAAAGGCCACTGACTTGGCTTAACGACTGCCATCTAACGACAACAGCCGGGACCGGTGGCTTAACGTGTCCTCCGAAGCACGGATATAAATAATAGTGCTGCATAAATAACAAATGAACAATGCGCATCACTTTGTCGCCCTACACGACCTCTACTCCAGGACTTTCGTCCTCCATTTACCATCGCTGAAGCGGCAGACGTGGCAGCCCACTACCTCTTCAGCTTGCTGATTGAGAGCTTTCGTCGACAATTTTAGTTACCTATCTAAGTCCTTGTTCATGATCGGCCCCTTAGACGAACCACGAGCTCTCGCCATCACTCACTAAAATACTTTTAACATGTGAACTAGCCCGATGGTTTTAAATTAAAACTTATTTTTTGTATTTAACCGACTTCAAAAAATGAGGATTTTTTTTTGTATTTATGTTATTTGATATCTTCGCGAATTGTGAACCGTTTTCAAAATTTTTTTTTTATTTGAAAGGGTATGATTGCAAGGTGGTCCCATATTCACCAAGTCAGGATCTGATGATGGGATCCCAGAAAAATCGATGGAAACCCTTAAATTTGCCCTGTTGCCAGCTGAAGTCGGTTTTTATGTTTTCTTAAAAATCATTGTTTACTTTGAAATTGGCTTCTATTTCATTGACATTAGCTTCTATTTCATTTATTGGTATAGAACAGAGCAGAGGTGTCTCCAAACTTTTATGTCTCGTAGACTACTTGCATTTATATTATCTGAATTCTGTAGACTCCTTGGTACAGGCAAATCCCGGCCACTCCATACAAAAATGGCGCTTTTGCATGTAGTAACCAAATGACGTCTGTACACGTGCCTATGTTTGAGTGACGTTCTCTAGGGCTGACATTATTCAATTATTAGTCGGACATGTAAGGGGGTGTAAGTGGTTCATCAACATCTTTGAACCAAAGTCAATCTTACCTGCACGGGGTACACCCTGCTGACTGACAGACGAGGCTCTGACGAAAAGAGAGGTAGGACATAGCGTATTTTTTAAGCAGCCTGACTGACGAAGTACCACCACCTCACAGAATACCGCAGTCAAATAACAATTTCCTTGAGGGTTGTAGTGTTCCTGCGAGTGAGTGAGGTCACCAGAGAGGATGGAGTTGCTGCGTTGGCAGCGGGGATGGCAGCGCGCCAGCGATATTTAATGTTGCGAGCGTTAATATGGTTACGGTAACCGCTTCACATCAGGTGGGCGTAGTGAAGAAAAAAAAACATAGTAAATACACTACACTGACTTCAGCCAATATTTACAAAACGCCTACAAGGCATAATTGCCATTGCTAATTTACCCAAAATTTTGTATTTTCTAATCACCACTAAATCGAACCTATTTCATTCTTACTAATTGAAGGTTTATACTATTCATATAAATGCATGCTCAATGATTTGATTCATTTTCATATTCACATGGAACAAACTTAATTTAAAACTAATACCACACATGACATCACGCACAATAAACATTGAAATGTAAATAAGAAAATTATAAACATTAACAATAAACCACCATAACTCAAATGACAGCAATGTCAATTTCGCGTCTGCGCACTCACTTGCTCTTTGAGACATATAAATCTGCTATTCTTTTCTCATCTCGTATTAATTGTATCTTGTATCCTACTTTGACAGACATGAATTAGTTATGATGAAACTATGGCTGCCGCATGCTTTTTAGGTAATTTATAAAAAAATCTGTACTTTATTTCATCCAAAGGGATCGAATAAATTAATTTTTTTGACTTTCCATGTGTTGAGACATCCATCCACTGCACAAGTAACTCCCATCTTTTAAACTGAATGGAGAATAAAATACGAGAGACGGCAATTTGTAGGACGTTGCATCCATTGCGAACGGTTCCAAATCGGTTCCATAGGGGAGGTGAGGTCGACTAGTGAGAGCGGCAGAGAGTGTCCATACTGTACGTTAGTACTATTACTTATACTGTGGTACAGGCCACTTCGACTGAACAGGGCTGTCCAAAGCAAATTACTAAATAATTTGGAAGGCTGCAGAAATAAATTTAATTTTATTAGTTATTCATTATTTTATTTTTTAGTCAGAATAGTTGTACAAAAACTGTACAAAAAACGGTAGATCATAAACACATCGCGCTACAGTACCAGACCTAACCGACGGGCCGCATAAATATATGCACAGCGGCCCGCGGCCCATGCTTTGGACAGCCCTGCTATAGAATATAAATCGTGTAGTACTGTACTGTAGTTCGTTGCTAAGTTTTGATGTGTTAATTTCCAGAATGGAGCTGAAGGTGGAGCCGGGCATGGAGGGCGCGATGGTGCCGAGGCCCGTGAAGGAGCGCAAGAAACACGACCGGTTCAACGGCATGAGCGAGGAGGAGGTGGCGCGGCGGACGCTGCCCGACCACCTCGCCGAGAACCTGGACATCATCATTGTGAGTACGATCACGTTGATCACACACCGTCCGTGACCCTCATCGGCCTTGTCTCCTCACTGCTAGATAGACACTAGTAGCACACTAGAGACGAGCGCCGTGCTCGAATGGCTCGCAATGCCCACTTTGTCTCCGAGGTCGCGGGTCCGATTCCCGCACAAGACAAACAATTGTGTGCATGAACATGCCTGTTTGTGTTGGTCTGGGTGTTTTCTATGTATGTATTTACACAAAATATATATTTAAGTCCATACATCAGCTTTGCTAAGTTTCGGACTAGATGGCGCTGTGTAAAATGTCCTGGAATATTTATTTATTTATTACACTAGGACCGCCATTGACAAATTAATTGAAGCAACCATTGCTCGGCAGCCAATGGCTACCAAAGATCGATTTCGATCCTCGCGCAAAACAAACATTTGTGTGCATGAATATATCTGTTTTTTTAAGTATTTTTAACATTTGTTTTTCATCTAATATTTGTAACAACGCTTTATGTGTGTTTTTCCACAATAGACTATTTTTACTCGATATCTTATTCAAGGACGTCACTATAATAACATAAGTATAGGTGTAAAAATTACTTCGATAGCATAAAATTGTCTGGTGATGTGAGAACTTGAAGCTAGCTCAGTGAGCACTCGTTTTTTTGATTTTTTGATTGAATTGTTTTTTTGATTGAAGTCGGGTTTGGTGGAACACCTATAATTCGAGAACGCCTGGACCGATTTTCATTGGAAAATTGACGAAAAAATAAAATAACAAAAACATTATCCTATACAAATATTGTCAATTGAAAAAGAATTGACATATTTATTGGTTATCAAATATTTAAACGTGCGTTCAGAAATTTATATCAAGCTCCTTAAATATACAGCAAATGAACAAATTACTTAATTTAAAAAAAAAATGTGAAACCGATTGGTTTCACTTTTACGTCGGGAAAGTTGTCTGTGATTTGTTTTGAAAAAGGCGGTACAAAGTTCGCCGGCTCACTAGATAGAAATAAATCCTAATATAGTATTTAATCTAATAGTATGTAACACAATATCGTTTTTAGGAATCCGTACCCAAATGGTAAAACGGACCCTATTACTGAGACTCCGCTGTCCGTCCGTCCGTCCGTCCGTCCGTCTGTCACCAGGCTGTCTCTCATGAACCGTCATAGTTTTTTTTTATATTTGTTGTTATAGCGGCAACAGAAATACATCATCTGTGAAAATTTCAACTGTCTAACTATCACGGTTCATGAGATACAGCCTGGTGACAGACGGACGGGCGGACGGACAGCGGAGCCTTAGTAATAGGGTTCCTTTTTATCCTTCGGGTACGGAACCATAGAAACAGACACTTTACAAGTAGTATTGTGGATATACATATTTAGACTTTATACAATATGTATATACACTCTATACTATGATTTTTTATATTTTTATTTTTTTTTACTATTTTATTTTACTTGTTTTTTTATTTTTTATTATCTCTCTTATTTTGGTTGACATACCATTTTTTTTATTGTACATTGACATTATTTTTATTGTATTATGATAATATTGTATGGCTATTTAAAAAAAAAAGACCTATATTGACAGAGTTTCTTTCGGCATTTCTTCTCGTCAATGGTCATTCCGAAATGCTGGTAGATAAAAAATATACCTAATTGTAAAAGACGTGTCTAAGTGCCCGCGAGGGCCCACAGAATAAAGAATTTTGACTTTGACTTTGACTTTGAAACAGAATAAAATAAATATTTAAGGGGGCACCCATACAAGAAACGTGACTTTTTTGCTCGTTTTTGCTCGATATTGATAACGACAATAGGTAGACGCTTGAAATATTCACAGTATATTTAGTTATATATGACGAGCTCGGTGGTCGAATGGTTAGCAATGGCCACTTTGACTCCGAGGTCGCGGGTTCGATCCCCGCACAAAACAAACATTTGTGTGCATAAAAACATGTCTGTTTGTCTTGCTCTGGGTGTTTTCTATGTAATAGATGTATGTATTTACAAAAAAAAAAATGTATTTAAGTACATTTATCGGTTGTTTAGTACCCATAACACACACACAGCTTTGCGCTTAATTTGGGACTAGACGGCGCAGTGTAAATTGTCCACAAATATATATATTTTTTTATTTATATTTACTTAAAAAAAAAAACAAATATTTAAGGGGGGCTCCATTTACATAATAGTACGGAACCCTTCGTGTGCCAGTCCGACTCACACTTGGCCGGTTTTTTAATACAATTTTCGTGCAGTAAGCTACCCCACCTTTTCAATTTTTTCGTTAGTTTACTAGCTGCTCCTGTCAGTTTTATCTGGTGCTTTTGCTAGACATATCAATCTCCTTCACAGTTTTTATGTATTATGAGGGATATTTAAAAAAAAGTCCGTCACACATAATAGAAAGCTATATAATCAGCGACTAACGTGGCATATACATATATAAGATAGTATCATAGAAGTATCATAGAATAATTATAACCCAAGATATCTAAAATTATTTATTGTGAAACTAATAGTTTTTATAAGCACAAAAACTATTAGTTTCACAATAAAATTACCTACTACTCTAAACTTCAGCAGTGTGAAGCAGTTGTGGGTAGCGTGTCACTTTTTGGTGGGCCTATTGGAATAAAAACATATCCAAACGTGGTCCCTTTTATATATACGTAGAATTGAAAATGTGCCCGAACATTTCAGCTGCAATATGTAAGCATAAATTCGCTGTAGATGGCCAGTGGATGTCGTTATATATACCATTTCGCCATGCGTAGTTAAATATAACATGTTCGAGCAGTAAGTAGAGTTTGCGTTGTCTCCAGATCGGCATCAACCCCGGGCTGTTCGCGGCGTACAAGGGCCACCACTACGCCGGGCCCGGGAACCACTTCTGGAAGTGCCTCTACCTCTCGGGCCTCACCAGGGAGCAGATGTCCGCCGACGAGGACTACAAGGTGGCTGCCCGACCTCTCTCTACTACCTGCCTGATGGTGTCGCTGTACTCCGCTTACCATGTCGAATGTGAACGACGACCTCGGTGGTCGGATGGCTAGCAATGGCCACTTTGAATCCGAGGTCGCGGGTTCGATCCCCGCACTAGACAAATATTTGTGTGCATGAACATGTCTGTTTGTCATAGTCTGGGTGTGTTTTATATGTATGTATTTACAAAAAAATTGTATTTAAGTATTATATCAGTTATCTAGTACCCATAGTACAAGCTTTGTTTAGTTTGGGACTAGATGGCCGTGTGTAATTTGTCAAGGGATATTTTAAAAAAAATGTGGGAAGAAACAGCTTGTCTCCGCCCAGCTCCGCTTTAGTAAAACAGCACCCTAAAGCCGACCTTTTCCGTCACAAAACTCAGAAACTGAATTAATAGCCTTAAGTCATAACGTACACAACTGCAAACAAACCACCTATTCGCCACACACATCTTGATTTTTTCAGATCTCTCGGACAAAGTAATGCTGAAGAGCTATAAAAATTTAGAATTACGTCCTTTCATGCTTTTGTATGAAACGAACTTAACATTATCGGAGTTCCGTTTCTGAATTCCGTGACAGATTCCGGCTGTATAACATGCATTTTTTTATACCACGTTAGGTGGCATCCGCCTGATGTACAGCTGTTACCGTAGCCATATTAACATTCGCAACACGAAATTTCGCTCAAGCGCGGCCATCCCCGCCGCCAAACAGCAACTCCTTCCTAATCTGCTAGAATTGCTAGCATTCGGAAATGCTCGTAGAGAATCGTCATCAGTGAGGAAAGGAGGTATTTAATGTTAAGATAACGAAGCGAGTAGGGCACGATGAACCGGCGTGTGATGGTGAGCGTGGTGTCGGTCCGCAGCTGCTGAACTTCGGCATCGGGTTCACGAACATGGTCCCGCGCGCGACCAAGGGCTCGGCCGACCTGACGCGGCGCGAGATCAAGGAGGGCTCGGCCGTGCTGCTCGAGAAGCTGCAGGCCTTCCGGCCCAAGGTGGCCGTCTTCAACGGGAAGCTCATCTACGAGGTCTTCTCGGGCAAGAAGGACTTCTGCTTCGGCAAGCAGCCCGACACCATCGCCGGCACCAACACCGTGAGTACACGCACACACACACACACACACACACACACACCGACGACGACATCTGTCAAGAAATAATAACGGATTTATGTGTGTCTGTTCCATGTGACATACTCTCTGTCAAAAAAAAGCAGTAAAACAACAAATTTAACATTTAACCGTAATTATTTGTTCAACAAGTGAGCGAAGTTTTTTGTCTCATCTCGAGAAAAGCTCTCAGGTAACGAGCATAAGATAAAATACAGTCGAATTAAAAAAAAGAACCTTGCCTTTTTTTTGAATTCGGTTGAAAACGCTCTGGTCATTTGTTGTACATAGAAGTAATTCAATTAAATTGATGGGAGGGTCGTTCTCCTTCCGCCAACCTGCATTTGAGCAGCGTGGTGGAGTATGATTTAAATACTTGCTTTATTTACTTAAATTAAGGGGAGACCTCCGGTTGAGGACGAAGGGAGGGTAGGTAATGTTTTTCGATATATATGTATCGAAAACCATTATATGTCTATTTCTTTGGCAAACTTTACAGTGTTAAACTGCCTCATCCGAGGGAGCACGCCCCCGTCTCGGGTGGGGTCTTGTTCCTAGGATGTGTGCGGTCGTGTAGATGTCGTGACGTGTGTCTGTCGCCGCAGTACATGTGGGTGATGCCGTCGTCGTCGGCGCGCTGCGCGCAGCTGCCGCGCGCGGCCGACAAGGTCCCGTTCTACGCCGCGCTCAAGAAGTTCCGCGACTACCTCAACGGGCTCGTGGCGCACGTCGACGACCACGAGCTCGTCTTCCCCGACAACACGGGCCGCCGGCCGCAGGAGGAGATGGAGATACGGAGGTACACACGACACGACACACTACACACGACACTACACCGACAACACGGGCCGCCGGCCGCAGGAGGAGATGGAGATACGGAGGTACACACGACACACGACACTACACCGACAACACGGGCCGCCGGCCGCAGGAGGAGATGGAGATACGGAGGTACACACGACACACGACACTACACCGACAACACGGGCCGCCGGCCGCAGGAGGAGATGGAGATACGGAGGTACACACGACACACGACACACTACACACGACACACGACACTACACCGACAACACGGGCCGCCGGCCGCAGGAGGAGATGGAGATACGGAGGTACACCAGGACACGACACACGACACACTACACACGACACTACACCGACAACACGGGCCGCCGGCCGCAGGAGGAGATGGAGATACGGAGGTACACACGACACACGACACACTACACACGACACACGACACTACACCGACAACACGGGCCGCCGGCCGCAGGAGGAGATGGAGATACGGAGGTACACCAGGACACGACACACGACACACTACACACGACACTACACCGACAACACGGGCCGCCGGCCGCAGGAGGAGATGGAGATACGGAGGTACACACGACACACGACACTACACCGACAACACGGGCCGCCGGCCGCAGGAGGAGATGGAGATACGGAGGTACACACGACACACGACACACTACACACGACACACGACACTACACCGACAACACGGGCCGCCGGCCGCAGGAGGAGATGGAGATACGGAGGTACACCAGGACACGACACACGACACACGACACACTACACACGACACTACACCGACAACACGGGCCGCCGGCCGCAGGAGGAGATGGAGATACGGAGGTACACACGACACACGACACTACACCGACAACACGGGCCGCCGGCCGCAGGAGGAGATGGAGATACGGAGGTACACACGACACACGACACTACACCGACAACACGGGCCGCCGGCCGCAGGAGGAGATGGAGATACGGAGGTACACACGACACACGACACACTACACACGACACTACACCGACAACACGGGCCGCCGGCCGCAGGAGGAGATGGAGATACGGAGGTACACACGACACACGACACTACACCGACAACACGGGCCGCCGGCCGCAGGAGGAGATGGAGATACGGAGGTACACACGACACACGACACTACACCGACAACACGGGCCGCCGGCCGCAGGAGGAGATGGAGATACGGAGGTACACACGACACACGACACTACACCGACAACACGGGCCGCCGGCCGCAGGAGGAGATGGAGATACGGAGGTACACACGACACACGACACTACACCGACAACACGGGCCGCCGGCCGCAGGAGGAGATGGAGATACGGAGGTACACACGACACACGACACACTACACACGACACTACACCGACAACACGGGCCGCCGGCCGCAGGAGGAGATGGAGATACGGAGGTACACACGACACACGACACACTACACACGACACTACACCGACAACACGGGCCGCCGGCCGCAGGAGGAGATGGAGATACGGAGGTACACACGACACACAACACTACACCGACAACACGGGCCGCCGGCCGCAGGAGGAGATGGAGATACGGAGGTACACACGACACACGACACTACACCGACAACACGGGCCGCCGGCCGCAGGAGGAGATGGAGATACGGAGGTACACACGACACACGACACTACACCGACAACACGGGCCGCCGGCCTCAGGAGGAGATGGAGATACGGAGGTACACACGACACACGACACTACACCGACAACACGGGCCGCCGGCCGCAGGAGGAGATGGAGATACGGAGGTACACACGACACACGACACTACACCGACAACACGGGCCGCCGGCCGCAGGAGGAGATGGAGATACGGAGGTACACACGACACACAACACTACACCGACAACACGGGCCGCCGGCCGCAGGAGGAGATGGAGATACGGAGGTACACACGACACACGACACTACACCGACAACACGGGCCGCCGGCCGCAGGAGGAGATGGAGATACGGAGGTACACACGACACACGACACTACACCGACAACACGGGCCGCCGGCCGCAGGAGGAGATGGAGATACGGAGGTACACACGACACACGACACTACACACGACACTACACCGACAACACGGGCCGCCGGCCGCAGGAGGAGATGGAGATACGGAGGTACACACGACACACGACACTACACACGACACTACACCGACAACACGGGCCGCCGGCCGCAGGAGGAGATGGAGATACGGAGGTACACACGACACACGACACTACACACGACACTACACCGACAACACGGGCCGCCGGCCGCAGGAGGAGATGGAGATACGGAGGTACACACGACACACGACACTACACCGACAACACGGGCCGCCGGCCTCAGGAGGAGATGGAGATACGGAGGTACACACGACACGACACACGACACACTACACACGACACTACACCGACAACACGGGCCGCCGGCCGCAGGAGGAGATGGAGATACGGAGGTACACACGACACACGACACTACACACGACACTACACCGACAACACGGGCCGCCGGCCGCAGGAGGAGATGGAGATACGGAGGTACACACGACACACGACACTACACCGACAACACGGGCCGCCGGCCGCAGGAGGAGATGGAGATACGGAGGTACACACGACACGACACACGACACACGACACACGACACTACACCGACAACACGGGCCGCCGGCCGCAGGAGGAGATGGAGATACGGAGGTACACACGACACACGACACACTACACTTGCCGCTGTTCACACATACGTACGAGACGATATCCGGCGCCGTTCGCAGGAATAAATGGGAATACACAGGTACTGTACATTCAATATTTCAATTGAAAATTTACGACGATATCGCGAGTACCGACTAGTACTTAGCTATGTTGAACGTAACTACGAGTATGTTTATCAGATTCGGTCAGTAGTTGTCGAGATTTAGACTTAAGAACGAGAAAATTTAATGTTTTGGGGTTCTGTATCCATAAGGTACAAACGGGACTTTATTACTAATACTACCTCTCCTATGTGCCGCCCATTTTTTGGTGTGTCACAGGGTTATTTCTATTCAACCGTAATATGTTTCACAAAGTATGTATTACTTCACCAACTCATGTATAAACATATAATGAAATAAAGTTAAAAATTAAATGAAGTCCCCATACAAGCCCCCTTACAAGATCGCGTTATTTCTTCCACATTTTTATTACATTTTTTCTACGGTGGTAATAAACAGAGGAAATTTCCTATATCGAACTCTTAGGTTGGGAAATGAATTTCTTGTCAAGGATTTCCCAGGAGACTGAAGTAGGCTTCTCTATGTGCAAACCATTAATGTTCATATAACGATTTTCGACACACACGAGTGCAGGGCTTCATCGTCCATTTGTCCTCTCACCCTTGTCCCGACGAGGCCGTGCTCCGCCGCTATCTAAATCTCGGTAGATACAAACCATTATAACTTAACCATGATCAACATATGCATATGTTGAACATGGTCGTTCGTTCGTGATACGTACTCAGCCACCTGAGCGACCTTCAACCGTGAAAACGTTGACTCTCGTCGAAACGTCAAACGCTGACAGCTGCCGTCGTCACGGACCCTTCACACTGGACCAGCCCGCGGCGGCACCGGACACGATATGCAACATTTATCTAATATACATAAAATTCTCGTGTCACAATGTTAGTTACCATACTCCTCCGAAACGGTTTGACCGTTTTTTATGAAATTTTATATATATATTCAGTAGGTATGAGAATCGGCTACTATCGATTTTTCATACCCCTAAGTGACCCCTAACATTTTATTATTTATTTCTTTGTCAATCTTTTTTTTTTTTAATGTGGCATTAAAATTAAATACAACCCTCAATTTTCACCCTTTTACCGTCACCTAAATTTATATGGCAAAACAACGTTTGCAGTTAGTTTTTTTTATATAAAAAAGGAATACGTTTAGACATGTTTGCGTGTTCCATCGCGTTCGGGAACCGACAACGGCTGGGCGAATCGATGCAAGTAATGTTCCTTATTGCTATCGGCATATCTTTGGTAGGCAGACACCGTCCTGTGTGTATTTTATTTATGAAATTAATTACATTAAAAAATTTCAAAAACAAAATTAATCTCATTAGTAGAGCATTAAAAATCACGTGAAAGCATTAATGTTTGTGTTAAGTTTTGTAATAAAGTTATCATGATGTAAGCATTTTTAAAATACATACCTACAATCTTTTGTTTTCCCTCGAACAGTTCCGTAAGGATGTTCTGGAGCATTTAAATCTTATATACCTAGTACTTATTTTGTATCATATTTTTCATTTTTAATAAAGGGCCACTTAAGAAATCTAAATTATTTCTTTATGTAGTAATGATACAGTTATAAAGTAAGCATGTGATGCTTCGCCTTTTAGTTGTGTATTGAGTTTTAAAATAAAGGTTGAATTGTTTCATGTTTCAATGTAACAATTGTTGGTGAGCTAATGAAATAAATAAATAAAAATCATATAAACTTGCAAAGAATGTCTGCGCGACACCCCGTTTTAGCGTTAATCCTATGGCGGAGCGACAGGGAAGTTACTGTTTCAAGGAAAACAGTAAAATATCCATATGTCAATAAGCTTTCATCACTTCTCTCATATTATAGATGCGTTTACGAACATGCTTTACAAACGGTGCCGCAGTCTCGCGAGTCGGCCGGTGTGTGTAATGTAAACGCTCCGTTACCGGAGGTCGCGACTTTACTAAATATTCAAGCGCGCCGCGCCACCCGCCGACGAGTTAGTATCTATCTCACATCGCCAGGCAGTGGTAGGGACATGCGCTGTGCTAGTGATGGTGTCCGTGTGTTGTGACATGATCAGTATACTGTGAGGGTTTGTCTGCAATATTCAAAGTTTCTTTACTAATTTCTGACTAAATTCGTTGTGAGTTCCAAGGCTGGCTAAGTTTTACCCCCGGGACTGCACTGATCTTATTTATTTCTTTCATACAGAGGAGACACTGAGGGATTTTGTATAACAATGTCGGGTGCCAAATAAGGACGTGATTAGCCTAATGTAAAGCGGCTATAGTAGCCTACAAAATTAGTAGTGTTCGCTCGCTTGCATCCCCCTGCTAACGCAGCATCTTGTTACATTTGATGACCTCACTCACTCGCAGAAACACAATCCTCAAGGGTATTGTTATGTGGCTGCGGTTTTCTGTACGGCGGAGGTATTACACCAGTCGGGCTCGACGGCCACTTCATTCACCTACGCCTTGGTAGTTAGTTGGCTAGGTGCATCACGCGCAGATGAAGTTGGCTAGGGCTCTACATGAGCCCTTAAACCTCAAAGTACCTACATCCTGAGTGTGTATACGTCTATCCTATGCTAAGTGGTAAAAGCTTCCTGCCTGATGTCAAGCGGTTATTTTTGCCTGTATATAGATTTTCTTAGAAGACTAACAGCATTGGGGTATTCAAAAAAGGCGTGAAAAAGTTTTTTCGACAGGGTCGGCAACGCCCTTGAGGCCTCTATAGGCTGCGGTAACTTCTTTAAATCAGGCGGGCTGTGCGATGTCACTGCTCCAGCTAGTATCTCTGCAGGATATCGTCTAGTAATCTTATTCGGAGAAACACCAATTTTCTTGGAATTTGTTATATTGTCTTCCCCACTCGCGTCTTTCCTAATTCAATGTTATCGTCGTATGCTAATCGGTGTCGTAGTACGCTACAGACGTTGTTAATTTATTTATTTATTCCGTTGTTTATTTCACTTAAACTCCATTTCATTTGTAGACATGTACTGATGGTAACACAAAATGAAAAATAATCGATCGATTGAAAACGTTAAATAGAAAAAGTTTTGTTTTTATGTACAGTAGGCCAAATAATTTTTCGACTACCTTTTAATTTGTATAGGTTTGTACTTATTTATTATTAAAATATAATTAAGAATGAATGTATATTTTTTGCTTTTAAGAATAATAGAATATCAACCATGCAAGAGTAAGACTAGCTAAATTGTGCACGTAACTCCTTACGCGCGTATCCCATGGGAATATTCAAAAATCCTTTCGTAGGGAACGTTTACGGCATCTAACTGTATTCCAAATTGTAACCCAATCCGTCCAGTGGCTTGAGCTGTGCCTCGACAGATAAGACAAGTTAACGGTCGCCTTTTATAGATACAGGAGATTTTCTCGGCCGACCGTACTGAACTTTGTCCTATAATTCGTCGAATAAAAATTTCGCGTTTTGTTTCGCGTAACTTTATCTTAGTGATCATCATCCCATCATCAGCAAACAGCCATTATAATGTCATCACATATTGTTCAGTACGGATGGACGTACGAGCATGGTTAATGTAGTGGAGCAGATGCCGTTTGACGAACGTTGAGTTTGTTTGTAATGATAGGTCGATTACGAGCGCGGTGGCCGAGTGGCTAGCGATGGCAACTTTTACACAGAGGGTCGCCGGTTCGATTCCCGACCAAGCCTAGCCTTTTGTGTGCATTGTAAAGTATGTAAACCCTACTTGTAGGTCTACTACTTGTAAGTGCACGTGCTATACTTAGTAGGGTCGTGGCACTTGCGTATGAAATTATCAAATTAGCAATAAGCGCATATAAATTCACTATTTATGCCTAAAAACTGGACATACGAGTATATGTACTAGGCATGTATCGTTGCTTATATGGAGATTATCCAAAGAGTCTGGATTTTTTCCCATCCTTAGTTCGGATATGTTTGGTGTTCCTCGATTTAATTCACAAATATCCTCATTACATGGCACGTTTCCAGAGGAGTTCTTTACCTCGTGCATTCATGTTGCGGAATGAACTTCCTGCCGAGGTTTCTCACGAGACTACCGTATGGGTTCTTCGATAAAGATCTAAGACGATTACATTCGGCAACGCGTGAGTGGATGCTTTCGAGTCAGTGAGGGGTAAAAACGACTTTTATATAATTTTTTAATCTTTACCGAGTCTCCGGAGAGCCGTCGGAAAATACGTGACGTGTGGTTCGCCACCAAAAATGTCGGGTTGATATCAAAAAGCGTAGCCGAGCGGTGTCTATTCGCTTCACGTAATGAAACAGCGCGTCGCGTTGCAGACTGACGATGGAGCCCGAGCCGGGCGACACCATCATCCTGGAGGACGGCACCGAGGTCCCGCTGAAGAAGAAGCGCGGGCGGCCCAAGAAGGTGAAACTGGAGAACGGCGAGGTGGCGCCCGCCCAGCCCCGCGCGCCCCGCCAGCCGCGCCCGCCGCCCAGCCTCGACGCGCCCGACCAGCCGCCCAAGAAGAAGAGGGGCCGCCCCAAGAAGATCCGCCCCGAGGAGCAGCAGTTCCTGCTGCAGCAGCAGCAGCAGCAGCAGCAGCAACAACAGCAGCAGCAGCAGCAGCAACAGGTATGACTGATCACACTAGTTCGCGCCCTCTGGCTTTTGAAACGTACTTGTATTCGACGTAAAACGAAATCATAATGAGGATTGATTTTGTATCGGCGCCATCTAGCGATGTGTTTGTGATAGATAAAAACTTAGAAATGGTTAACGATAATAACTTTTAAACTTTCGTGTGGTTAACGGTAACTTTCAGGACCCCCTACTAATGAACTGAATATTTTTTTTTACATTAATCTGGTGTCAGAGCACTGCACCGATGAAACATGAGGGAATATACCTTTCATCTCTAATTTTCGTAACGTCCATGGCACGGCTCTCAACTTTGATGAACAATTGTCGATCACAATCGACTTATTGTAATAAAAACTTTCAGTTTTAGCCCTGACGCCTCCAGCGTTTAACTAAGTTGGCATCTTTCGCTGAATAGATAAATTACATGTGTAAGTTTTTGGCAATGAAATTTATAAAAGAAGTTGTAGGTTGTAGAAGTACAAGGAACCAGTGGTCTGGATGGGGATATAATACACCGGGCGACGTTCGGTCTCTTATACGAAGCAGAATGCTTTCTTAAGCAAGTTTGTCCTCCGTCTTCCTGCAAAGAAATCTGGTATTCATTTCAAACCGCCGTCTTTTATGAAAAAGAGCCAATCTTTTATGATGAAATATGACATCCCCGAAACTTATTTATATGATCCCTTGCAGACTTCCTTTTTATTCCGTGTCCAACGTGTAGTAATTTACTGTGTTTGATGTTGTTTATAAGTTGTTTTCGTTCGTTCTACACAGTACTGTTGTAGTGTGGAGGCACACGCCCTCATTACTCATTATTGTTACCTTGTACTTCAACCTTGTATAAGTGGGATAACTTACTTCCTACGTATGTCAGGTCACCTAGTTTATTCATGCACTATTTTAATAGTATATAAACCCATGATTTCTCTCAATAAAGGCTTTGCATATAGTGCACATTACACTGTCTCATTATATGTTTAACATCGTACCTACCGTATCGTACATCTGGGACGCCAGTATCAGTAAGAGTACATGTGGTCCGCAGGCGAGCATGATGCAGCCGGCGCTGGGCGGGCTGGGCGCGCTGCACGAGCAGCAGTACATGCCGCACGGCAGCGAGTTCCCGGGCCAGCTGCCCTCGCCGCTGGCGCAGGGCCCGCTGCTGTACCCGCACCAGCAGCCCTTGGCGCAGGACCAGCCCGGCTACTTCAACGCCGGCATGGAGTCTCCGCTGGAGGTGTCGGCCGGCATGGCCATGTCCCGCGGCTACGCGTCCCCGGGCGGGGGCGGCGGCGGCGCGGGGGCGGGCGGGGGGCCGTACGCGTCCCCCCGCGGCGTGTACGCGTCCCCGCGCTCGCAGGGCTACTCGCCGGGGCCCGCGCGCCCCGCCACCACGCCGCAGCCGCAGGTACGCACCTTCCTTACCTTAATTACCGATACCGACAAACATTTCATGGAAAATCGTTTGACGTTTTTATACAACAATGTTAATCATGCCGAATTTCTGAAATATATCCGTCGTAAAAAGTTGTAGTCTTTTAGATTTCTACGACGATCGTTTTGTATTATTTTCTTTTAGAGCTTCCATAAACTTTACTAGATTATGACTTAATATCCTGCGTTTGTCCGTTTACGGCATCCAGAACCTGATTCCTAAACCTTTCTGCTCATATGTCACTTTTACTTATAACAGTAATAATCTTTTCTCACACATGCTGGAAAATTTGAGCATTATTTTGACAACCTTCTTCGAGATAAATCGAAATTGCTGTACTGACCAAATATATGCGAGCAGCGGCCGGCAAAAAATCCATATCTGTCGTATTTTAGCGGCCAAATAAATATACATGTCAATTCATATCAATCGTATGTTTTAAAAATTGAACGATTTGTTACTCCAAAACATTTCGAACTGGCTTGCAAAAAGATACCTGTTTGATAATAAAAAAAAAACAAATGTACGGGTTTTGGCGCATGATAAATGTTTTTCGTTGTTCGTCATTAATTTTGAAAAGTAATTGTATTTGACTTAAAATGAGTTCAAAAGAAGACTGTGAGTCAACAAAATCTTTCCCTTCTACTTAAATGTAATTCTATTATTAATTAACTATCAATTGTTTTAATGGTAGTTTATTGTAGGAAACTATATTATTATCTTTAGAAGAAAAAACAATTAATGACTCCAAATCATTATCTTGTAAAATAGAAAAAATACACTGTCATTTTGCATCTTCTCGATCCATTTTTTACTAAGTACACTTACAAAAAACACAAATAAAATACGTATTACTTTATATTAGCAACTTTAATTCTAAACAACATAAAAAATAAATAAAAACACGGACAATAATTAAAATAATATCTGTATAAAATGGCGCGAAATTGTTTCACTAACTGCGGGGATGGGTCTCACATACCTCATTGAATTTTGTGCCCGTGTAACTTTTACTACGGCTGCCGCACGACTAATGTGTTTATTGCGATGCATAGAATCCCTTAACATCTCCAGCTATTGAGAAGAACGGCAATGTCGCACGCATAGTAATTGAACCAGAAGCGAAATAAAATGTAACGGGTCTCACAGACCCAACCTCCATGAGGCCGGGTTAATAACTGTATTTTCAAATAAAAAGTTCTACTCAGTACTACTTAGTTTTAATTTCCGCGCATTATTTGAGAAAAGTACTATACAAGCCTCGGCCACAACTAGGCATCGATCGATGGACTTACGTATGCGTGCCTCTGCTTCGCCTCGGCCAACATTTACACGTTCGTCCATCGATGCCTCTTTTGCCGGCCGCTACAGTAATGTACTATTATTGCCGGTAATACTGATGTAGAGTAAGTATTTTCCTACACTATGCTAATCCTATCCTCTGGACGATGTTACATCGTGATATAGTATTGCAATAGTTCCGTGCGAGTGTAACGTGTCCGTCCCCGGCAGTACCCGGCGAGTCCGGCGGCGTTCGGCGCGCCGTCGCCGCCGCGCGCCGGCTACGGGTCGCCGGCGGCGCGCGGCGCGGGCCCGGGGCCGGGGCAGGGCCCGGGGCCGGGCGCGGGCGGGGCCCCGGGCGCGGCGGGCGGCCCCGGCGCCGGCGGCCCCGCGGCGGGCGGCGCCCCGTTCGCGGGCCGCAGCCCGCTGTACTCGCACAGCCCGGCGCCCTACCAGCACCAGCAGCCCAGCCCGGCCGGCGCGCGCTTCTCGCAGTCCCCGCACGCGCACCTGCCGCTGGCGCCGCACCACCAGCACCCGCACCCCTACTCGCGCTCGCCCGCGCCCGCGCCGCAGGTACGCACACTACACTACTACACTACTACGTAGCGAACAATAAATAAAACACTAAAAAGAGAATAAGGCCCGAATGAGAGCCCCGTGCGACTCCCGAAGTGGTGATAAAGATGTCGAATAATCATATATGTTAGTTATCATTTTTTGATACCTCAGTGTTAAATACTATAAAAATCATCGTAGTAAAATTACTACGATAGCAAACGCTATAAATATCAAAATTTTCCAATTTATAGAATAAATTACATGTTCAACGTTGTCGAAAGCTTTACTTGCATTCGTACATGTCGCATCCATCTGTTCGTCGAAATCGATTGTGTAAATACCAAATATGTATTTTTGTTGCGGAATCGATATAATTATGATCGATTTTTTTTTTAATGTCTCGGCTGCCATAAAAAAGTTGAATATGAAAATAAAATCTTCATCAAATCCTTCAATGAATATAACTAACGGGGCACATACAGAACGGCGGGAAACGTACGGAGAACGCGCAGCACGCGGCCGGATATCGTCATATATGTCGTTTCGCACGACGTCTCGACGCGACCTCTGTACACGTCCAGTCACACTTTGCATTCGAATTATCATACGAAAACTTATGATTGATTTTGGATATCGAAACTATTTGCACGTCATATACGAGTCATTATCATGTAGGGTGTGAAGATTATAATATGCCGCATCCAAAATACTTACATGGGGTGTGAATATACCGAGCGTTCGTGGCCTGTTCCAGTCGCGGCCGTACTCGCGGTCGCCGCTGCCGGCGGGCGCGGGCGGCGGCAGCACGACGCCGTTCCCGGCCGCGTCCCCCGCGGGCGGCGGCGGGGGCGGCGGGTACACGCCGTCGCCGCACACGCCCTACAGCCAGCACTCGTCGCCGGCGCCCGCCAGCAGGACGCCCACCTACACGGACACGCACCACTTCGCGCAGGTACGCGTCTGTCGCCGCGTCTCCCGCCTGCCGCACGTCGTGTACTGACCGAGACGCGCTCTGTCCGCAGGCGGGCGGCGGCGGGTTCGCGGCGGAGCTGTCGTCGGAGATCGGCGCGGCGATCTCGTCGCCGGCGCCCGTGTCGCCCAACATGGCGGCGCTGGACTTCGAGCCGCCGCGCGACCCCGAGGCGTCGCCCATGGGCTCCACCGACATGCACCCCGGCTCCAACTCCAACTCCTCGCTCGGGGACTACGCCAAGGCGGCGGGCGGCGAGCTGTCGCCGGCGGGCGCGGCGCTCTACGCCGGCGCCTACCGCCGCCTGCACCGCAGCCCCGACGACGCCGACCACTACCACTACCAGGACCAAGGTACCGGACCGGGCGCACACGGCGCCTCCGCCGCTGTCACCTTCACTACCGGAACGTCTCACGACAACCCTCCCGTGTGTTGCAGGCGGCGTGCCCGACAGCCCGCGGTTAGACCAGCTACATCAGCATCCCTCCATGTATCCTAGCAATTTTCACAGGTACGTCACGTCTTCACATATATTCACACGTTATTAAATACATTACAGACTGTAATATACATATCTTAGTCACATCATTAATCTCTATATATCTAATTGAAAGTAGTTTTCCAAAATAAGATAACGTAAGATATTTATAAATTTATTACACTGATACGTTCGATCACTAATATAAAACTATATGCACAATGACGTACGTAACGTTACGTAACATAAAAACTAAGCAAAATATATCCGCAGTAAACAGAAGATGACATAAATCTTACTTATTTATAACCAATATCAAAAGAAACTATAACTTTTAACATGCATTGTAAATTCGCCCTTACCCAACACCCAAATGAATACGACTTCCGAATAAACATGTCCACAACGCTTGCTGCATTCAATTTAGTTAATGAAAAGAAATATACGACGGTGATCTTTCATGACTAGAGCTTTCGATCTATTCTCGCATGATCTCCTGTTGTCGAAGTTAGAAAGACATGGAATAAGAGGCCCAGCGCAGAGGTCGCTTAAATTCTGTCTGGAAAATAGGCAACAGTTTGTTGAAATAAACCATCTTGATGCCAAATCCATTGTATATGCATATAGATCAGACCTTGAGCGAAATAATAATGGAGTTCCTCAAGGAAGCATATTAGAACCACTTTTATTCCTAGTATATATAGATGACCTGCCTGACATTACAAATAATAAAACTGTATTATTCGCACTTATCCGTTATAGTAACTTCGGACAAAGACTCGACATTATTGCAACATAAATTTGACATTAAAAACACATTGACATGCATTATTGACTTATTACTTACACAAAAATAACCTAGAAATTAATTTGGACAAGACAAAAATTATGAATTTTAATAATTTTAAAAATTATGACAACAATAGATATTGATGGAGAAATTCTGTAGTGACATTTCTATAATGTTAAACTCTTTGAAAGAACAAATAGAAAAAGTGTGCTCTAAACTAAGTAGATTTCCCTTCGCACTCTACAAACTGACAAAAGTGGCCTCTAAACATACAATACATATTGCACTCACAGCGTGCAATATGTTTAGAGGCCACTTTTGCCTATCGTGCATATGTGGAATCCATAGTCAGGTATAGGCTTTTGCTCTGGGGAAATGGTATTTACATAAACAAAGCTCTTATGGCGTAAAAGAGGTGCATACGAGTCATTGTGGTGTAGCGCCTGATGTTTCCTGTAGACCCTATTTTAAGTTTCTGAATGTTACCTTGTCTTTATATATGCGAAATTAGCAAGTTAACAAAACAATATAAACATATATTCTCACTAGCTAAAGACCAATCACAAAAAAAATTGAGAAATCCTAATAAATTAGTTTCAAGTTTAGTACCATGAACTAGTCGCCTGTTAAAAAAATCTTATATGAGATCTTTTGAGAAGAGATAGTGGTAAGGTAAGGTTCCATTTGAAATAGAGTCGCTTATTCATTGCTATGAATAAGCATTCTATTCAGTTATTGAATCGCAATAGGAGATTGGTGGTAAGGGGGCAGGTAACGAATTAGTTCGACTAATTCATTTATTAAATTCATATCAAATTCAATCGTATCCAAATATTTACGTTAAGTTTTTACAGAATAATATTAATTAAATTAAACCAGTATTAAATTACCTATTAGTTGAAAATACGAAATTCGATGTTTTTTCAGTGTCCTAGAATTGTGGTTTTTACAACTTTTAAACGAGCAGTTTGGCATGTTTACAATCGAAGCAATCAAATCAAACAATCCTAAAGAAAGGACTTAGACGCGAAAATGCTATAAACATTAACATAAAACCTACCAGAAATTGCGCCCTACTGCGCGTTTGTGGGACAGTTAACAAATATTATGCGTACAGCGCTCGTAGCGACTTTGATCCGTAGCCATGAACGACATTGTCCCATTCGCGTTGCAGAGAGACGCCGCCCCCGGGCAGCGTGGGCGGCGTGGGCGGCGTGGGCGAGGGCGGGTCCCCGGGCGGGGGCGCGGGCGGGGCGGGCGGCGAGGCGGGCCCGGGCCCGGGCGCGGGGCCCGAGCCGGCCGACTACTCGCCGCAGAGCAAGCCCAAGTCGCAGGACGTCGCCTCCAAGTCGCTCTCGGGGCTCGAGTCGCTCGTCGACCAGATCCCCTCCATAGCGGAAGGTAACTATCGCCGCCGCCGTACTCCACGAATCGGAACTTCAGCTTTGTTTTTAATATTAGCATTTGATTGATTGTAAATATAATTAATTTATAAATGAACCGAAACAGACATCTCAGTACAAAAATACGTGAGAGATTATGATAGTTTTGAGATATAATTAAAATACATTGAAATTAAATAGTACCGGTAAAGGACATTTATTTAATTTACGATTTTTGCCTATTTTTTACTACATTTTATGCTTTACTTCGCAACAACAACATATAAGCGGATGATTTAGAAGTTAGTTTTATGTAAAGGACTATCCTTAACATAAACACAACATAAACACAACGAACAACGAAATGCAGTTTACCGTTTAACCGAACTTTAAGTATGTTTAGTTAAAAGATATTCAATAACTTTCGTACATTCGACAAAAACAAAACATTCCCGGCCGCGGATTAAGTCCATAATTGACGAGCTCCGTGGTCGATCATGGTTATCAAATAGCCACTTTCACTCCGAGATCGAGGGTTCGATCCCCGCACAAGACAAATATTTGTGTGTATGAACAAGTCTGTATGTCTTGATCTGAATGTTTTCTATGTATTATACATCTAGTAGCCATAGTACAAGCTTCGCTCGGTTTAGCACTAGAGATGGCTGTGTGTATTTTGTCCAGGAATATTTATTTACTTATAACCCTCATCCTAAGTTTACATAAATGGATTGACATGAAAAAATTTGTATATCATAATTAGTATCTCTTATCCACAAGTTATTTGCTAACATGACGAATTCACAGCGTCGCTGGGTTACTTATCATTTTTTATGACAAATTTGTGAGACGTGTTTATAATGTAATGAATGTGCGCCCCAGGTCCTGGCGGCGTGGGCGGCGTGGGCGGCGTGGGCGGCGTGGGCGGCGTGGCGGGCGGCGTGGGCGGCGCGGGCGGCGTGGGCGCGGGCCCGGGCGGCGAGCAGCCGGCGCCGGCCGTGGCCGCGCTGCCCGAGTACGCGCCGGCGCTGTACGGGCCCTACGGCGCCTACGGCGGGCCCGCCTACGGGAACAACGGGTACGGACTACGGACCCCAACACTCGCCTTTACCTTCGTATTGCTTTGTACTTTTCCAATTTAGAAAGTCTAAACTTCAGGTTTTGCGTTTGTTACGAATTGTTATTTCCAGTTTGTTTATTAAATCCAGAATATTTTCAGATACAATTGTTTATCGAAACAACTAACTATTTTCCAATGTTTAAAAATTGTATAAATTATTTAACAATATCGTAAAATACACAAAACTATAAAGATCTGCAAACTTTCATTATAATATCTTCAGTCAGACTTTTTTTAGCGTCGATCAAAGTTTGGCGTAAAAGTCTATTTTAAAAGTATGAAATTATTAAAAAATAATATTTACATTGGAAAAGCAATAACAAATGCTATAACTTTTATTATGATACTAATCACATAAACGTAATATTTAACAGCTATCGTACAAATTTCTGATTTGATGCATACAAAATACAAACCTGTGACGTCATAATTCGTTAGTCTTTTGTATGGAGCGTTTTGGGGCAGTCTAAAAATTGTGATTTTCAAATTACCATATCTCGAGAGATTTTTGTGCTATCGAAGTAATTCTTTCACCTATGGTTATATTATGGAGACGTCCCTACATATCAAGCCGAAAAAAATGTTAGTCAAATAGCCTATTGTAAACAACAAAAACGAAGTTATTTTTAAAATTTATCAATTTTAAAAACAACTTCGTTTTAAATAGGTACAATTGTTTCGATAAACAATTGTATCTGAAAATATTCTGGTTTTAAAATTTATGGTCTAGGGCCTAGGCTAAACCGGTGGACGGTGACCTCATACAGGGGCGATACTGAAAGTTTTTAGAACTGGCCACTTGTAACCAATATAATAAAAAAAGACGTGTGGCACTCGGGGACTGCCGCGGTAAAGCTATTGCATAGCATTTTGTATCAACTTATGCAATTATAATTTTATTTATTTATTTTATTCATGCAGTATTGCTTTTTTTTTATATTAATTCAAGTTACACTTTTTGAGCGTGGTGACCGATAAGAAAACAAATTTTTCTATTATTAAATAAATAAAACGAGTTTCGTAGAGTCGTACAATACGTCTAATCGCACGCACACAACGCCGTGTCGAAGACTGCCGAACTGAAACGACGTTAGACGATGCACGGCCTTCAAGCCACACCTCCTTGCCCGTCGGAGTGGGGAGCGTGAGGTTTTTTCGTTACGGAATTTCTGGATTCGGTCCCCGCGCTCAAGGCCCGCGATAGAAGCTATGCAATAGCTTAAAAATAAGTTTAAATTTTGAAAATTTGAACTCTGCCAATATTATTGAGTATGTATTTCATTCATTTCTCATTTGTTTTACGATTTGGCGGCAAATTGAAAATTGTCTGTGTCACGTCAACATGAATTTAACGCGAGAAAATTTTCGTGCAATGATTTTTTATGACTTTCGTTGTCATTTAAGTCAGCAAGAAAGCTATGATAGACTTCGATTGGCCTTTCACGATGAAGCCCCATCTCGTGCGACTATTTACAACTGGTTTAATAAGTTTAAACGTGGTCGCACTAATCTCACCGATGATCTGCGTCAGAGACGGCCTTCTACGGCGACGACTGAAAATAACATCAGTGTTGTGCGGCGTATGATAGAGACTGATATAAGAGTGACGTACGAGGGGAGGTCAATAAGTTCGCGGAATGAGAGAGAAGGAGGTTGAAATTAAACACCAAATTATTTTTCCTTTTCAATATATTCTCCTTTAACCCTAATACATTTTTCGGATCTCTCAAATAGCTTGTTTATACCATCGAAAAAAAATGATTTGTCTTTGGTGTCAAAATAGGCCGAAATTGCCGACTTGACTTCATCATCGTCGTCAAATTTCTTTCCACGCAGCTCTTTCTTCATTTTTGGAAATAAATAATAGTCACTGGGGGCCAAGTCTGGACTGTATGGTGGGTGGTTTAATTGTTCAAAGCCGCATCGGTGAATGGCAGCCGTCGCAACATGGCACGTGTGGACGGGTGCATTGTCGTGCAAAAGGAGCACACCTTTTGACAGTTTTCCTCTTCTTTTTTTCTTAATGGCTTCTTTCAATCTTTCCAGTAAAGAAGCGTAGTACTGTCCCGTTATAGTCGCACCACGTTCTTTATAATCGATCAGTAAAATACCTTCTGTATCCCAAAAGATAGTCGCCATGATCTTTCCGGCCGATTGTGACACTTTGAACTTCTTTGGAGGAGGTGTGCCTTTTTTATGCCACTGCATCGACTCTTGCTTCGACTCAGGTTCATAGTGGTGAACCCAGGTTTCATCTCCAGTAACAATCCGGGCCATAACTTCTTCCTTTCTCTCTCCACAGAGCTCCAGAAACTGGTGAGAGCACTCGACACGCTCGCGTTTTTGAAGTGGCGTGAGCATTCTCGGAACCCATCTTGCACTGACTTTAGTCATCCCAAGATGATGATGTAGGATATTTAAAATACTTGATTCGGATACTCCAACCATTGCTGCAAGTTGCTTCTTCTTCAGTCGGGCATCTTCCAATACAAGTTTTTCTACTTTTTCGACGATTTCCGGTGTGGTGGCCTCAATTGGCCGTCCGGAGCGGGGGTCGTCTTCAATGGACTCCCTTCCTTGTTTGAAAAGACCATGCCACTTGTAAACCATGGTTTTACCAGGGGCAGAGTCCGCGTAAACCGCTAACAGCTCTTGAAAAATCGTCTGAGCGGATTTTCCTTGCTTGGTAAGAAACTTAATAACGGCACGGTGTTCAATTTTCTCCATACTGGCTGACTTCTTCCCGATTTAGTTGTTTGCAGGTCGATAACTCAAAAGTTAATGACACGATTAGGTTCAAACTTGGTATATATACTCTTAATGAGGTGCTTAACTAGTGCCTACCTGGACGGGTAAATTTATCCCCATCAACCCCTCCATTCCGCGAACTTATTGGCCTCCCCTCGTAGCAGCAGATTCGGACAAGCTTAGGCATCGATATGAGCCAAGTGCATAAAATCCTCCATGAACATTTAGCGGTCAGGAAGCTTTGTGCCCGGTGGATACCTCATAATTTGACCGAGGCCCAAAAACTCCGTCGGGTTGATTGGTGCCGTGAAATGATTCAAAGATTTAACGGAGGTGACTCAAATGCTGTGTTCGACATACTTACGGGTGACGAAAGCTGAGTTTACTGTTATGATCCAGAAACCAAGAGACAGTCTGCTCAGTGGGTGTTTCCTTTCGAGTAGTTGCTAACTAAAGTGAAGAGAAGTCGAAGTGTGGGAAAAAAGATGGTGGTCTCGTTCTTCGGAAGGACACGTCACTATGCGACAATTGTTTTAGAGGATCAAAAAACAGTTACTGCAGAGTGGTACAGTAATAATTGTTTGCCACTTGTATTGGAAAAAGTTCGGGAGAAACGTCCTCGAAGTAGGATCCTTCTTCACCACGACAACGCCTCGTCGCACACCGCCAGGCGAACGATCGACTATTTAGTGACGTCAGACGTGGAATTACTGGGTCACCCGCTGTATAGCCCCGACGATATATATTTATGTGGGATAAAACCTGTTAAATGTGATAGTAAACTTTATTTTTTCCTGTGGAATTAAAATGTTTTTCTTGGATAAAAAGTAGCCTATGTCCTCTTCTCTTCAGACCGAAAACTATCCCCTGTTAAAACACCAGTCGGAACTTTGGTTCCTTTCGACGTGATAGAAGGACAGGATTACAAAGTTTATTTTTTCCCATGGGATTAAGATGTTTTTCCGGGATAAAAAGTAGACTATGTCACTCTCCAGGCCTTAGACTATCTAAAAAAAACATGTCAATCTGTTCGTTACTTTCGACATGAAAGAAGACAAACAAACACACTTTCACATTTATAATATTTATCGATGAGTATGTCTTTCTCAAGTAGTGAGAATGAAAGTACTATTCTTACATATTAATAGTTGGACTTACTTATTCTCTCGTAGAGGGTGATAAAAAAAATAGAGTGTTCACTCAGGGACCAACACTATTTATCGAACGACGACCTTCAACGCTCTCGTTTTTAAAACAGTTCTTTACTCCCGTAGGTAAACAAATTTTCTATTATGCAGTTTTAAAATGGCACATTTTTGTACTTTGTCTTATAATTTTTGAAAAATGGAAAAAGTCACCTGCCCCTCCTAGGTGGGATTTGAACCCACGACCTCTCGATGACCGGTCGAGTGCTCTTCCAACTGAGCTACCAGGAAGGTTTGTTTTGCTGACGAATTTTTGCATCTTATATTTCTACTGTGTGAGTCACAGTGTGACGTCATCAACCTATGAAGTAATAACAATACTAAAGTAGGCATAGCAGTCCATCGTTGCAGATGAAATTCAGCTATTTTTTGATAACGCCAAACTAATTAAATTATTATTATTTAAATAGTAATATGTCTTGGCCAACTTGCCAGATAAATATTATATGAAAAATATTTGGTGAAATTTTCCATTTTTCAAAAAATATTTATCTGGCAAGTTGACCAAGACAACTATTTAAATAATAATACTATGTCTTATATTCTTTTTAAAATTTTGAATTCGATCAAATTATATTTAAGAAATAAAAACAAACTCGCTGTGCATATACTAGGCTCCATAAAATCTCTAACTCGTTTCCAGGTCAATGTATACGCTTCTACAATAAACTTCCAAACGACGCCTTTAAATTATCCATGGGTAAATTGAAGAAATATATTATTAAAACTAGACTATGTCAAAAGTTATTGTATCTCAGATTACATAAATGATAAAAGTATTTAGAAATGAATTAATGTAACGATATTGTTAAAACTTGGCAAAAAGGAGTATTGCCTTGAGTTTCTTGCCAGTTCTTCTCAAAAAGCCCTGTCGCCGGAGGGGTCCTTCCGTTTGGCAAAATATTTTTCGTCAAATTTCACTTCCCAAAAAACTTATCGCGCTAGTTTCATTTCCCAAAAGAATCTTTAGCAAATTTATATTTCGCATTTTAATCACTTGGTCAAATATTCATTTGGCAACTTTTTACTTGCTCAAGTTTTATTAAGTCAATTAGACATTATATGCATATACAAGATAGCAAATTCTTTATTTTGTAAAAAAATATATTCCAAAACTTAATTATAATTTATATAAATAAATAAAAATAATAATTTAGGCTAGATTAGAACTGCAAGAAAAGTGGGTTAGGTTAGAACTGTGACCCCCAACAGAGGAATTGATTTGTTTAATAATTTAATTATTATAGATTAATACTTAATTATTATAGAAGTTCTTTCTTACCTGTAAATTATTTGTCCAAGGTGAAACAAACTACCAAGCAACAGTGTATTTTCAAAATTGGATCTTAAACTTGAAATACTAGCTTTTTCGAAATCCAAAATGCAGCATTTTGGGAAAAGCATGTTATTCCGAACCACATTTGACTACACAATACTTTGTAAAATGAAACATTGCCATGTAATTATTTGTTTAACAATCAATTGCCGAAAATAGTATTGTTAACTGTAAAATTGTTTTGCCAAATGAAAATTTGGGAAACATACTTTGGCATGTGATACTTTGGGAAACGTTTTTTGCCCAAAAATTACTAATCCGTCGCCGGAACTGGCACTTAAATCACTTTCACATTCAAGATAGTGTGATGAAAGTGAATCTAAGCTCTGCGGATTTAGAGTAGTAATGATTTAGATACATGTTCTTATATTGAATTTGTATGACGTTTCTTAGTGCTTTATAAAGTCCAAGGAATAAAGATATTATATTTTTAAAAACCATAAAAGAACTGAATATGTCGATCGTTTTGACGTGTTACAAATCCGATCCGAATCGTGCGTTCTTGGGTGACGTGTCGTTTGTCGGTTGCAGGTACGGCGCGCCGTTCGTGGGCTACGGCGGCGGCTGGGTGGCGGGCGGCGTGGGCGCGGTGGGCGGCGTGGGCGGCGTGGGCGGCGTGGGCGTGGGCGCGGGCGTGATGCGGCCCACGCCGGGCTACCTGTCGGACTGGCAGTACGGCTACGGCGCGGGCGTGCCGCCCTCGTACGCGCCCTACAACGCCTCCTACTACAACGGGTACGCCGCGCCGCCGCCCGCGCACCACCAGCAGGTACCGCCAACGACCACCGTCTTGACTCGCTCTCACCTGTGCCCTTCGAGGGCCGGTAGCTCCATGCCGATGCCCGTCTACATCGCGGTCGACGGCAATCATCGGTGCGACCTGGCTTATGATTTTGATTCGATTTACCACAATTCTGTTTCACTCTCGTGACACTTTTATTTGGAAATGATATTAATTGACTTTTTAATATTTCTGTTTTGTGGAAAAACTATTCACCACAGATAATGTTTTAGCCATTATTTACCGCTCGCTGACATGAATTCTTCGAGCCTGTCACCGTCGAAATACAACATGTTCTTCAGTAGTAGGTAGAAGTACAGCACAATAAACGCGAATGAACCGGCGCATGTGTCGCCATACATTGAGATAACAACCGCGACCGCGATTATCTTCGGCATGGACCTACTAATACCTACCCTAAGGCGTAATATACAATGTGTAATTTCGAAACTTGATCAAACGAAATGAGCGGTTATAAGAGACAAATTTATTGATATAAATCAGTTTTTTTATTTTTAAGTTACCTACCTCGAAAACCCAGTGGTTTAAATTTTTTTTCATGAAACCTTGATTAATTTATTTTTTCTTCATCACTTCTTAAGTAAACTACGAATTTTCTTCAAAATAGATAATAATAACAACCAAAAACTTGTTAAAAAAAAGAAAAGAAAAAAAAAATTAAAAAAAAATAGTCAAGATTTTTCTCATTTTTGGTTTGTAATTTTAGAGAGAATAGTATACCTGTTAGTTATTAGTTAGGCTCTGTTTATGTAGGGTTTCACTTTTGCAAACAGTTCATCGTTTCCGGACTCGCACGTTGAATACGTTCATTTTTTTATCATAATGCCTGCTGCGATAGACAACTTGTCTGCTCGTGAGTTAGCGGATATCCACTACATTTACGGGTTCCGAGATGGCAATGCTCGCGCTGCCGCTCGAGAATATCGTCAGCGATTCCCGTGAAGACCTGCCGTTGACTACAGAGTTTTTATGAATGTGCATAGAGAGTTTTGTGCGAATGGACTACGACGTCGCCCTCGTGAACGTGCTATCATTGTACCGGTGGAAATGGAAGAACAAGTGTTGCGGTTGGTGCATCAAGACCCCACAACCAGGGATCGAAAAGGTTGATCGAAAAGGTTTGTAAAATACCGGTAAAGAACCGGTACTTAGGGGTTCTGATACCAGAACCCGAACCGGAACCGAAACCTAAATGTAGAACCTGGACCGAAACCTTTATTTTACAGGTTCCTCTTTAAATCCTGTCCGAACTTGAATTAAACATAGATCACGTACACGCGGCGCGTTACGCCGTCACGACGTAATCATTTTGGCACATTGCCGACCACACACGCGTTGCGTCAACATTTTTTAATTAAAATATTTAATAAATATTTTTATTTTTATTAAATATTTTAATAAAAAAAATGCCGTACCTATTCAATTCAGGTAGGTATAGTAATTAGTTACAAATTATAGTTATAAACTTTACAACTACTCGACTCATGAGTGTGAATGAATGAATAATGATTTGAAAGAGTGTAGGTTAGAGAAAAACATCGCTGGCGCGGCCACACCCGCTACCATCGCATCATCTCCTTCCTTTCTGGTTACCTCACTCACTCGCAGGAAAATAACAACCCTCAGGGGAATTGTTATTTGGCTGCGGTATTCTGTGAGGTGGAGGTATATTCGACGAGTTCGGTGGTCGAATGTTTAGCAATGGCCACTTTGACTCCGAGGTCGCGGGTTCGATTCCCGCACAAGACAAACATTTGTGTGCATGAACATGTCTGTTTGTTTGGTCTGGGTGTTTTCTATGTATTGTAAGTATGTATTCAAGTACATTTTCAGTTGTCTAGTACACAAGCTTTGCGCTTAATTTGGGACTAGATGGCGCTGTGTAAATTGTCCAGATATATATATTTATTTATTCCTCAGTCGGGTAGCCCTGATCCCTGATTCGATCCCTGATCGAAGGCTAACTGTCAGCTGTAAGAACGAAGAAATATGCCAGACACGGTCGAACGTATCCCTCCTTCTTAAGGAACCTTTAATTCGGTACCGGTATATTAGAACCTTTATTAAGAACCGGTTCCGGTGGAACCGGAACCCAACCGGAACCGTACCGAAAAGAAGAACCTTTTTACAAACCGAAATGAGGAACCGGAACCCAAATTTGTACCGGTTTTCAATCCCTGCCCACAACTAGTACAAGGAAAATAGCGCGTCAGTTAGGCATGTCACATTACAAAGTGTGGAAAATTTTAAAAACAAGAAGGCCCGTATCCCGTACCCGTTTCATTTTCGAAGAGTGCAGAATGTACACGTGCCAGACTACAACGTACTTACTGTGCTACAACGCCAGAGCTGTGTTTTGTTCGTGGCTATTGCGGCAAAGACGTCTCGTCATGAATGTTTGTGACCACATCCTGTGGACATACGAAGCCAATTTCAATAGGATTGGAATTACAAATTTCCGCATCTTTTCAAATTGAATTTTCAATTAATGTTTGGGCTGGAATGATCGGTGATTACCTAATCGGACCATTTGTTTTATCGGCAAGGTCGACAGGACAGGCCTATTTGCGATTTTTGCAAGAAGAAATTCCAAACCTAATGGGAGATGTTGATTTACAAACACGACGCAGGATGTGTTTCCAGCATGACGGCGCTCCAGCCCACTTCAGCATTATCGTGCGTGAGCATTTAAATGGAATTTATGGCGACCGATGGATAGGACGAGGAGGACCCGTGGCGTGGCCGGCACGAAGCCCAGATTTGACCCCGCTTGATTTTTAATTGTGGGGTCATATGACGCAGCTGGTTTACAGCACTCCAATTCCAAGCAGACATAACCTTCGAGACGTTTTAAAAAAACAACCCGCAGTGTAATTTTTAGGGCTACAGCTTCTATTCAAGAAAATGGTGGTCATTTTGAAAACCTAACCTAATAAATTAATTGATTTTGTATAAATTAGTTTTATTTTTGTTTTACAGTATACAGTACAGTGTACAGTATACAGTATACTATACACTCGTTCCCTTTCGTATCGTAAGGACATTAAAGTAAAATGCCTTACGAGCACAACACCCTAAAATCAAAAGGACCTATAAGCAGCTCGTATGTATTCTCTCCTTCAACCTTTTCAAAACCTGCTATTGTTCGACTTCAGTAAAACCAAACTTTTTTTGCATTGACCTACTTTGGCGGTGGATATTATGACAATAAAAAGAGGATATTGGTGAATATGTAGATCAAGTCGTGAAGTTTAATAAACCGGGCAGAAAAGTACACCTCAACGACCTAGTTAAGTTACTGACCAAAATTAAAAATAAAAACTTGATATTTTTTCAAAATTTTCTTTTTTTTTTAATTTTTTTAACAAGTTTTTGGTTGTTATTAATAATATATAATAATAATAATAATAAATCTTTATTGAAAAAACATAAGTAACAAAAACTTAAGTCTAAATTAAACATAATGGAGTAATTTGCCATGTGCCTGAACTAGGAATATTCCTGTGTTTCAGGCGTAATAGTTCTTAAATAATTTACCTTAAATAATCACATTACTATTCTAAACTAAGTACAGATTGTATAAAATATTGTTAAAGGCATCAGTACTCTGATGAACTTAAATCTATTAGGTACGCTAGTCTATTATATATAATACCTACAACGATGTTTACTGACTTCCAATATCCATGTTAAACCAATGCTCTTAATAATTCCTCCGTATCTTCATAAGACACGCTTTGTAGGGCCTGCTGGAGATTCTTTTTACAATTTCTGTAGGTCAGAGGATATATATAACACTTTGCATTTATTCTATTATAAAGTAGTGGTCCAAGAAACAAAAAGAACCTGGATGAGAAGGCCCGATACGTAGCAGTATGTTGAGTGCAAACAATGTCTTTACGTCGTTTGTTAGTGATTTCAGTGCGGTATGGTAGTGCAGTGTGTTGTTTCAGTACTATGTTTAATATGAATAATTGACGAACTGTTAATACGTTGCAGGATTGATATAAGAGGTCTGTAGGATAGAGAAATGAGCGGAAGGTTGACACTTTTAATATTGCTCTCTGGGCTCGCTCGATTTTTAGCATAGCCGTTTTAGCAGCTCCGCCCCATGACGTGATACAATACGTTACTATTGACTGGCATAGGGCAAAGTAAACTTGTTTGATTAATTTATAATCTGCAATGGAACGGAGTTTTTTGAAAATAAATATTAACTTGCGCATTCTACTATATAGAGCCTCGATATGATGTCTGAAAGTAAAAGTTTCATCAATTATAATACCCAGATACTTTATGTAACTTGTTTTAGTTATACAGGGACACTGGCACAGATCATCTTCGGGGTTTTTACATTGATGGGCATACAATGTTGGCGAAGCCGAATTTGTATTGCGCATAGAGAATTTAATAAAGTTTGACTTCTCAGCATTTAATGTAAGTAGGTTATGCTGTAGCCAGACATTTACAATATTGAAGCCTCGTTGTGCGTATTCAAAGACCTCATTTTCGGTATTTGCCGAAAATAGTAGCGCGGTGTCGTCAGCGTATGATATGATTTTTCCTCCGACTAATTGAAGATTGCAGAGGTCATTAATATAGATTAAGAACAGGGAAGATGATAAACTGCTTCCCTGCGGGATACCGAAAGAAGTATTTCTCAGATCATCGCTGACGACATTGATATCACAGTATAAATAATAGTGCTACTTACAGTATGGCCTCTCCCTGCCGCTCTCTCGTGTCGACCTCGCCTCCCCTCTGAGACAAATCTGGAACAGTTTATACGACGCCGCATGCACCCTGCGTGCGGCGTCGTATAAACTGTTCCAGATCCGTCTCAGAGGGGAGGGGTTTTCGAGGAAGGTAACTTAAAAAAAAAAACCTCTGATTTTTATCGATAAATTTGTCTCTTATAACCGCCCATTTCGTTTGATCAAAGCATTAGGTTAAATTATACACTGTATATGCCCTAAGCCTTAGGGCAATGTAAGGCTTGCTGCATGTACAGTATAATAATCCATGAAAAATATTAGTAGGAATGGACCGACCAGCGATAACGCCACAACGTTAACATTATGTTCTCAGGAAAAACAAAATGTAACATTGACGATTATATTACAAAAGACACATGACGACTTTGACATATTATTGAAGACACACGACAACGATGACGACACGTTCGAGGTGGTATCGACGCGGTCCGGCTTAGCTGAAGCCGATACCCATCGATTTTTTTTATTACGAATATTAAACTTCAGCTGAGACATATGGTACATGCCGGATAAGCTAAACACTTAGCCGGTAGAAACGCTGGAGCTCCACCGACTGAGCTGTAGATGTTTGTCAATAACTGAAACGTAGGACTTATTTTTCGAATCAAAATATTCGATGGTGATCTGCTTCACCTTCGGCGGTAGGGCCTCTAGTCTCCCTTAATTACGATATTTCATTTGGAATTGCGTATACAACATAATTATATAAAGCATTTGAAGGATTGTGAAAAAACGAGAGTGAAGTCACGCAAATTTTCAGAGCGTTACACAAATAATACATAATTTTTAATTTATAGTTATCATTATCACATTTCGTACTAACAATAAAGAATAATACCGACAATATTCTAGCACATTTTCGGAAACAAAAGAATAATGGTCACTATAAAAAGAAATTCCGGAAAAAAAAATAAGCACCCAAAATTTAATCAATGCTGCAAATTAGTACTTTAGCAGACTGTCATGTTATATGTATTTATTATTTAACTTTGGTTAATACAGGACGCTATCCAAAGCTAAAGAGTAGAAGAGCAAGGGCCCAAGATGTACTTTCGAGTACTTTGGGAGAGTCCATTTTAATAAAATTGTTACTTTAAAATACGTAATTTTGTAAATTTGTTCCTTGTGATTTCGTCTTCGTGCGATAAATGATGATTTAAATAAATTTATCACGCATTGATCAGAACTTAGTTTCATAATTAATATTTTGTGGTCGACACAGTCAAACGCCTTTGATAAATCATAAAATACTCTAAACATGCTTTTTTTATACGTGACTGTGTCCCGGAAAATGAAATGAGCTATCTAAAGGAAAAATAATCACATTACTAGGCAAACATTGTTTTTTTTATTAATTTTTAATAATGATTGACCGTGATAGATACATTTCTAGTGCGAAGTTTACGAGTGATTGGCACCAAGTTAATCTACAAACATCAAATAAAAATATGAACTGTTTCAATAACTTGCTTGATTTGAAAGTTATTTAACATTATTATATTAATTTAGTAATATTTAGTATACTTCGCTATCTATATAGTTATGTGAATACGCAACGCCAAGCGAAGAGGGGGATATAACAAAGTGCTTTTTGTGTGTTTTAACGAGTAAATCTCATCTTTAAAATATAATTTACTGACGACACAGTTGTTTACACTATGGACGGATGAGCCATTAAAAAGTTATACATTGTTTCTTTAAAAAAAAAAGCATGAAATTATAAAACATCTTAAATTGATAAAAAAATATTACGTATTTAATTAATTGTAATAAAGTCGATTATACTAAAAATAGTTTCGCCACTGCTACAGATTAAGTACATTTTTTATACAAAATTGGTGTTTTGTCGAGAAGTGAGCAGATCAGTTATGTGTCAACGTCCGTATTGTAAACGTGTGTTAACCCGCGCACTGATTATTCGCAACACAACATGCAAAGTAGCATTTTCCCTATGATTTAGTGCGTTCGCGGACACTCTTCAACTAACTGTGGTCACGATTAGTGATGTGCATTTCTGGAAAAAAAAAACCCGAAAATGGGAAAAAACTCTGGATTGAATTACCGATTGGGAAAATATTCGGTTTTTTTTATATTTTCGACACCTTGCAGATATCGATTAAACTGAAATTTGGCATACTTATTTAAGTTAGGCGACAATACAATATTGTGATACCGTCGAGCTGATCTGATGATCGAGTCGGGATGTAGGAACTGGATCTCCATTGTAGCAAATGGTAGGCCAGTCAGTCAAGTTTGGGCTCGTTTGTTTTGATATTATGAGCACTTTTCATTACACATGATACCGAGGGTCTGAAGATGGAACCGGAAGATTGCTACTGGAACTCCTTGATGGATAGTGCTAACATAGTCAAGTTTGTTTTGATGGCTTAAGCACTTGAGCAATGAAGCAATTGATTGCCACTAGAACTCACTGATGGATCGTGCCAGTTAATGTAGTTAAGTTTGTTCTCGTTTGTTTTAGTATCATGAGCACTTTCCATTACTTATGATGTCGAGGATCTGATGTTGGAGCCGGAAGGTTCTCACTGGAACTCGCTGATTGCAAGCGCTAACATAGTCGAGTTTAGACTCGTCTGTTTCGATCGATCAAATCAAATGTGATTTCATACCAGCCATAAATAACTCGCCATAAATTAAATTTGCATCCGTAATTCAATCTTGATAAGCGGCGATCTACCACAGTACGCTTTCTACCACGACACCAGACATTTTTTACCACGAATTGTGAAATTGTCGAATCTCCTTTCCTCTTTCTATCAGGAAGTTCGTGTGGTACTCTTCAGCTCCTTTTTAGAACCTTGGCGAGATATGTATCAGAAAGTGTCAATCTATCTAATCGAACTCTCATAATTCACAATTATTAAGCACGTACGCATAGGCAAATGTTTTGCCGTAGTTGTGTAAACTCAGTGAAGCGTCATTTTCTCGCAGAAAATACATGAATACTATTGAAAGCCATGCTTACACGCGTGTTGTTTCCCATTGGGTAATTGTGTACATGTGTGTCGTTTGTGTACAGGCGCACTACCTGGCGGCGCCGCAGCTGCTGGAGCTGCACAAGAACGGCGAGCACGCGCACGCGCACGCGCACGCGCACGGGCACGCGCACGCGCACGCGGGCGGCGTGCCGTCCGTGCCGGCCGTGCCGTCCGTGCCGTCCGTGGGCTTCGGCGGGTTCTGTTAGCGGGCCGGCCGCGCGGGGGGCGGCGGGGACTTAATTTATTCGGATCGTCTGTGATTTCGGTGTTGTCTAATTATTGTAGGAAGGAAGGCCGCAGGGTCGCCATACGAAAATGCTGCGTTCGGACTCTCGCCGATGAAGCGTTTCGCGTTCTAGTCACTTACTAATTCGTGTCGGCTAGTCAAATCGAACCGCCGCCCGCCCTCGCCGCCCGCTCCGCCCGACGACGGCCTACGAACGACTTTAGCATTTTTATACGTATGTGTTTACCGTCGCCGCGGACGCCCGCATCTGACTACATGTTACCGATCAGTTACATAGCTTCGGATCGCTAGTGAATAGCATAATTTTACATAAGATTATAATCTATATTTTTATTACGCCGCCGCCGCGAGCCGCCCGGCGCCGGGTCGGCCCGGCGCCGCCGCGGCGCTCGCGTCTAAAGTCCGGGAGGGAGTACTATATAAATCTTGTACAAAATTCTTAAACTAGTGAAATTGAATCTTTCCTTTGCACAAACGATAAAAACAAATCTTAATTATAGGCTAAAACGAAATAACATACGTAATAAAGACATATACGTTAATGATAGGTTTACTCGAAAGAATTTACACGGTAGCGAGGCGTCGCGCCGCCAGGGCTCGCGGAGTAGACGCGCGGCGCCGCCGTCGGACGCGTCCTTATTTATTTACTTTGTTTTCGACAATCAGAAAGGAAGTTATAATTTTTAAAAATGAAATCAACAGGGTATTTAAGATCGCTTAAGATTTTTTTTATTTTATATCGATCGTATCGTGCCGCGGTCACGGCCGCCTCTGTATATAATGAGTGCTCTATTACGCTTTTTTGATATTATATTTTATTTAATTAAACAATATTTATATATTTTTGCTTTTGTATAATTATTGAACGTTTTTTGCGCGGTCGGCGCGCGGCCGCCCAGCCCTCGCCGGGCTGCGAGCTCGACCGTCGGTCTGTGATACAGTCGTCTCGCTCCAACTCGAATATGGCCGCTCGCACCACTGCGTCGCGCCAGTGCCCGCGTCCTGCCCGCGCGCAGACAGCTCGCCGGCCGCGAGCCGTCCGCGCGGCGCCGCACGGCGGCAGGGCGACGCGGCCGCGCGTCTCTCTTGGAATCCGATGTCGTCGGATGGGACGTTTTTGACTTCGACGGATTTTTATCACTCGAATCGATTTGGTCTTTTGACCGGTTTTATACTATGTACGTAAATCGACTTATCATATACCGGTTACACGAATATAATGATTGATTTGTCGAATGTCAGCAGTCGGATTGTTACGCATCGTCGACTGTCGAGTTGAAAGTGTATGACTTTATATGCCTGAAATGTAAAACCCGTTGCGGTCGAAAACGTCCGGACGGTGGGTCCGGGCGTCGTCCGGTCGCCGGAGCGTGCTCCGGTCGGTGTCGGAGGCTCCCGGTAGATGTATCGGCCTACACGCACACATCACGCATACACGTGCATACGCACCCCCGCCCACACGAACACGGTGCTAGGGGCGGCGCCGGGCGGAGCTTCGAGGGGCAACAGTGATTTCATTAAACTATTCTATAAAATTAATGATGCCCCCTAAATAACCTAATCGGACTGAGTGAGACCATAAATAAATAAAAGCATCATATTATTTCCTAATGCCTAATAAAATTATACGTTTGCGTAATAAGTCCAAGTAAATGTATTGTGTACATTGAAATATTATATACGATGTAAATATTTTTATTTCACACACCTGCGTAGTCTATTTCGAATCTGTCCTCAAACTTGACAGGTCATTTAAAATAAACATCGTGTTGTTTGAATTGACGAATGAAATGAGTCGAAAGGGACAGTACGAGTCTTTTTGTTTTGCTTACTCAATTACATATGACGAGGATGCCTGCGTACACACAATCACTGACTGCAATGTCCACTTATCAGGAGGCTCGCAGGACAACGCCGGTGTTAAAGAAATATAAATCGAATGAAATTCAGAAATAATCGGAAATATGTAGCATAGAATAATATCTTCTCGCATAACCTGGTTACAAACATATGGTTTTATTTTATCTACCAAAATGACTCATAAATTGTGACCGAAATCAGCCTAAATGGTCTTCATTCATGGACGATTATTTTTGGTCTAGCGTCGCCCGGCGCCACCTATTCTCATGTCTCAATATGTTGATCGTCTATACGAAGCAAACGACTACGGAAGCCGTTTAACTATGTGTGTTTATTTATAATTTAATCGTGCACTTTCGAGGCGGGGTAGTCCCAGTGTTTTTATATTTTGTTTAGGGATCGGCGATGAAATTACTCTAGAACGATTAAGGCTAGCGCACATTACGGCGCGCCGCAACGCTTTACAATAATCGTTTCCGTACGTTCTGAATCGTGCGGCCCGCCGCGGCGTGCGTCGGCCTCGTACAGACGCGGCATAATATTACGTTTATAAGTTCATTCCGCCCTCGACCGTAGGCGTTTGCTTCGTCGTCTCGTAGAACCCTGTCCTTCGGATCGGACGGCGCGACTGTCCGAAATAATTTACAGACATAGCATATTCGAAGCGAAAGGGACCGGAAATACCGTCTGGGAGTAAATTCATTTAGGTCGTAAATATTGTTATCAGTATTTCGTTCGCGAGCCGAGTCGCAGTCACCGAGGGATTATTTATATCGATCCGGCGGCCGCAGTCGCGTCCGCCGCGGCGCTCGCGTCGCTCCGACCGTAGCTGTAGCGTTAAGTCTGTATCAACGAGTTAGTGTTAGTGCGGAGAGCCGGCCGCGGCCGCGACGGCGGCGGCCGGCTCCGTCGGCGCGACCGGTGTGCGCATCGAGTCGCCCGACTACATGTATAGTATGTATATTTTTGTAAAATTCACTCTAACTCGTGGCAATATGAAATTTTAAAATTCGTCTCTATAGTATTATACCTAGTACAATTGTCGTTACGGTTCCTTTGTGGTGAATTGATTTCGCTCGCGACGTCGGCCGCCGGCCGCGTCGGGAGTCGATTGTATTTTTTTAATGTCAGCGAAGTGTGAAGCGCCCGCGAGCGAGTCGAGCGATCGCCGCAGTAGGTCGCGGCGGGTCGCGCGCCGTGCGCGACGCTTGGTTGTGAATTAGTCGCTCGTCCGTTGTCGCCCGCCGCGCGGCCGCCCGGCCGGTCGCGCGGCCCGGTCGCGCGGCCGCTCGCGTCTCGTCGTGCCAAACGCCGATGCAGGAGCCCACAGCAATAACGTATGTAGTCTCGAATAAAAGCAATAAATTGTTACATTGAAGACTTCGCCTCTCTATTGGACTCGTTGTGTAGATCTTCATTTGTTTCACCTCCCAAAAACTGAACTGTGTTGTATGTTATCGATTAGTTCATCGTTTGTAGTATTCCATAAATCTGTCTTTATTATTAATTTGTAAGAATTCTTTTTTGAGATGATATTTCGAAAGAGTTTACTATTGTCGCGAGTAGAATTGCTGTTCGTTCTAATTTTCCCGAATTTCGGCGATGAACAATGAAAAGGGACCGAGTCCATCGTACACCGACTGTTACATGCTAGTATGCCGAACCATGTTTTTGAAATATCACCTCAAAGAAGCCTCTCGCCGCCGGTCTACGGACCGAATAGATCGAAGTATTATTGTCACAACGTGGACTGTATTTTTATAGTTAGCTCCCCGCTTGTCGCAGTAACCGAGGATCGTAGACGTCGATCAGTCGGATGAAGGAGTTCAACCTTAGCTCAATTTATTGATACTTAATTATTATTAATTATTAGTATTCGTACTCGCTTGTTGTTCGCCGTTGATCTATAGTTGTTTCTCGGCCGTCTGTTCCTCATCACCCTCCCAGTTACGTCGTTAAGTGATAGATATGTACCGTACGAGACGGCCGATCTCTCCAGTCTGCTACTCAAACAACTCGCATTTCGATGACGGTGCTTGTTTCTAATTATGGCGGGCGCGGCGCGGCCTCCACGTCCCACCATACCTCGTTTCCCTCGCACTGCGCTCGATCCCTAAGGCGCCCGGGCTGGCCCGGGTCGACCCCGAGTGGGCCCGCGTCAGCCCCGGCGCGCACGGGCCGGGCCCGGGCCGGTCGTGGCCCGAGCCGGGCCCGTCGTGGCCCGAGCCGGGCCCGTCGTGGCCCGAGCCGGCCCGTCCCCTCCGGAGTAGCCGCTGGTCAATTAGCCGCCGCCGCGCCCCCACGTTGCGCGTTACAAAGTACAATTTATTATATGTATAACTTATCTCTATTATTATTAATTAATTATACACTATTGTCACTGTTGAGCGATGTGCGCGTTCTCATTCGACCGAGACGGTTCGTGTGTCCGTTTATTATATTTACGCTAGCGTAACGTAAAGTTGATATGTTTGTACAGTTTTTAACGATACTTCTCGTAGTGGTCTAAGCAAAAAATATTTTTAGTATAATAAGATCTAATCGAATTACATTTTAGTGTATGATAAAGTACTCGAGGGCGTTTATCAAAATTTCGTTTTACTTCGTATGGTCCTTGGTTCACTTAATAATATGAATGTCTCATTGAAACTGACTCCGTGAATGTAATTAGAAATTAAACAGGAAATTTTAAATAATAAAATACAACATTAATAACGGTTAAGTAATGTATTATAAATAGACGTAAGGTAAAAAGTTATTAACATTGTATGGAAAAATTTGTGACAAAATTATAGTCATTTGTAATATTACAGTGTGTTTCATTGTTCCTCGAAGTAAACATATGACTGTTGGCAAGAATGGTTTGAGCATCATTGTCATACTGGATGTGGTTGTGCGTGCCAGCACCCGCCTACCCACACGAGCAAGACCAGCAATGTTTTTGACGTGACAACGTCTTATAAATTGGTTAGCCGGGTGACACTTCAAGAAACTGGGTCACGTTATGCGCTTACAATGAGAGCGAGTGAAAGGCGCGTGCCTTTCACTCGCTCTCATTGTAAGAGCGTCCCTTCTAAGAGCGAGAGAGACAGACATAAAAAGTGAAAGGCATGCGTCCCTTCCACTCGAAAACATTTTACCACTCAAAGTCGTTGTCACGTAAAACTTTCGCCCGTATACCGACTTTACAGGCAACCAATTTTTTTTTTATACTGCGTCGGGAGGCAGACAAGCATACGGCCCGCCTGATGTAAAGTGGTTACCGTAGCCATATTAACGCTCGCAACATAAAATATCGCTCGCGCGCCGCCACCCCTACTGCCAACGCAGCATCTCCTTCCTTTCTGGTGACCTCACTCACGCGCAGGAACACAACAATTCTCAAGGGAATTGTTATTTGGCTGCGATATTCTGTGAGGTGGAGGTACATTCCCCATTCGGGTAGCTTACAATTACGCTCCCTACCTCTCTTTTCACCAGAGCTTCGTTTGTCAGTCAGCAGCAAGGGCGGATCCAGGGGGAGGGTCAAGGGGGTCATGACCCCCCACTAATAAAAATTGTTAAACTTTTTTAAATTAAATGTTTTTATATATTTTTTTGTCTCGATATAGATTAAGTACAGTACTTACATACATTAATAAAATACCTACTTTTTACATGTATCTCTTATGATCGAAATTAAATTATAACTTGAAGTGACTTGACCACAACTACGTGACCCCCCCCCCCCCCCCCCCCCCTGGCGCCGAAGCTGGATCCGCCCTTGGTCAGCAGGGTGTACCGCGTGCAGGTGAGTTGGTTTTGGTTCAAAGATGTTGATGAACCACTTACACCCCAAACTGTTTATGTTTGGGTTCATTTATCTCGGAATCCTCTATGCTTCGGAGGACACATTAAGCCGTTGGGCCAGAGTCCAAACTTTTGTTATCCAATGATAGTTATTAAGTCAAATTTGTGGCTTTGAGCGGCTCGAAAACAATGGTATTTGCCAATCCACAGGCGAAATCCTCTCTGAGATTGGCTCAGCTGCCGATTTCAAAACCATCCCTGATACATTTCATAACCATCCTTAAGGTGAAGTGAGTCCAGGAAACACGCTTATTGAAAGAATAGTTCTATTAAACTATTTCAATTTGGTTCCTAGAAATTTAACTATGAAATCTTAAGTCCTTTCTGCAGGGCACAAAGCTATTGAAAACACAATTAATAATTTTTGGCTCGATAGAAAAAAATCGCGAACTTACTCTCTAAATTTGCACTAAGTAAAAATTATAACTATTTAATACAATTTTTTTATAAGGAAATTATACCAAAATTTTCATAATTTTAATTACGAGAGCATTATGCTATTACTTTTAAAAATAAAATAATTTAAATAAAAATCTTAAAAGAATAACGATTTGCGGTCGCGCACCCTCCCCGACTCTCGATCGCTCTCAACGTCAGTGCTCTAGGAGCTGCGTTCGAGGTAGGATCTGTGCCGCGCGTCCGTTCAACGCGTTGTCAATAAACACGTTGAAATAAACACAGTGTAGGAATATCAGTAAGACAACGAAACAACGATGATGATGATACATTTATTTTTTTACTGAGACCCGGTTTTTTTTTCTCATGCTAGATGTTTCTTTGGAAAACTTTATTATAAATCTCTCTTGGAATATCTGTAAACCCACATTGAAATTCGTTCAGTAGCGATTGAGTTTATCGCATACATGTAGGTACGCGATCATCGAAATCGGTTTGGCCGTTTAGGCGTTATAATTTTTATTTTTTATACTTCGTCGGGCCGTAAAAACATACGGCCCGCCTGATGTGAAATGGTTACCGTAGTTATAATAACGCTCGCAACTTAAAATATTGCTCGCGCACCGCCACTCCCGCTACCAACACAGCAACTCCTTCCTTTCTGGTGACCTCACTCACTCGCAGGAACACAACAACTCTCAAGGGAATTGTTATTTGGCTGCGGTATTCTGTGAGGTGGAGGTAAATTCCCCAGTCGGGTAGCTTACAATTACGCTCCCTACCTCCCTTTGCCAGCGCTTCGTTTGTCAGTCAGCAGGGTGCACGGCGTGCAGGTAAAATTGGCTTTGGTTCAAAGATGTTGATGAACCATTTACAGCCCAGATATAGTGATAACCCCAAAGATAGTGGAACAAACAGACATCCATACTTTCGCATTTATAATATTAGTAGGTAGATAGTTAATTGATTCAGGTGTTATTTTGCGGAAGTCAAATTTACAGGCAATTTGATCTACACTATAGACTTGCGCAAAGCAGTTCACTGAACTGAAAAGAGAGATGCAGTTCTTTTGACGCAATTGAACTATATCACTCATCTAGTTCATTTAGTTCATTTACTTCTGTAGTTCTTTTGACTCACTCGTTCAGTTTAGTTCAATGTATCTTTGATTCAATCGACTCAGTAGTTCTATTGACTGATTCCTTCTACATTTCTATTGCATTTTCACATTGTATTTTTGTTTTAAATAAGTGTAACTAATGAAATATTTTATAAATTCCTTTATAAATATTGATTTTCCTTCAAACTTTTCACAGGCTTAGGACTGTCAAGCTTGAGTAAAAAGAAATTATTTTGTGGTTAAAATAATAATTAATATAAAAATTGAGCCTTGTACTACTACTATAGCATATTTTCGCTAACAGCTTATGGTTCTTATGTCCTTAGCCTTAGAGTTCTAATTCGGTCAGTCAACCACGCACGAAACTGTCTGTTTTTATCTCGAACAATTACAGAATCTTCCGTCCTTTTCGCTCTCTATCAGCAATTTTGGCATTACAACGTATCTCTCTCATTCTAGCTCGTACGCTTTTAGTATTTCCGTTCTTTTTACTCTTTGTCACTCGATTGAACTAAATGACGCAGTGAACTACATGGGACAAGAAAGAGTGAGTGACAAGAACCGGCTTGTATGGTGAACTGGTACAATTGAACTACTCACTCAGGAACTACACAAGTCTACTACACTACTTTGCGTGCTTCCGCCACCAACGTTTTTGGTGTAGGACACGACTTACGCTTAATATTTTTTTGGTGTAGGAGCTAGGACGTTGGATCATTAATATTTTAGGGTGTAAGTGGTTCATCAACATCTTTAAACAAAAGCCAACTTCACCTGCGCGCTGTGTACCCTGCTGACTGACAAACGAAGCTCTGGCGAAAAGAGAGGTAGGGAGCGTAGTTGTAAGCTACCCGACTGGGGAATTACATCCACCTCACAGAATACCGCAGCCAAATAACAATGCTCGGGAATAGTAGCTAGGGACAGACGCGTGCTGTACGGCACATATCGATTCCTAGAAGGATGAAGAATAGTGTATGCTGGCGCGTGATAGTTAGTTAGTCTAAGTATGTACCTATTTTAGTTTGACCAATAATAAATATAATTGAATATAAAAGAATTATTGAATAGTTTTATTTTTATTTTGAATTCTTTACTTTTTCATAATATACCAAAACATCACTTGTTTGCATGTTGAAAATAATATACTTCATTAATAAAAAAAAATGTATTTTTACATGTGGTTTATTTATTTTCATATAATTATATTTCCAGTAAGTACTTTTAACTATTGTATTGACGGGTGTAGTACTACACGGGTGTAGGTAGTCGCTTCGCTATACTGTGGCGTCTCGGCAGCGAACGCGCGCTTGTAAGCGAGTACCCCGCGCCGGCTCCTCTCAAGCCCCGCACCTCACCCCCTCGAAAACGGCCAAGCCCTGGACTCACGTCACCTTAAGCCAACTCAAAACCATCCAGAACAGATCCCAAAATACAATCAAAGGCAGGAAATCGGTATCCAAATAATGGATTTTTTAGAATCATACATATTGGATGAAATTGGATAGAAGAAGTCCTCAAATATCATCAAAGCATAGAATAATAACACCTACGTTACAGTTTCATACTAAAAACTGATAAAAGGTTGTTTTTTTTTGGGCGGGTAGGCGCGAAAGAAGTGACACATAAAGTTATTGCCTTCTCAATATTTTAATTATTAAAAATATAAAATAAATATTATTTACCTTAAGTACTAGTCCTATGATCTGATGGCCTAGTAATAAACACTACCAGCTAATAGTTTTCACTCCTATCACACTTATTTTTGGCCAATACACTTCACTATCTGAACGTTACTATGGATCACCTATCACAACTGCAAAAGAATGTTAGCGAAATGACAGAGATGTTCGCTTCAAGAATGTCCATGTTCGAGGATACCCTTAACTGCAGAAAGCCACAGGGTGCAGCCACTTCATCCAGTGAGTTCAAGCTACAGGATCCAGCGTCTTCATCCAGTGAGTTCAAGGCACAGGATATTGCCTCATTGTACAGTGAGTTCCAATCTTTTAAATCTTTCATTTGGAAGGCGGTTGCAGGGCTTAAAGTACAAATGGAGCTAGTTATAGAGGCACTGGATTGCTTAGAAATGAGATCGCGCAGTAATACTCTTTTGCTACATGGGCTACCAGAGTCTGAAGGAGAAAATACTGTAGACAAATTTATTGGTGTATGCAATAAAACTCTTCTACTGCCTGCAGTAAACCCACAATCTATATCCAGTGTTTTACGTCTAGGTAAAAGCATCTCTGTTAATAAGCCACGGCCTATATTGGTAAGATTCTGTGATATACTTGTGCGTAAACAAGTTTGGGATTCCAAGAAACGGCTCAAAGATACTGGCTATACACTGTCTGAGTTCTTGACCGGTAGCCGTCATGCTGTTTTTGTTGAAGCTCGTAAAGTGCTGGGCGTTGGTGGTTGCTGGTCTAACGGTGCTGGCAAGATTGTTATCTTGTGTCCTAATGGCGATCGGAAAACAATCACTACCAATGCGGAGTTACAGAAGATACTGAGCGAGCATGTGGCAACAACCAGCCCTGGTACATCGGTTTCGGAGTCCACAAATTCAGAGTTGGAGAAGCCTGAAACTGACGTTGTAGAACAACCAACAAAGCCCTCTAGTAAGGCTCGTAGGGCGAGGCAGGCGAAATCACGCAAATAGTGCGCAATTATGTACTTTAAATCATAGTGTCGAGTAATTAATGTACTTTTGTGTTCACTTGTGGCTTAGTACAAAGTTTTGTTCGTATCTGTTAGTCTATGCGGGTACTAGTAATAACGTTATTCTTCCAATGAGGATACCCGTTTCAGAATGATTTTCTCACACTTGTACCTTATTTTTAAAATTGATTTAAATATATTTATTTTTGCAGTCACTTTTGAAAACAACAAGTACAAAATACCTCTTTTCTTTTTCTTCATATAATAAATGCTGGCTGACACTGACAAATGTTTGTAAATTTGTTTCTTCTTCTTTTTTCGTTGTTGGCAATTAACTTTGACTTTGTTTATTTTTGCAGTTTAGTGTATAGTGTATTTTGCTTACTTGAAAAATGTTGTTGTTTTTTTTTTTTTTTTTCTCTCTGTTCTCAGATAGTATATTTATAGTCTGATTAACTTATTTATTATTATGTAATGTGTATTGAATCTATTCAGTAGCTGGTGAGTGTTGGATAAGTGGTGCTCACATCTTAGCATACGAAAGTTATAGTTAGGTTTTACTATATAATATATATATAATTTATATTATTTATTGTGAATCACTGATTTAGTTTCGCTCAATGTTGCATTTGTTACAGGGTCAGTCGGAAGATGAATACTTTTCTTTCACGTCTTCGACAGATAGTCTTTATAGCCTTGATAGCTCAATGGACGATTCTTTGAAAACCAACCTGAACAAAGTCTTTTCGTTGCATCTTAAAAATTTTAATGTGGCACATATCAATGCACAGAGTATTGCTGCTCATTATTCCGATCTTCTAGCCACGTTTTCTGATAGTAACATTCATGCTGTACTCGTTTCTGAAACTTTTCTAAAACCTAATCTCCCATCTACTTTATATCCTTTACCGGGTTATAGATTAATTAGAAATGATCGTGTATGCTCTAGACAGGGTGGTTCAACTAGAATGACAGGGGGTGGTGGAGTGGCCATTTATGTGCGCAGCGACATCCCTTGTCAAGTGATTTCTCTCTCCTCTCCTGTATATAATGGACCAGAGCATCTCTTTCTAAATATTGATCTCTTTCACACTAAAATACTACTCGGTGTTTATTACAGTCCTTCACTGCACGTAGACTATTTCAACTCTTTTGAAGCATTGCTTTCCGATATGCGTCCGCAATTTGATCATGTAATCGTAATGGGGGACTTTAACACTTGCCTCATCAAGGATGATCATCGTGCGAAGAAATTATTGTCCATAATTAAATCAGTAAATTTACATTGTCTCCCTCTTAGCCCTACTCATTTTCCTCATAACGGCCCTCCTTCACTGTTGGATCTCATTATAACTTCATCGCCTGAGTTAGTTTCTACTCACGGTCAGTTTAATGCTCCTGCATTTTCAGCACATGATCTCATCTTTGCATCTTTCAAGTTACGACCTCCAAAGCGTAAACACAAGATTATCATGGTACGTCATTATGACAAGATGGATCTAAACTCACTTAAAAATGACTTCTCCAGTGCTGACTGGGGGCCGGTAATTTCAGCAACTGATGTCGATTCCAAACTGGCTGCTTTCAATGTCATCTTTCATTCTTTATTTGATAAACATGCTCCTCTTATGCCAGTTCGTGTTAAACATTATCCTGCGCCTTGGTTGACACCCGACATCAAAAAACTCATGTCTAAAAGAGATAGAGCTAAAATTAAATTGAGACACGATCCTTCTGTGGAAAACCGCGCCTCTTTTGTTAAATTGCGCAATCACTGCAATAGAGTCGTCAGGGATGCGAGAAGACAGCATATCCATTCTTCACTAGAGAGCTGTCCTCCGCACAAAATGTGGAAATTTCTGCGAAGCATTGGTGTGGGCAAAGATCGGCTTAATTCTAGTGGTGATTTAGACTTAAATAAATTAAATAAACACTTTTGCACACCACCGGATGCCATGAATCCATTAATTAAACAGTCGACTTTATCTCATCTGGCTGACGTACCCCCTGTTAACCATGCTGAGTGGGATTTAGGTGCGATATCTGACGCAGAAGTAATTAAAATTATTAACTCAATTAAATCTAAAGCAGTTGGAGAGGACGGCATTTGCATCGATATGATTACTCCAGTGGTAAAAGAAATTGCTCCCATTATAGCTAATATACTTAACTGTTCTCTTGCTTCTGGTGTCTTCCCATTCCTTTGGAAATTGGCCCATGTTATTCCTTTGCCTAAGAAACCTAACCCTTCTTCCTTTTCTAACTATCGTCCAATATCTATTCTCCCTGTCCTTTCAAAAGTGTTAGAACACTTTGTCCACCAGCGTCTCACGAGTTACCTAAGGGAATTCAATCTCCTATCTCATCATCAGTCCGGCTTTCGTAGTGGTCACAGCACAGTCACTGCCTTGGTAAAGATTACCGATGACATCCGGCATAACATCGATAACAAACTACTCTCAGTCTTAGTCCTTCTTGATTTCACCAGTGCCTTCAATACAGTAGATTTCGATATTCTACTCGGTATTCTGCAAACGCTCAATCTCTCGCCGACGGCGCTTTCCTGGTTCCGTTCCTACCTAGTAGGCAGATCACAATTGGTTAGGGTTGATGAAAGGCGTTCTGACTGGTGTGAGACACTTGCAGGAGTACCTCAGGGTGGGGTCTTATCCCCGATTCTCTTTTCTTTATTTATCAACAACATAGTGTCTACTCTTAAGTCTTCCTTTCATCTTTACGCTGACGACTTGCAAATTTATACGGCTGCCCCACTCGACAACTTTTCACGAGCAGTTGCCGTTATCAACGACGATCTTGCAACCATTGCTGAGTGGTCTCATAAGTTTGGGCTTATAATCAATGCCACCAAGTCTCAGGCGATTATCGTGGGTAGCCCATATTTCTTATCAAAACTGCAGAGCATTAATCACCCTAACGTTGTATATGATGGTAACCTAATTCCGTTTTCTTCTAAGGTCACTAATTTGGGTCTTACAATCGACGAAACGTTCATTTGGGCCCCACACGTGAACGAAGTAAGTAGGAAGATTTATGCCTCACTTCATAGTCTTAAGCGGCTCCAAAATTTTCTCCCTATGGCAACAAAGGTGACGCTGGCACGATCACTCCTTCTTCCCCTGCTTGACTATGGGGATGTAGCTTATCTCGATCTTTCAGAGGAATTACTCGACAAGATGGACCGTCTCCAAAATGTATGCATACGGTTTGTTTTTGGCCTACGTAAGTTTGACCACATCTCCGAGTTTCGTCAGCAATTGGGATGGCCGCCGATTAGGATACGAAGGAACATCCACGCCTTGATGCTTCTTTATAAGATTCTTTTTAGTCCAAGTGCTCCATCGTACCTTCAGGAGAGGCTACAACTTCGGGATACTGATAACCGGCTGCGGTCATGCGGGAACCTTCGACTGGACTTACCTCTTCATAATTCAAATGCTTACTTTAAATCGTTCACTATTAGGGCAGCAATGATCTGGAATTCGCTTCCCACCTACGTGCGCCTGGCACCGTCAGTGGACTCATTCAAGGCTCGTCTACTCAAATCCTTTAACGAGTTGCCTTGAGCGATCCGACATCAGTGTAATGTATTATTTGTTATTGTGTTGGTATAATTATGTATAGCTGTATTATATAATGTACTATTGTGTAGTATATGTATGAGTATATATGAGTATATATGTATAAATTTAATTATTGTAAGTAATATTAGTAAGTAGTGCAAAAATAGATAGAATGATCTAATTTTGCTAGTTTGTTGTATATATCATTATTCGTGTTCATTTTCAAAAGATTTATATTACTTTCCTCTTTGTCTCTCACAAATGCTTTTGACTTTTCGACGCCCTTGCCACTCTTTATTCTCTTATCCAACACTTGAAGGTTGGCTGGTAGAGATCTCTTATAGAGATAAGCCCGCCTTTGTACATGTTCTTGATATTCTATTGTGATATGTGTATGATATGTTATTTATGTACAATAAAGATACTACAAACAAACAAACAAACAAAAGGCAAAGGAGGAATGAGGCAAGGAACCGATTGATCTTATACACGCATAAGTATAAAAATAATGTATAATACTGGGCGTTGCTACCGTACGACCACCAATTTTATTCATAGGTAATTGAGTTTTTTAACATTAGACTTAGCGAGATCGAAGCTCGAGTTTCACATTTTGAAAACTAACAGGAAATTAATAATATTATTATTTTTCAGTTGCGATGGTCTACTTGGACCGTAGACAATAGTTAGCACGATAAACATGAATCAAAAAATGCGGGTAGAATAAACCGAATAGTCGCGCGAGCGACGCGACGGCCGGCGTTCGAATCAAACTCAGTCAAAATTCTTTATTCTGTGGGCCCTCGCGCATTTCGGAATGACCATTGACGAGAAGAAATGCCGAAAGAAAAGTCAATATAGGTATTTTTTTTAAATCGCCATACAATATTATCATTGTACATAATACAATATTATCATAATACAATCAAAACAAAAATGGTATTCAACCAAAATAAGAGAAAAAGAAAATATTAAAAGTAAAATAAAATAGTTAAATATAAAAAATCATAGTTTAAAGTGTAAAAACATATTGTATAAAAGTCTATATATGTATATCAACAATACTACTTGTAAAGTTAAGACGCCTGGCTCGTAGCCTGTGCTTCACATCCTGTGCCGAGAATTTGCCATATATTTTTATCATTATGGTAATCGTCGGTCCTCTATTAAGAGCCCTAATACATTTGCACGCTGACGAGCTCTCGCGCAGTACTAAACCCGCGAAGGCCGCCGGTGCATCGTTTTTTGTAATAATTTCGAAGTTATATTTATCGTTTTTATTGAAATAAGATAATAAATTCATGCTACAAAGTTTATTCATCATGAAGTAACAATTATTCTCGTATAAATTTTGCTCAATAATATTATCGTTTATTCGAGAAATTAACAGTTTACTTAAAGCGATTTTCGAAGTTTTTTTGGTTAAAAGAATGTTTTTTTTTCTATATTAAATCAATGATATTTCAAAATTCCGAGGCCGCTATGTACTATACGACTATATAACAAATAACATTCTATTTTTTTTTATTTCATTTGTTTGGATTTGGAACAGTAGTACAATCCAGGAGCTCAAAATAGTGAATGCGCGCATTTTATGAAAATCTTTCTCTGCAATTTTGGGTTTATTTAAAAAGTTAAGCAAAATTTACAAAATGCGAGGCCGCTATGTACTATGCCAATAGCTATTCTATACTATTCAATAAGTCAAAATTGTTAATGTATTTTTGTTTCCGAGATTCAGAACGCCAAAATTGGCCATTTTACGCAAAAATCACAGTCAAAATGTAATATGGCTCTTAAGCCTTTTTAAATAAGGTGGTCTTAATAAGCTGTTTGAATTTAGTGTCGGGTAAAATCAGGACCGACTCCGGCAACTTATTGTAGTAGCGGATGCAATTTACGACAAACGAATTATTGACCTTCCCCAGTCTATGTTTTGGAATAACCAATTTGTTTTTGTTCCGCAAGTTGACATTAGTTATATCACATACTTTTGTAAAATTCGAAATATTTTTACGGACGTACATAAATATATTGAGAAGCGACAGTGAGGATATTTATCTCCATAAATAACTCACGGAGTGAATCCCTAGAACCCAAATTGTAAATTGATCTAATGGCTCTCTTTTGTAATACAAAAATTTTATCAATGTCAGCTGCTAACCGATGCTAAACCGATCACTCTTGTGTGCGCGTTGTTTATTTTGAGTACAAAACTTCATGAAAATTGAATGAACGTTTTAAAATGAGGCAGATATTCCATATTTGTTACCACGCTAACACCAATAAATTAATGATATATGGTGAATATGGGAAGGCAAACAGTATTAAGACTTCACTGCTTTTCCATACTGTGTTCAAAATCTAGTGATGTATTCTTAACCTTCAAGTACGGTTCGGCCATTCAGTACTTCTGTTAAACAAAGGTTTGGAAATTCTTACTTAGAAGCATATATACTTACATAATATTACATACATACATATTATATTCAATTCCGTGCATACATGTGACTCGGTAAGCAACACATATACATGACAACTACAACACTTATTGTTGTTGTGGTGTGTGGCGTATGCTGTAATTTAATTTTAATTTAAATACATTTGTTCAGACGAACACTTTGAATTGGTTTCTTCTTAATTGTAGACTTAGTTAACTGGATGTTCTTAGAGGGAAACTAAGTGTAGTTTGGACCAAAAACTTTTTTTTTTATATGTGTGATGTGTGTTCGATGTTACAGTATTGTAGGTGCGATGTAATTGTACAATTCAAAATGTACTACTATCCTTGTACTATATTATATACATAGTAAGCGGAAAACCTACCCTCTCATAGCACAGGGTATCCTAGTTTGAGAGGATAGGTCTTGATCTCCATTTTTTATTTAATGTATAGTCTTGGCTGAATTATTGTACAAAGAAATAAAACTTTAATTATACCTATATGTTACAAAATCAAATGTACATACATGTGGACTAACTTTTCTGTTGTAATGATGCTAAAGAAATCTAATGTACCCACCACAACTGCAAGAAATAAAGATTATTATTATTATTATATGTATCTCTTTTTAATCACGGGTCAAGCCCGGTCATTTGATAGGCGTGCGCGGGGATATGGATCCAACGCGTAGAGGCCCCTTTGAGAAGTTTGATGTAATGTTGTATGCCCGCCGTGACCCGCTCCAGGATATGTCAATAGAACGACATATTATTAAATGTTGCAAGCTTTAAAAAATTTTCCCCATAAGTAGGGAAATTGTAACTGTTTGTTCCCAAGATTTATTATTTCAATAGTTTTAGTGTACATCAGTCTTGAAATATTTTTTATGGTTCTGTAGCCTAACTTTGGTAAATATTTCCCTTAGGTGAGCCAACGAAAACGTCTCGTGTATTAGACATGTGTGCCGATACTAAGATCCTCGGCAGCGGCGGCGGTGTGATTTCGGCGTACAGAATTTTAATAAAATTAACTCCGAGCATAGCTCTCTCTCTCGATAGCTATGCGACGTTCAGTGTCTACGTCACTGCACCGTTAGAGAAGAAGAGGACTAACTGGTTGAAGACTTCAATCTTTGCTTTGAGTTTTTGTACCGAAGCTTTCCAAAAGTTGGCCAGCCCAATCATATGCATCTATGTATGGATTTGTTTATTGAAATTACCCCAGTCAAGCTGTTTTTACGGATTCTAGGCTTTGTAGTTATTTAATTTCCAAAAATGTTAATGAAATAAGTACCAGAAGAACGGCAAAACATATAAATGCAGATATATGTTTAAACGTGTAAGACGTTCATCACTATTAATACGAAATCAATGTTTATAATAACAATGTAATGTAACATAGTGTAGCACTTCACAGATAAAGCCTTTTGTGAAATATATAATGAATGAAAAATGTGCAATCTAATTATTGAGAATAAACGAGTTTTGGGAAGTAGATGGCTCCCCACGATCTTTAGAGCCAAAGCCAACCTCGTCTACATGTGGTGCACCCTGCCGACTAGCAACAGAAGCTTTGGAAAAAGAGAGGTAGGGTACAGCGTATTTGTAAGCTGCCCGACTGGGGAAGTACCTCCACCTCACAGAATACCGCAGCCAAATAACAATTCCCTTGAGGATTGTATTCCTGCGAGTGAATGAGGTCACCAAAAAGGATCGGGGGTGTAAGTAGTTCATCAACATCTTTGAACCAAAGCCAACTTCACCTGCACGCGGTACACCCTGCTGACTGACAAACGAAGCTCTGGCGAAAAGAGAGGTAGGGAGCGTAATTGTAAGCTACCCGACTGGGGAATGTACCTCCACCTCACAGAATACCGCAGCCAAATAACAATTCCCTTGAGGGTTGTTGTTCCTGCGAGTGAGGTCACCAGAAAGGAAGGAGATGCTGCGTTGGCAGCGGGGGTGGAGATCCGCGAGCGATATTTTATGTTGCGACTGTTAATATGGCTACGGTAACCGCTTCACATCAGGCGGGCCGTATGCTTGTCTGTCAGCCGACGTAGTATAAAAAAAAAGGAAGGAGTTATTGCGATGGCAGCGGGAGTGGCGGCGCGCGGTGACCGCGATATGACCACGGTAAGCCTTTCATTACCGGCAGGTCGAATGCTTGTTTGCCGCCCGATGTGATGTTGTAGGGTTTCATAATCTGTAAGTTCAAAAACATTTAGGACTCGCGCCGATTTTACACCGATTCGCAAATGGGCAGCAGCGGCCGCGGCGATGAACTTATGTGGGTGGCGGCGGTGGATCGTCGCGGTACACCTCTGCTGTCTATACATCTGCTGACTGTCTGATTGACTTTTTAATCGGGTAAAGATAACTAGGTAGTTAAATAAAAATAACACATTAACAATTAGCTTAGTACAAGTCATGTAAAAAGGTGTAGTAGATCACTACAATATTTAGAGCCTAAGCAAACCTCACCTGCCATGAACTAAAAAGACTCGCGAAAGAGAGATAGAGCACGTCGAGCCTGAGTAGGTAAGTATATATGGACATCTCACAGAATACTGTTGCCACATAACAATGCCTTTTAGCAGTGGTTACTAAAGTTGATGACCCTTTTATGAAGAAATACAACCTTGAGCCCCACTTCTTTTTTTATATGATGGGGGCAAACGAGCATGTAGGTCACCTGATAGAAAGCAATCACCACCGCCCATGGATATTAGCAATACCAAGGGGTCGCCGATCCGTTGCCAGCCTATACTCCTTCCTTCCTTTCTTTCTGGTGGCTGGTATTTGTCTAAAGGCGCTTTAAACTAGAATGTTAAGTTGGTTTTTGGAATAAATTTGTTGGTTGATTTGACTTAATTGCGCTAGGTCCCCGTCACTCCTCGTACTCATTTATTGCATGGAACCCTCACCATGCAAGTTCAACTCCCATTTGTTCAGTTTTCCTTTTTACCCATTTCTTCGTTGGTTCGTAAGCAAGTATACGGCACGCTTAACATAAATGGTTAATAATATAATATACTATAGCCTATAATACTTGTAATACAAAAAAATGTTTAGCTGCTACTACAAATACATCTTTAGGTCAGCAGTTTCTCTTCAACCTTACTTATTTCGAAGATTAGCAGTACTAGTTTGGTAAATTGTTATTTGTCTGTTAATCTGCTGCAGCTTGACAGTATAATTTTCGACAGCTCATTTGTGCTATTCGGTAAGGATCATCATGTGCGGGTGATATGGCCTTGGTGGGACCCTTTTGGGTTCCATATAAAATAACATTTAAGTTTTTACTCCAAATATTATTATAACAGATGTGAAAAATAAATTTCTCCTAATAGCAGACACTGACATTACTATCATAACAAAATCACCGCGACGCGGACGTACTGATCGAGTCACCTATAATAACATGTTTGTCTACACTTAAACGATATATTTTCTTAATACTGGCAACCCTATGACTAGCGAATTTAAATAATTTTATTGCCACAAACTTATCTGGCCCGGTGGCGGGGGCGGTGCGATCGACTTAAGTGCTGCCATTAAACGAAATGCCGCCCGTTTTAGAGGAAACTTATAAATCAAAGAAATATATACACTGTTAAAATAAATTAGCATTGATATACTTATTAATTGTGTTGTGTGGTGTTTCAATTAAATATCAATTGCCTTCTATTTTTTGTTGATTAGTTTTAAAAATGCACCACGTTAAGTCGCGATCATAGCTATTATACAATATTAGAGAGTTATAATATTGCACAGAAATAACTCGTTGACGATTTTTTTATTGTAAGAAATGAAATATGTGTAGAAAAAGATAATATGTATTTAAAAAATACACCTCAATGGAATGTGCATACGCGGTAAGTAAATTAATTGTACCTGGCAATACTACATTTCAAGATGGCGGCTTTAGTTCTAAATTTGGCCACCGGGTCAGTTAAGTTTGTAGCACTGTACCGGCACCTTAATGTGGAGTCTAAATTTCAAAAATTGTGAATTTTGGGAAACGGTGTATTTTCTATACACTGGCAACATTGTTGTATAATGGCGACTAAGTACCGAAAATTTTGATTACAATATTAATACAAACGTTATTTGTAATAATTTCGTTTTGTCAAAGATTCGTTCATTATTTTTCGATTGTTAATGGATTTGCAGAATCACATAATGACCAAAGTCACATAGTGTACCTACATATACTCTTTGAGTATTAATACATATACTACATAGTGGTAATAAGAAAAAACTTTGTTATTGGCGGGAACTCACGAGCGACATTAAGAAGAACAATTGAATTAAATTTAATGTACTATTATCATTGAAATGTTAAGTTATAATATTTATTTTGTATTTCCGATGTATTCTGACATTAATTTGTGCAAACTGTAATTTTGAATTTAAATCATGGGAGATCTTTGGGTAGATGTACTTATAACTACTTTAATTATTCCACCTTGATAACTGACGTGACGTGAGCCGTGCGAATACTGCGAATACTGAGCCATAATGATTTGCCACAATTTTAATGCGTGTACATACAGTGCTACAAACTTATCTGACCCGGTGGCCAAATTTGGAACTAAAGTCGCCATCTTGTAGTATTGCCAGGTACAATTAATTTACTTACCGCGTATACACATTCCATTGAGGTGTATTTTTTTAAATACATATTATCTTTTTCTACACATATTTCATTTCTTACAATAAAAAAATAGTCAACGAGTTGTTTCTGTGCAATATTATAACTCTCTAATATTATATAATAGCTATGATCGCGACTTATCGTGGTCCATTTTTAAAACTAATCAACAAAAAATAAAAGGCAATTGATATTCAATTGAAACACCACACAACACAATTAATAAGTATATCAATGCTAATTTATTTTAACAGTGTATATATTTCTTTGATTTATAAGTTTCCTCTAAAACGGGCGGCATTTCGTTTAATGGCAGCACTTAAGTCGATCGCACCGCCCCCGCCACCGGGCCAGATAAGTTTGTGGCACTATACTAGGTTTCTAGGCGTTATTATTATAAGCATCAAGGTATATTTTCGATAGATCTTAGTGGAGGGAATTGGGTTACCAGCTGTGCTGCATAGGTCTCTTCAACACGATCATTATTACACACGAGATTAGGTTGTACTCTATGAACACGTCTGAATATTATCTGCATGAAGATCACCTTTTATTCCACAAATATCACCTATTAATAAACGTCAACGAGTTTGTTATAATTTTCCCACCAAGTGTCGCACGACATTTTTCAATACTGTTACGAGTATGTAATTTAGAGAAACAAAACTTACGTGTGTACACTGTACAAAATTGTCGCAAGCTATAATGTTGTCTCGAAATTTCAGCCACAACACACCAAAACATTAATCTACGTTATTTGCGATTTGTATAAAAATAATATCAGACTCACAGACTGGGTTAATTATATTAATCAATATATTTTATCTTCATTAATTCACTCCAATTAGAATTTTAAAATGGCGCGCATTCTGAATAAATCATGGAAGTAATAAGTATTATGTACTTATTACTTCCATGGAATAAATAGATTGCCACCAATTTTTTTTTTTAATAATATCAAGTTTATTTGATCAAGGCAATCAATATTCAGCCTTAATATTGCTCATCAATTTAATGCAGAGGTCTTTTGTTTGAGTTCACTGTAATGAATTCAATGATCAGATTATGGATATTGTAGTGATCTGGTGATGGAGCAGCAGCAGGAGAGAAATTTGTTTCTTGGTTCGGGGGACTCAGGAGGCCTACCCTGAAATTACTAATTAGATTGTTTGTATCCGATCGATGCTCGACCGAACCGAACCTATTGTGTTTACGTTTATTTAAGTCTAAATAACTTTATGATCAACTATGTAACCACATCTATGCAAATAAAATTCTATTCTATTGTATTCTACGAAATAACCTCGGAATCACTCGGTTGTGTCGAAACCATAGATAATGCTTCGGAATGAAGCATTAAATGACCATGCATTCCGTATTTTACCTATTTTTATAAAATATTTAAGTGTCATATCTGGAGAAGACACAATTTATTTAACTTCTTCTTTCATATATATAAAAATCAATTGCTGTTCGTTAGTCTCACTAAAACTCGAGAACGCCTGGCCCGATTTAGCTGATTTTATTTTTAAAATGTTTGTTGTAGTCAAGAAAACGTTTAACTGGTGAAAAATTTCAAGAAAGATAGTAAAAACATCAATTTCATTTTCTCTTACAAAGTGTTCCTACCTAGGACCAAGTATCACCTACCATAAGCGAATGTCATTCATGGGCATGGCCCATGGCACCAAAGATTGGATAACCTATAAAATAGTGTCACTGTCACAAAGGATCGACATATTTGTTGGTTGTCAAATATGACATTCTCAGAAGTGACATGGAAATGACACAACAATATTACCATAGTGTAGCTAATACAATACACGTCAAGATTATATTTGAAATCTAGGACCAAGAAATACGCTGAGTTGAAATATATGTAGTGACAGTTTATGGTAAATCATACTTTGTACATTACTTTATAATAATTACATTGTAATAGAAATGTGCAAATTTCGCTGCCAGAGGCCTAAATCGACATCATCCGAGTCATGTACTGAAATTCCAATTCCATAGTTTAGTACCTCTGTCGGGAGACAAAATTCCCATTAACGTCGGAGCGAGGGATCAGTCCATGGTCTTCTGTTTTTGTTCATATTAGACATTCGTGTTATTAGACGAATTGTCAAGTAGTATCATGGATCCACAAGGACCATCTCTGTGCGTTGGGTTCATGTATGCTGATGATATTGCACTGGCGCTGGCGGATGTGGGATGTGGTGTGGATACGGGGCAGTTGGTGCGACGAGTAAATTAATGGAAGAGGTCACTTGAGAACTATGGCCTGAATCCGAATGCCGGCAAGATCTAGTACTTGGGCTACAAAACAACAAATCCCACAACCGTGCACATAAGGATATGGTCGAATGCAAGGACGGTATAAGTACTTGGAATCCTGTTCTTCGATCATCGGATAGCATCGACTGCGAGATTTCAGTAGCTTGGACTAGGTGGCTTGCGGTAACCCGTGTCATCTGTGACTCCAAAATTCTGCTAAAGTTGAAAGGAAAAATCTATAAATCCATGATTAGACCATTTTATAAGATAGTAAAGGATCCCCAATACTCGAGTGACACGTGCAGGAGTTGCGTTTCATGGAGTCGAATATGCTGCGCAGTATGAGCGAGGGTTCGTGGAAGGACCGTGTCAGGAATTCCCGGATCGGATGTAGCTTCATGTCCGTGACATGGCAGACAAACTGCAAGAGAGACATCTAAACTGGTATGGTCAAATTTTAAGGAAACCGGTAAATGAGAGCCAATGTATATCTTTGCCGACATTTCACTTCCAATAAAAAAAAGACTTGTCATATCATCTTGTCAAGAATGTCAAAAATAATTTATAAAGTTGGTACTACTGTCCATAGCGCAGTTTCCTTTCACGCAGTTTTCGTATTGAAACTTTCGGATTTGTTATTTCGAAGTAGACCCTCAGGTTGCAAACAAACACGATTAACCCGATGGCAAGCACTTATCATGACCCATGGACGTTCACAACATCAGAGAGAGGATAAAGCGATCACCCAACCCAAGCAACGGGCGTCACACATTTGAGATTGACGTCCGTCAGGAAGGCTGCGGCGCGGGGCGGCTGGTCGATGTCATAAGTTTTTTCTTTTTACCAAATCCAAACCGAAAACAAAGTGAGTTCGTGAAGTTTTACTAGTGTACCAGTCATGACAAAGGATGTCAAAACCAAACTAGAGTGGCGAAAAAAAATAAAAGGTTGTTTATAGTAGTCATTCTATGACTTGCAATGAAAAAATATATTCGTAATTTACAAGTACATCGGGTACAAAAAAATAGTTTACCATGAATAAAATTGTAATGTTTATTATTTATTTTGTTAAAAATATCAGCCTATTCCATATATTTGATTTTCAAAAAAACATATTTTCTATTATTGCCTTGTGTTGGCAGTATAAAAAACTTAAGTTTGATGGTTTCGAAATCATAGACAATTTGAGTTGTCGAGAGTCTCCAAAAAGATCGGCGGATTGCCTGTAGATTTCGGTGTGGATTGAGATGTCGGATATCGGCAGCGGTGACGAGGGAATTTCTAGTCAGAGTACGTATTTATTTACAGCGGAGAAACGTCTGAAACTCGCCACAGTCGTAAACCGGGTCGGTGCTCATCCCGAACGACGACCGCGGCCGTTCTCGCGTTCAAAAGTAAATATCTCATTGTTCCCGTTTCAAAATGGCGAAGTCGGTTCTTCTATTCGTTCGAGTGTGAGGCCTCCGAGGGATCCTCGCGCGGGACGGTTCCTCGGAGAGCGGGCGGCGGCGCGACGCCCGGCCGGGGCCGGCTCCGACCGACCGCCGGCAGAGGTTGACGACCTATCGATTTTTTTGTCTGCGACCTCTCTTCGTCGGGCGGGCCGCTGTCGGCGGGCGCTCGCAGGGTCTCGCGGCCCGGCCTCGCGCCTCCTGCTCGCGCGCGCCTCGCCTCGCCTCGCACGGCCTCGCCTCGCCTCGTCTCGGGCCGCCGTGGCCGTCAGCTGAGCGGCGCGACACCATGGCAGGTCAGTGGCCGCGCCTCCAGGTCTCGCGCGACCCGGTCTTCGCCGCCGACCTCGCACCTCGCTGCCTCGCCTCCATCGCGGTCTTCGGCGCCGCCGACCACGTCTTCCATCGCGAGCGCCGGCATAACCTTTCGATCGTGCAGTGCTTTGTTTCGTCAGTTTTTTTCGCACCGGGAGCCCCCGAGGGCTTCCGCAGCGGTCTCAGTGGAGTGAAAATGTGACAAGTGAAAGTGTTGCTATGCGGCGCCAGTCTACACATCTCGACAGATGGACAAAGGATTCGGTCACAAAATGCAGACTCACACAAAGGAACTGTCATTGTAACACGAAAGTGGGTCTGTTCTGCCATGTTCTCAAGATTTGGAGTCCAGTTGGAGCTGTGTTGAATGTAAAACAATGAGATGCAATAAAATATTGAGTGCAGTGTAGGGCATGTGCCCCAGTTTGTTTCATATTGTGGACAGTCTCAAGTTACAGAACTGATTTCTAGTTGTCTAGAAGTGTGTTGTTCATTTTGTGCCCATTTGTGAAAACGTGAGCTACTTGTTAGTCTTCCAACATGGGTAAGTAGCTGCCACACTGCTCTGACCTGGAAACAGGGCATATTAAACATGATTGATTGATCACAAGTACAGAAATCATGATGAAATAACAGTGGACTGTGAATGGTGATCTTTTAACATTCTAATTGGAGTCCTGGGATATCAGAGGTAAGGTGCAGCAGTGGCCCCTGTGTGTGGTGAGACAAAAGACACCATATTGATTCAAATGAATGTATCATTCATTTGTGTTAGTACTGATAACTATTATTTTGGGAAATAAGTTTTTTTAATTTATCATGAAAAAAAGCAAGGGCCCTTACTTTTTGAAAATTTGTTTATTTCCTTAGTAGAATCTTGATGAGTGTTTAATGCAATGCAATTTATTAAAATTCCCGAAAGCTGACCCCACTGATCGTCTTCAAATTACGGACTGGTTAGAAGAGTCTCTCAATTATTTTATTTTATTTTATTCAGGACAACAAACAGCGTGTACAATGGAATGTTGATAAACAATATGTTCTTATAAAATATAAGGTTATTGTACGGCCAACACCGTTATCCACATAGAAGTATGTATGTATATCTACATAATTATATATTTATACAGAGACAACAGAATACATTTTTGGTAGAATAAATAAATTGCAAAGAGAAATTTTACAATTACAGGGAGTTGAGAACTTCAGTTACCTTCCTTTTATAAACAGATCTAGATAGGGAGAATATGTCAATAGAATTGAAGTGTTCGTTATATGACTGCATAATGCGGCGTAGTGGTGCATGTGCACCGGCATGTGTTTTACAATTTTGACACATAAATAAACGATGAGGATAGTTATCGCGTATGCGCTAAGAACTACTTGGAATACGGTAATATATTTGATTAGTTAGATTTATGCAATCAAACCCATTGTGGCACAATTGCAACAAACACATAGAATAATATAAATTAGATAGAACTTCTCTTATTTAGATATTAGTAGTATTAGTACTATATGAAACATATTATTTGTATCATGAAAAATTCCTTTTTACTTACTTTGTAAGTTATCGAAGAGATAGTCCGTGGGACCTGATTTAGAGCTGCTACCTTTTTTATATATAAAAAAAAATTTAATTCTAAGACTGAACTTACGACAAAAGAGAAATACAACAATACTCACTACTCTATTATTATTACTGAAATATTTTTTGGAAATATACTATTAGATATAGATTGCTGTGGCGCTGCCATGAACACAAGGCAGATAAATATCTCCTGGCTAGGAACTTCTGGAAACTTTTTTAACTTTGTCGGTATTCTGGTGATATTGTAAGAACCTGCCCATACTTGTTTCCTGTGACGTGGTAGTGCTTTGTAGGATATTTTAATTGTCTCTTTTTGTTTTAGTTAGCTTATTGGAGTCTGGTTGATCTATTTGATCTTTCCAGACATTGTGTTTTCCCTTTCAGAAGAAATGATGTCTATTGGGCTAGATAGCCCAATAGAACTCGAGCCATGAAGATATGTAATACTAAGGTCCAACAATATTGTTGATTATGTATATTTACAAAAAAAATGTACTTAAGTATAATACAGTTATCTAGTACCCATAGTACAAGCTTTGCTTAGTTTGGGACTAGATGGCGGTGGGTCCATAAACTAATTTGTCCAGGAATATTTATATATGATTTATTTTATTATTGTAATACGAAGTTTGGTGAGGAAGATGATTTTACATGAAGAGGATCGGCCTTTGTCCTTGCATTTAGTTATTATTATTTAGTCTTTTCACTCTTTGTCACTTCTCAGTGATCTATCACATCCGGTCATGATCATGCTTAGGTCTTAATTGATTCTATGAAGTTTCTATTAAATTGTTCAATTTAATAAAATCTCTCAAAAATCTCAATAGCTCATTCTTAAGCAAACGTTGTAGGAACAATGTATGCAAATGTATTTCACCCAAATACAGCAGATGTATCAGTCTGGGTCCCCCTCGACGCTTGTATGAATGTTATAAAAAATGTAGGTCACAGCTAAGACTGGCCTGTTCTTAGTAACTGAGCCGTGAATAGGTACCTGGGGTTTGAGTCCTTGCATTATCTTATCAGTTGCAAACTATTCCTGTCTTGCTCTCCCATGGGACAGGAAGGTATTTACAAGAGGGGAGCGCCATGCGTTAGCTGGGAAATTATCTTTAACTAAGACACATTTGTTGCAAATTGTGCAATTTTTGGTCAGATCATTTTACGTAACACTAGTTATGGTTCTGTAGTAAACGAGGGACATTTATAGTTTCGCAATGTCTGTCTGTCAGTTGTAAGTCACAGTAATTTTTATCATATCATCTGATGCAATTAAGACTATTGTACTGCCCCCTTACTACCATCTCTTATTGCGATTCAATAATTGAATAGATTGCTTATTCATACCAATGAATAAGTGACTCTATTTCATTTGAAATAGAGTCACTTTTATCATAGGTTTTATCATAGCGACTCTATTTCAAATGAAATAGAGTCACTTATTCATTGGTATGAATAAGCAATCTATTCAATTATTGAATCGCAATAAGAGATGGTGGTAAGGGGGCTGATATTTGGTATAGGTATTATATATATACTATTGAGTACATTGAGTTCCTTGGACGCTAGCTCGGCCTTCTCCAAGTTCTCCAAGACTTTGGAACTGAATGTCACTAGAGATCTCTACATTTAGAATATTAATGCTCTTGGAGATGGTGAGTGTTGTGCTCTCAAATTGTGGAGCAGCAAATGTAGTCGCCCCCAATCCTTGGACAAAGCCTTAGATAAAGTGCAGGAAGAGTTTCTATATTAATTTCATTCTTTTTGTTTAGTCGATTGAACTCACTTTTAAATAAGGATTCAATCTATTGTTTTTATAATCTATTAGTAATTTCAAATTTATATATCAAATAAGTGGTCTACCACTTAAGATTCACATTCCTTTGTATTTTTTTAATTCAGAAGGTCTTTTTACGCTTTCAAGATAGAAGATCGACCTTAGCAACACTTATGTTTGATATGAAATGTTGTAAAAATTGATAATGTACGTCACTTTCTTGGCCGACCGTACAGGCGTGCTAAAGTTTGTGGCGGAACATAATGATATAGATTGACTTTATGGTACTAATGTATACAAAGACAAGCTCAGTGTTGAAATGGTTCGCAATGGCCACTTTGTCTTCGAGGTTGCAGGTTCGATCCCTGCACAAGATAAATATTTGTGTGCATGACCATGTCTTTTTGTCTTTGCCTGAGTGTTTTCTAAGTATTATATGTATGTTTTTAAAAAAAAAATGTACTTATTTTAGTATAATATCAGATATATCTAGTATCCATAGTACAACCTGTGCTTAGTTTGGGACTAGATGGCCGTGTGTAATTTGTCCAGGAATATTTATTTATTTATACAAAAATCGTTAGCAGTTGGGTGACTGTTCACTTATGATTATTTCAAATCAATCTAAATTAAAATAAAAGTCTCTTGATATTAATATATTAAATGTATTAAATGAGATGAAATGTAGTTCTTTAGTCTGTCTCTACGCCGCTGCGGGCACTTAGACACGTCTTACCAATGAAGTTGTATTTCTATAGACATGACATACCCATACCACAGTATAAGTATTAGTACTACGTATAGTATGGCCGCTCCCTGCCGCTCTCACGTGTCGACCTCACCTCCCCTCTGAGACAAATCAGGAACAGTTTGAATGGCGCCGCACGCACACACACTCATTTACTCTCTGCACAGACGTCATTATTTATCTAGTAGTAAAGGACGCGACATTTGTATGGAGTGTCCGGGGTGTGCCCATACTAAACTGCAACGGAAAACGGTGCCTATTGTTGCAAGTATAGCTAGCTATTAATAATTAAATTGGCTATCGCCATCCTTATCACATGAGCTGTATAAACTTACTGTCTCTTTTTCGCACCGAGCGCCAAATTGGCGCCAATTTTTTTTCTTGCAAAACGCAGTTACGTACATGTTAAAATCAAGTATTATTGTTATCTCCTGGGCTTTAATTATTTAATCAACATAAATTATGCATTTTTGAAACACAGAACACTGCATTATTTCATATTTCAGTCAGTCTAATCGAACACGCAAGTTAACCAACGTCGACTGTAGCCTGTCCATGGATGCGTTTATATTATCTCGAGCTCCTCCGTGCTTCGGAGGGCACGTTATGCCGTCCTGGCTTATGTCATTAGATGACAGTCGTTAAGTCGGCTTCAAAACACTCGTCTCCGCCGTCCCGCACTTGAGCCGCGCGGTGGTACGACCGTCATCCAATGACAACAGCTCGACGGCTATCCCTCCACCTCCCACGGCTCCACCGATCTCGCAGTCATTCGTGCCGCGCGCAATTCTTGACTCCCTACAAATTATTCAACTCTATATCCGTTGCCCCTCGTGGAAGCTCTCTCCCCCTTCTGGGGCAGCTATATATGTATACTCTACGCCTTCGTTTTTTCCCACATGCTTTTTTTTTATATACTACGTCGGGTGGCAGACAAGCATACGGCCCGCCTGATGTGAAGCGGTTACCGTAGCCATATTAACACTCGCAACATAAAATATCGCTAGCGCGCCGCCACCCCCGCTGCCAACGCAGCATTTCTGGTGACCTCACTCACTCGTAGGAAGACAACAACCCACAAGGAAATTGTTATTTGGCTGCGGTATTCTGTGAGGTACTTCCCCAGTCGGGCAGCTTAAAAAATTCGCAATACTTCTCTTTTCTCCAGAACCTCGTTTGTCAGTCAGCAGGGTGCACCACGTGTAGGTGAGGTTGGCTTTGGTTCTTCGATGTTGATGAACCACTTACACCCTAAATATTAAGACTTACCTAGTTATGTTGGTCGTCATAAGCCATATCGCACTGCTAAAACTTCTTCAGCTCGACTAATAAGTTTGTAGAGCTAAAGAAGTTTTATTTCAGTCGTATCTCCCTCTCAACTTCCGTTCGCCGTTTTCGTAACGCTCTCGTCACGCATTCACCAGCTTACTGCCCACGTCAAGGGTGCGTAAAGAAGTTTTACTTTAAACAGTTTCACCACTATCAGATAGAGCAGTGTTTTTTAATCTGTGGGTCGCGACCCTCGAGGGGGTCGCGAAGCCAGACTCGGGGGGTCGCCAGCAACAAGAAAAAGGCAATGTGTAGAAGCGAACATTGCGGGAAGCGCTTGGTCTCGCCGCAACGACATCGCGGTGTGGCATCGTAGCCCGCGCAAGCTGGCGCCCTTTGTCAACTTACATCTGTTTATTTTCAAAATTCTCGCGGCTTATTAAAAAAAAACAGCCCCCTTACCACCATCTCATATTGCGACTCAATAACTGAATAGATTGCTTATTCATACCAATGAATAAGCGACTATTTCAAATGGAATAGAGTCGCTTATTCATTGGTATGAATAAGCAATCTACTCAATTATGGAATCGCAATAAGAGATGGTGGTAAGGGGGCAGTAATCTTTTAAATTATTTATTTGTCTGGCTATGGCACCAGGGGGTCGCCTGTAAAGTTTAACCTGTAAAGGGGTCGCGAAATAAAAAAGATTGAAAAACGCTGAGATAGAGGAACGCATAGAGGACCAACAAACATACAAACATTAATTTTTGTTTGTTGATGATGTAATGCCATAGCCGCAAGATGTGTAAATTAATTTTGCTTACTTTACGTTTTTAAAAGTGAAAGTTCAAATCGGTTTGCTTTGGACAGACATATTGGCAAACAGACATTTTGTTTGAATTGGGCAGCGTCTTGGTTTTGACATTATTTGTATTAAAAGCATTAGAAAATAAGAACGGGGTGTGGCTATGTCACGGACACGACTGTGTGTTGTACGTGAATATCTACGTTATATGCACTAAAAGTATCTCAAAATGGCAGCGCTTTCCCTTCTCCCGCTCGCGATGTTCCATAGTCGCGCGCCGCTACCCCCAATGCCAATGCAGCATCTCCTTCCTTTCCGTTGACCTCAATTACTCGCAGGAACACAACAACCCACAAGGGAATTGTTATTTGGCTGTGGTATTCTGTGAGGTGGTGTCAATGTGTTTTTTTGTAAATTTTGCAAGCTGCTAATCACACTTGCTAAGCTGTGGCCGCGGTTCTGCTCACATCGCCTATATAATCTGGCTGGAAAATAAACATTGTATTTAAAAAAAATCATGTACAAATCCAGAATGTATAAGTGGTTTTCATCATTACCTTATAAGCAAAGCCCCTGCACCTGGTACACCCTGCAGACTTAAAAACCAGGCTCTGGTAAAAGAGGGGTAGGTCACATCGTATTTATAAGATGCCCGACTGGGGGAGTACTTCCACCTCACAGAATACCTCCGCCAACCCGTAGCTTTGAGTAGCGTAGTGGAGTACCCCTTCGATTGAGGGGAGACCGGTATCCCAGCAGTGGGATGACTAAGGATTGACGGCGATTATATTTTAAAAATATTTTGTTTTATAAGTTTGTAGGTATAATAGCCTAGTCAGCCCCCTTACCACCATCTCTTATTGCGATTCAATAACTGAATAGATTGCTTAAAAATAAGCGACTCTATTATAGAGTCGCTTATTCATTGGTATGAATAAGCATTCTATTCAGTTAAAAAAAATGAATTTCAGTAAGGGGCTGGTACTTTCTCAGAAAAACGCGAATTAACATAAACAAAATTTTTTGGTGGCTTATAAGTGATATTTCGTACAATTTTATATATATAAATATTTCTGGACAATTTACACAGCGCCATCTAGTCCCAGATTACGCGCAAAGCTTGTACTATGGGTATTAGACTACTGATAAATGTACTGAAATACATTTTTTTGTAAATACATACTTATGATACATAGAAAACACCTAAACCAAGACAAACAGACATGCTCATGCACACAGATATTTGTCTTGTGCGGGGATCGAACCCGCGACCTCGGAGCCAAAGTAGCCATTGCTAGCCATTCGACCACCGAGCTCGTCAGATTTATGCAATACGTTTAAAACAAAATAATAGGACCTCGAGTTTGATAACTCAACTGCTGGCTACAGATGTATGGACATGTTGGTCCGTTGTCAACATGCATTGATGAATGAAGCAGTTTCAAGGATAATACTACATAAAATGTTTATACAATACACATTATAAAGAGTGAACGCCGGTTTACAATGAACTGGCCAGCTGAATAGGTCTTCGCTGAACAAAAGGCGGGACGCATACTGCTGGCGTACATGATGCACGACCGAAACGGCAATGCGAATAAATGATCAATTTATTAACTGAAACTGAAAAACCGACTGCAAAAATGTAATATTTTTTTTGTTTCTCCAATTTTTTGAAGTTCTTTAGGCGCGTTGAGCATTTTTTGAGATGGGCAAAAACCATTGAAGTCGCAACACTGCTACGTAACCGACACCGCACAGTGGTCCGGATTTTGAATATGGTGAGAGACCAATACTTGCTTTCAGTCATCTAATGAAGTATAATTAATTAAGATTTTAATTGAAATTCTTTCGATAATAATAGGTATATAAAACTATTATATAGACTTAGCACCCAAGGTCAATATTTCGGGCTGAAAAAAGTCATACGGACAGATAACTGAATGTTCATTAACGTTTGTTCTAGCAGTTTGAAAGAAATTTATTATTTTCGCGAAAAAAAATATTTAATAAAAAAATGTGTGGAGCAAAAGCGAAATATTTTTTTTCTCGATGTGTTATCAATTTTTTACCGACTTCAAAAAAGGAGGAGGTTCTCAATTCGTCTCAATATTTTTTTTGTATGTATGTTATTCGATATCTTTGCGAATTGTGAACCGATTTTCATAATTCTTTTTTTATTTGAAAGGGTATGATTGCAAGGTGGTCCTATATCCACCAAGTCAGGATCTGATGATGGGATGCCAGGGAAATCAAGGGAAACCCTTAAATTTTATAAGCACGTATGGTCAAATTCACTTTTTTTTATTTGAAAGGGTAATTGCGAGGTAGTTCCATATTCACCAAGTCAGGGTCTGAAGATGGGATCCCCGAAAAATCGAGGGAAACCCTTAAATTTGCCCTATGGTAGCCGGCAGAATAAAATTGTGCCACTCCATGGCTCTGCGCTGGATGTCGTACAAGGCGACTAAGGAATCTTGTGTCACGCGATAACTTTTCTCCCGGAAGACGGGCAGCAGCGTCTGCCGGGGTATTCCACCAATAAGCTGCGCACGCCAACTGAAGTCGGTTTCAATTTAAAAAAAAAACAACTTTATGCAGACGCCATATTGAAATAGTATATTAAAATAGCTGACCCGGCAAACGTTGTCGTGTCAAATAAATTAGGATGTAGAGCGTGCCAAAGAATACCTACATACATACATACACTGGAAAAACGTAACACCCTCTTCGTTGTCTGTCGGGTAATATTGTTCACAGTTCCAACTCCCATTCTGACGACCCCGGTGGTCCAATGGCTAATCATCTCCACTTTGACTCCGGGGTCGCTGATTCGATACCCGCACAAGACAAATTATTTGTGTGCATGAACATGTCTGTTTGTCTTGGTCTGGGTGTTTTCTATGGATGTATGTATTTACAAAAAAAAATGTATTTAAATATAAATATCAGTTATCTAGTACCCATAGTACAAGCTTTGCTTAGTTTGGGACTAGATGGCAGTGCGTAATTCGTGCAAGAATATTTATTATGTATTATTATTATTCTATCAGGGATCCCACCGCCGAAGTTGAAGTAGATTACCATCGAATATTTTGATTCGAAAAATCGGTATTAAGTTTAAGTTATCGACGAACATCTTCAACTCAGTCCGTACAGCTCTAGGGTTACTAGTTTTTTTGTACAACTAAAGTGGGAAATACGACCCGCCTGATGGTAAGCAGTCTTCGCAACCTATGGATGCTCGCTATACCAGAGGTATCACTCACGCGTATAAAACCGTCATCACGCCTTTCTTCAAGAACCCCATGCTGTTGTCTCTTGGGAAAACCTCGGCAGGCAGGCAACCTAAGAGTCCGTGGAAGAAAACCTTTCTGAAACCGCACAGTTCGCTATTATCTTGGCTCCAATGTGTGCTTGAATTTCCTGCTGATGACGAGCGGTGCGACTGTAGAAGGCTGTAGGCATCATATCGAACAACTCTTCTAAACACAATCCATGGTATAATCAGTAAAACACACAAAGGGAGTCAAAGTCTCTCTTTAAACTTAAGGGTTCAATACCATGTGTAAGTTTAGGGTCTCTGTATCTAATTACAAGGCCCAAGCAGGCAACAGCCCCCTTACCACCATCTCTTATTGCGATTCAACAACTGAATAGAATGCTTATTCATACCAATGAAAAAGCGACTCTATTTCAAATGGAATAGAGTCGCTTATTCATTGGTATGAATAAGCATTCTATCCAGTTATTGAATCGCAATAAGAGATGGTGGTAAGGGGGCTGTACTCCATGTGAGCTCGAACTTGCGACTTGTACAATATAAGTATTTGCTTTACTATCTGCTAAACAAAACACAAGTACCTACCATAAATGTTACTTAGTTGAAGTTTGTCTTTCGCTATCAAAATAAAACCCATGTGAATCCGAATCAGCTTAGCCGGTAGCACACCCCGGCCAATTCATACAAATGCCGCATCGTTGACTACTACATAGTGACTTCTGTGCAGCGCGTGTATGAGCGTGTGTGCGTACGCCATACCCATTTTGACGTTTAGTGTCCACTTCTTATTATGACTACTTCTGTGTAATAGTGTTTGATACTTAAAATCCGTGGGCACGGCAGTTGAGCTACACTTGACCAGCCATCTCTTTAGGCTTTAATGCTATATTGCTGTCTCTCACTTTGCTAAGAGGGGAAGTCAAATTCCAAAAGCTTCTTACTCCTACTAATTTCTTCTGATTAAATTCGTTGTGAGTTCCAAGGCAGCCGTAGTTTTACTCCCGGGACTGCAATGGACTTCACTTTTAACTGCCTTTTTTGGCGGTCGTCGCTGTTAATCCTGGCTACAAAGGAGACACAGTGGTGGAAATGTGTGGTGGGCCCCCGTCCCGTTAACATTACTTCTGTATAAGACTACCAACTGTACAACCAGATTTGTCTCAGAGGGGCTGGTGAGATAGATACGAGAGAGCGGCAGCGAGCGTCTACACTGTACGTAGTACTATTACTTATACTGTGCCGGTGGTGCCCCAGGTCACACATTTTTTGGTGTCAATTCAGGGTCGCTACGACAATCTCTTAAATCAGCATTATTTTAGTATTACAATTTGAATTCCGGCATATGACATCCATAACGATATAAATAAATAAATATTTCTTGACAATTTTACACAGCGCCATCTAGTCCCAAATTAAGCACAAAGCTTGTGTTATGGGTACTAGACAACTGATAAATGTACTTAAATATTTTTTTTTAAAAGCATACTTATAATACATAGAAAACACCCAGACCGAGACAAACAGACATGTTCATGCACACAAATGTTTGTCTTGAGCGGGAATCAAACCCGCGACCTCGGAGTCAAAGTGGCCATTGCTAACCATTCGACCACCGAGCTCGATGATGACGATCGAGGTGTTACTTTATTTTTATTTTTTTAATACTACGTCGAGTGACGGACAAGCATACGGCCTGATGTGAAGCGGGTACCGTAGCCATATTAACGCTCGCAAGTTCGCAACATAAAATATCGCTCGCGCGCCGCCACCCTCGCTGCCAACGCAGCATCTCCTTCCTTTCTGGTGACCCCACTCAATCGCAGGAACACAACAACCCTCAAGGGAATTGAAATGGAGGTTCACTCCCCAGTCGGGTAGCTTACAATTACGCTCCCTACTTCTCTTTTCGCCAGAGCTTCGTTTGTCAGTCAGCAGGGTGCACCGCGTGCAGGTGAAGTTGGCTTTGGTTTAAAGACGTTGATGAACCACTTATGATGATAGAGTTCGTAAAGCATTTTTAGGGTCAGTGATCAGTTTTTCAATATCTAGTATAGTTCAGAAGATCACCTAGTGAGATCACTTCCACCTTAATATTATGCGGGCAAAGTCGCACAGCTGGCAGACTGGGTCACAAAATATTTTTTTTAAGTACATACAGTACTTAAAAAAAATATTTTGTGACCCAGTCTGCCGTATCACTCATTGAATCAGAACTACACAGTCTAAATTTCTGGACAATGCAGAAAATAAGTTTTATATTTTGGGACTTTTTTGAAAGTTCAGGCCAACAAAAAAGAAATGGCACATAACATTAGAACCAGGGATTGAAAGCGGTAAAGGTATAAGGGTATGGTACTGGTATAAAATTACGATATCGTTTTGATTTAAAGGTAGAGCCAAAACGGTTGAGAATTGTGGTTACGATACCAGTAAAACAAGAAGAATACCTTTATTTTTTTACGGTACCATTATACCTTTATTATACCTTTATTATACAGTATTATTATTATACATTATACCTTTATTATACAGTACCTTAACCAAAACCATTTCGGTACCGAAAAAATGATGCGACAACGACGCGACGTAGGTAGCATAGCATTGGCGTGAGCGCAACTGCGCATGCGGCGACGACTACCAATGCGGCCGACATTGTGGAAAGAAAACCTTTATTTTATAATTTAGATACCTAAAAAAATTATTGATACCGGAATATTACAATACCGAAATTATTGAGATACCTTTACTTTAAGGTATCTAAATTTAAAGGTTTGACGTCATACCTTTAACCGATATATCCAAATTTTTTCGGTTATTCAATCCCTGATTAGAACTAACTATGTAGTTCCGTATATTTTCCACGAGATGTCTAGTTTCCGATATACGCTAGCGGAAACTAGTAAACTATAACATATTTTATATGTCTACATGTACAGTACATAGCCTTTGGGTCTTCTAAATCTATATGAGCTAAATATAGTTCTTGTATCCTTCAATGCCTAAGAAAGGCTCGACTGAGGAAACCTATATTTCACTCGGCATATTTAAGTGTCACTGAGAATAACGAGCTATAGACGCTCCTCAGACACAATTTATGGGGGAATTCGGTATGAATATGCTTCAGGTTCTGAATGTGTGTTTGGTTTGCTGTGGGTCGATTCGACTGTATCGAATAATCTTAATCTGCCCTAACTTGAGAGTTTTTTTAGACTGAAATGACAAACAATGGCTGCCTGGGTTTAGTTGTAATTTCAGGGCCCAATCGTTAATACAACATTTTGTTATGGAGATAGTTTGAATCTTAATAAATTAGTTACTTGCCTTTTACCCGCACACTATGCGAACTGAAAATTTACATATTTTATCTTAAAATCCCTGACCTGGATTTGATTAAATATAGCTGTCAAATCATTCTGATTATATCGGGTTTAAAATTACAAAAAAAAAAGAAACCCAAAGAAGTCAAACTATCTATTTGGGAGCAATGATGCACAGACTGACAGACAAAGGTATAAAATCTTATAACTTCCATTGTATAATGAGAGTTCAAAACGTTGTAGTATTACAGCGAACGAGCTCTAGTTCTGGGCTTCAAGACCTGAATTCTGCATTGACCGAAGATTGACCTAGTTTCCAGGCTTCGCTGTTTGATAAATGATACGATCCGTTCAAATGTGAACTACATTTTGTTCTCGATTACGTTCAGTGGAAACTAGGTGCGAGCTTCAATTGGATTTTAGTATTGTTTAATTTTACCATGTAGACGTAGACTTGCCCGACCGGAACCAGCGCGCGGAATCGTTATAATACCATTAAGAATAGGGTCGATAATTACAGGACAATAATTATGTAGTCGCCTAGACCACCATGAAACGTCCGTGTATGAGCAAGCTGACGAGCCGGCGGGCTCGCCCCGCAGCCTCGCCGGCCAATGGCGGCCGCTGCCGCAGTTCGCCCATTGAGCGGCGCGAGGCTGCAGCACCGCGCGAGCGTTACGAAAAACGCAGGTTTCACTTTTTTGTCCGTCTGGCTCGCGTCTGTTACAATATACGTCTGCTGCCAATGACCCGCCTTGAACCACTTACATAACGACGTTCGAGTGTCTCTGCCGCTCGCCATGCCTTACTGACGCCTCCGGCACGGCTGCCTCGTCGAACCGCGATAACGAACACGGTTTTTTGCTTTGTTCGCCTCCTGCTTTGTTGGTCAGCTTTTTCACATGTCGGCGAGACGTGAACTTGCTGGTTTTTTACCTGGAACTTTGTGGGATCCTCTCGATGGAGGTTCGTGCGCGTCATGCGACGTATATTTAAGTTCTGTCCGCTGACGGCGAGCGTTTAGCCTCGCTCCACCGCTCTGCCGATAGTTTTATTTTAAATTTTATGATGAAGACCTATTTTTCGCTGTGGGCAATTCTTCGAATACTTTTCCTAATTTTAGCGACGACTGTATATAGGGCAATCTTTTCGAACGGTGCGATGTCTCGTTGAATGAATTACATAGATATTACACGTGGGTAATTTAGAGTTCGTTCACTTCGGCGCGGTGCCGCGTGGGCGTTCCAGTGACAAGCGTTTATTAGCAAGTTTTAGCGATTACGTCGTATCGGGTGAGACGTCGGACGTCGGACGTCGGCGTCGGCCCTTGATAAAATGGCCTCCTGTCGGCGAAGGCGCGCCGATCGAACCACCCGTTTGGTTAATTGGAGCAGCTGTATTAAACAGCTGTGTCGAAGGGGCCGTCCGCATTCCTCGGAGACACTTTGTAAAGGTCCAATAAGTACGCGAGGAACGACCGACATGGGACCTTTTTGTATCTGCGTCCTCGCAGTGTCCGAGTCGTTCTTATCTGGCCCCCTTCTCTCGTCTAGGCTTTTTGTTTCTTTATTTCCAAAGGAACGGCGACACCTCTGCCTGCGGTCGCCGCTGCGACAACTCTGGTTTGATGGACCGATCACGACGTCGTCGCCTAGTAACCGCCGACGATAGTGACCGATAAGTTTTTCTGCTAATTCCTGAAGCTTCGTCGTCTAAATTTAGTAGCAATTTGTGGTGGTCACTAGATTTGCAAAAGACTCGTGATTAGAGTCTTGAAGACATACTTTTGTAGACTCTGCTATAATAGCAAGCGAGAGTCAATGTGTTAAGTAGGCTCGGAAGTCTAAACCCGAGTGTCAGTTTAACAAAGAGTCAAGTTAAAAGCAACGTTTGCAAAGTATAAAGAATAAGTATTCTTCAGACTCGGGGTAATTTGAATCTTTTGGTTCGATTTTGGCGGTCGGTTGTTATATTGGTTTATATTATGTATTACAAAATAAGTCGTTCTGTCGTTTTATTAATAAAAAAAATATATATAAGAAAAAAATGGAGATAAATCAAGAAATTGTGCTAAATTAATTAAATGCTTATGCAAATTTGATCTTCCACACAGTGTGTTTATACAGCAACGTAAGAACGGTATAAAGTTTGAACTGTCAATGTTGACGTGCTCTTAGCTGTACAAACCATTCCGCTCTCTGCTGGCAGTTGGTCTACTGTCCACCTTCATCTTTGAAGCTAGGTCTCAGGAGAATGCCCAACGGTGATCTACCAAAATTAATTCCGATTGGTTGGTAGTTGAGGTGTAGTATATTATATCGAGTGAAATCGATTTAATTATCCAACGTACCTATTCGTATCCTCGATTATAATTGATCGATGTTGCAACGAGTGCATGCGATACCTTTATGTAACTATGCGCTACAGGTATGCACCCATTATTTATTTTTTATTTCGTTTATTTAATACTAGCTGTCCCGGCGAACTTCGTACCGCCTAACAATCAATGAATGTCGTGGTACATATTAGCTGAACTAAATTTATGATTTTATGGAATTAAAACAATGAATAGTAGAAAATAATAGAGAAGCTCGATGGCGTCATTGCGCGTGCCAGTCTAATTGAACACGCAAGTTAAGCAACGTCGACCGTAGCCTGTACACAGATGGGTTTATATTACCTCGAGCTCCTCCGTGATTCGAAAGACACGTTAAGCCGTCGGTCCCGGTTATTATCATTAGCTCATCTTGAGCTCCTCCGTGCTTCGGAAGGCACGTTAAGCCGTCGGTCCCGGTTGTTATCATTAGCTCATCTTGAGCTCCTCCGTGCTTCGGAAGGCACGTTAAGCCGTCGGTCCCGGTTGTTATCATTAGCTCATCTTGAGCTCCTCCGTGCTTCGGAAGGCACGTTAAGCTGTCGGTCCCGGTTGTTATCATTTAATGACAGTCGTTAAGTCAGTGGCCTTTAGGCGGTTCGAAAACACTGGCCTCCGCCAACCCGCAGTTGAGCAGCGTGTTGGAGTACGCTCTAAACCCCTTCGGTTGAGAGCAGACCCGTATCCATAAAAACTGAAGATTTCATAAAAATAAAGATTTCCTTATTGTTATTTAAAAAAAAAAAAAACGTTTTGTTTTATTTTTTTTAGTTTTGAAATAGGTTTTATCATTTTGGTGATTTGTAATTGTCATTTCTTTTGATGTTTACTCTGATTTGATTCTTCCGCTCGAACCCCATGGGAAAAGCGTTTTCACCCCTATCGATTTGACATTTTTAAATTTTCATAACAAATCACAGACAACTTTCGCGACATAAAAGTGACACCAATCGATTTGACGTTTTGATATTTGACAACCAATAAATATCGTAATCCCTTTTTCAACTGACACTTTCATTTGTATGGGAAAATGTTTTTTCTTTTATTTTATTTTTTTTCCAATGTTTTTAAGAGTTATTCTGCTATTCGGGACGGAAACAAATCCAACAAATCAAAAACCATGGCAATCGGTCCAGCCGTTCTCGAGTTATAAGTGTTGTAACAAACACGACTTTCTTTTATATATATAGATGCCTGTTTCGTCCGCTTGGTTTAATCTCACCCCGGCCACTCCATAAACAATGACGTCTGTGCAAAGTGTCAATGTGCGTTCGGCGCCATACAAACTATTCGAGATTTGTCTCAGAGGGGAGGTGAGGTCGACACGAGAGAGCGGCAGGGAGTGGCCATACTGTACATAGTTCTATTACTTATACTGTGGTTTAATGAATCATTCTTTTTTAGTTTTCATAAAGGAACCCTGAATATTTTCGTGATGAAGGAATCCTATGTTTTTTTTTTTTTTTTTTTTTTTTTTTTTATACTACCAATGAAAATTCCATAAATATTAAATTGACTGTTCAGAAGTCATCCACGGGCAACTGGGGGCTTACCACCAACTCTTATTGCGATTCAATAACTGAATAGATTGCTTATTTATACCAATGAATAAGCGACTCTATTCAATAACTGAATAGAGTTTAAAAGTCATTGGTATGAATAAGCATTCTATTCAGTTATTTAATCGCAATAAGAGTTGGTGGTAAGGGGGCTGGACAGATATTCGATTGTACATATATGCATGGAGTATAAGTATAGTGGTAGAAGCGGTATAGAGGGGTGATAATTCGTTCATTATACTGGACATTTGACTATCGCTGTATAAAGCCTGGGTTAGCTCTTTATCTCTTTAGGCTTGTAATGTCTTATCACTGTCTCTCACATTGCCAAGAGGGGAAGCCGAATTCAAAAACCTACCTCACTCCTACTAATTTATTCTGATTAAATTCGTTGTGAGTTCGAAGGCAGTAGTTTTACTCCCGGGACTGCAGTATGTAGACTTCATTGTTCATTACCTTTTGAGTATGTAGACTTCATTGTTCATTACCTTTTGGTGGTCGCTGCTACCAATCATGTACCTATCTATATGCAGGGGATATGCTGGTGGGAATTTGTGGTGGTACTATCAATTCCAATATATTCATACTAATTGTACAAAAAATAGTGTTTTTTAAGTATTTTTTTATTTCATTATCCTCTGATTAAGTGATCGTCGTCAACCCTTATTCATCCCACTGCTGGGATGTGGGTCTCCCCTCATTCATATTTTTTTAGAGCATACTCCACCACGCTGCTCAACTGTGGGTTGGCGGATGCCAGTGTTTTCAAGCCGCCTAAAGGCCACTGACATGGCTTAACGACAGTCATCTAACGACAACAGCCGGGACCGACGGCTTAACGTGCCCTCCGAAGCACGATTAAGGGATCACTTAAAGGGAATTGCCTTTATTTATTTCGATGTTAACTCCATAGTAATGAATATTTTTCTTATTATTATTGAGGTTCTCCTTTTTGATACACCTGTATACATGCACATATATTTATGAAAAACAGTGTCTTGTGACAATATAGTATGCATATTAACGTGACATTTTGCGTATATTTTTTTTTATGACATCATTGTACGTAAAGGTCGCAGCAGGACGGAATGTGTGCCAATAGAAAAGCTATTTACATACGTAATTTTGATGTGTATTGTTTGGAACACAGCGACGCACCGGAAGAAAGGCGGGGCCATGTTGGGCATAGTCTCGTTACCTATATATTCTTACGGTATATCTCCGAGTAACTAAGACAGCAGTAACCACCATAATTCAAAACAATATAATATACAATTTTTTAAACAAGCTTTTATTACTTGGCTATAAAATAAATAAATATATATATAGACAATTTACACAGCGCCATCTAGTCCCAAATTAAGCGCAAAGCTTGTACTATGGGTACTAGACAACTGATAAGTAAACTTAAATATTTTTTTTTTTGGAAATACATACTTATAATACATATAAAACACCCAGGCCAAGACAAATAGACATGTTCATTTATACAAATGTTTGTCTTGAGCGGAGATCAAACCCGCGACCTCAGAGACAAAGTAGTCTAGCCATTCGACCACCGGGCTCGCCCGAATAATAAAAAAAAACCGGACAAGTGCGAGTCGGACTCGCCCACCGAGGGTTCCGTAGGTACGTAGTATCATTATTAAATTTGATATTTTTCATTATAAATAAGAAATAATACGTCGAAAAAAATAAATAAAATATATTTTGCAATGTGTACATCAAGCCCTTTCATATGATACCCCATTTGAACTAGTAGTTTCAATTTGAAATTTCGACACCCTATAAAAATATAGACCCGCTATTTTTTTAGATCTATTTACAAATGTATAGTTTTGAGATTTATTCCTGTACTTGTAGTCTATAACAATGTTACTTGCCAAATTTCATAGTTCTAGGTCAACGGGAAGTACCCTATAGGTTTTGATTCCTTTGAGTGTGTCGAAATATGCGTTTTTTGCTGAATAAACGGCCGTAACTTTTTTCTACGTAAACTTAGCAGTTTGATTTTTTTTTAACTTCATGGGACCGTAGACCTGTGTATACAGTTCAAATTTCAGCTTGATACGTCCACGCATTCTCGACATAGAAATGTTTGACAGACAGACAGACAGACAGACAGACAGACAGACAGACAGACAGACAGACAGACAGACAGACAGACAGACAGACAGACAGACAGACAGACGGACAACAAAGTGATCTTATAAGGGTTCCGTTTTTCCTTTTGAGGTTCGGAACCCTAAAAAGGCGAATAATATATCGAGCGATTAAAAATACTAAATGGGGCGACTGAAATATTAGGGTTGGTTGCTAGGTTAGGTTAGTTTGGCGACTAGACATAATGTAAACATACCAGTCGCCAAGAAAGTATATCACTCGTCAAGTTGTACAATTTTAGATGCTCGGTTAATTACTAGCCATAATAAAGTTTTGTTACTGTGTTTCGCTCATCAAGCACTTTTATTTGATGCCCATATCATAGACGTTAACGTGGAAATTAACAAACGCAACATCTCTTCACATCTGGGCTCCACGAGCCTTACCTTCACGTCAGAGCCTCTTTCGTTAGTCACACCACCTGCAGATGAGGTTGACTTTGGCTCCGAAGATGTTGGTGAGCCAATCCGAAAATCCCATTTTTTGGAACGGACACGCCTTATGTCTCTTCCGCCGGAGGCTCTTTTTCTAGTCGACAGGGACACCACGTGCAGATGGGGTTGGCTTTGGCTCTAAATACGGAGGTGACCTAATCTAACTTTAGAAATCTGATATTCTAACCGTACTATGCACTACACATTTCTAGGACATCCCCTAATTAAATAAATATTCTTTGAAATAGAAAGCACCCAGATCTAAATAAACAAACATGTTCAGGAACACAAATGTTTGTCATGCGCGCAGATCGAACCCCCGACCAAAAGTAGCCATTGCTAGCCAGCCATTAGGGCCCCTAGCTCCATCTCCACTCACTGTCGCTCGATCTCTTTTCGAAACTCTCCTTTCCCTTACTAAAGTCCAATAAGGCACCTCCGATCCTTAGAAGCTAGTATAGTTCAAGTATACAAGCGATGCTACTATAAACTATACTTAATGCCAGATGACTCATATTCTTGTTTGCCACCTTCATCGTATAAAAAAATGTCTGCGACCCGTCGTGTCGCAAAAAGCATCGCTTGTTAATCAGTGCGCATTAACAAGGTAATGCTTGAGTGCGCCTTGTGCAACGCCCCGCGCCCTCACCTATTCACACAGTATATGGAGTTGTACAGTAGTACAGAGTGATGAATTATTTTGTGCAATGGGGTGCATCTTGTCCACCAGTCTCCTTTAGAGGCAAAGGAAACCTCACCTGCCTGTGTATGTATATGTAGTGATGTAGAGGTAGGTAGAAGCCGATTCGAGGGATAGTACCTCCAGTTACCAGAAGATATCAGTCTAATAACAATATCAAGGATTGTTATATTCCTGCAAGGCCACCAAATATGAGGAGATGCTACGTTAGCAGCGAGGATGCTAAAGCACGAACAGTGGGCACCTCGACCCTTATGCGTTCTTGGGGTCGCTCTTATTTAATCATTCATTCCATCCTGTCTGAAACCGTAATATACTTTACGTTGCTCATCGGGAATGGTCCTCTCGCGAGAGATATATTTGCATTTAAGTGAGAAATCGATCTTGTGACATCATCATAATATACTGATGATAATCTTAAAAGGTTAAGACACCTCGCACTACCGGAGAGCAGGGACCGTTACCGTTTAAAATTAAAGGGTATTCCATCACGTATTTAATAGACTTGTTTTCCTATCATCGAATTACTAACTAACCAAAGGCTATATATATATATATATGGATAGGATACAAAATGATGTCCATTATCCATCCAATGAAATTCAGTGACAATTGATCTTATAATTCCGTCTTGTTTATTTATCATGTCATCATGTTCGTATTTGTTCATAATGATGATGAATTGGGTTCCCAGTTCTGTTTGACGGCAATCCATTTAATGGTTTTCAACTAAGGTTTTGAAGATATTAGCGCAATGAAACGTGCGAGTTCTTTTTTATAAATTTTTAATTAACGTTTGTGTTCTATGAAGGTTGAGGACGTAATCTTTAATTACTGTCAGATGTAACTTACTGTGTCCGCCACGCGCCTCCCGTGTGCGGTCACCCGTGCCCACTGAACTAGTTGTTAACACTGCTGCAATCAGATCGCATGTTATTAAATCTAGACTAGCCAATCAGGCAGAACACGAATTCCAACGAGGATTATGTCCAATACAGGCTTTTGCAAAGTTAAGAAATGGAATGCAGGTTTGGAATGGAAATGGAATGGAAGGCAGCTTTGGTATGCAGAAGCTGTTCGCTGGTTCGCGTTACGTTTCCTTCCAAGGGTTTAGAAAAAAATCTTAGAGTGTTGAGGTCATAAGTTGAGTATTTTTTGAGTTTTGAAACTTTCAAGGGGCTCTGCTATGTCGATAGTTGCGTGCTTTTCTGCTAAAGTAGCGTTGAGTCAAGAGGGAGGTATTACAAATAATTTCTTCTTTAAATTTGCGATGTAAGCGCGGCATAGAACTTGTAAAAAATCCAAAAGTTTCTTTTTATGTCATTAAGTCGTCGTCAAGTAACGTCAAGTTGACAGCTGACAGAGTAGATTTCCAGATGGATGAAGGATAATATGGGCGCTGGATAGCGGCTGTTACGAATAAAATACAATTAAATATATTTGGCGTACTTAGGAAATTAAAATGAATTTTAGAAACATCTTCAAGACAATTTTGTATTGCGAGTCGTTACCGTGTGTGAAAATAGAACTTACAACACAGAGTTTTCCATGTATTTATGCTTAATAAGTTATTTGAAGTTTAGAATAAATATGCCATGCTTATTGGGTAACTAATTTATGTTTTCGTACTCCTAATGGTGTTTATTTACGTCCAAAGTTGCGTTAAAATATGATTTATCGAAGCTTGTTTCCAACCCAATGTTGTTTAACTGTGCTGTGAAGCAGTAAATATGGATTATATTGGGTCAAATCGATAATATTATTGACGCGGCCGGTGGTCGAATGGCTAGCAATGGCTACTTTGACTCCGAGGTCGCGGGTTCGATCCTCGCACAAGACAAACATTTGTGTGCATGAACATGACTCTTTGTCTTGGTCTGGGTGTTTTCCATGTATTATGAATATGTACATAAAAAAATGTATTTTGAAAATGTATGACCTATTTTTCGAATCAAAATGTTCGATGGCTCCTGCGCACACGTGCGCAAATCTATGTATCATATCCTCAACGACCAAAAATGCAAGTAAACGATATATCTATCTACTAAATGCAAAACCTAAAACATTATTGAAATCTAAAACAAAACCTTCCGAACCCGTCCATCTTGTCACAAAACATTGGTATAACGGATAGTCTCGGGAATAGTGCTAGACTAGAACAATATTTAGAATCTAGAAATCTGCTAGACTATCGTCAGTAGACAGCTTTTTGTAACAAGGCATGAGTCGGCACAAAAAGTCTCCGGGACGGTCAAGGGCTTGACAGGTTTTTGCTTGAATCACATTATTGGATAGTTTACAGTGACGTTTTCAGTGTCCGGCACATGCGACTTTTTGGCAGGATTTCGTCAGTGATTTTAGTAAATTTTTTAAAAATTACCGTTTGTTTAACACATTTATTGGGCGTATTGTCAAAAATACGCCCCGCTTGATGTAAACCAGTTGCCGTAGCCTAGATGCTTCCAACGATATCGCGGGGTTGTGTCTGAAAGCAAAATCCATAGACTGGATCTTTGGATTTTGCGTCAAAAATCCAGTTGTAATAAGTTAACGTGTTTTTAATATCGGATGTTGCGAAATAAATGTATTTAACAATTATCATTAATAAATTAAAACATACTAGACGAAAGATTTTCTAATTTCGGTAAAAATTACAGAATTGTGTTACTTTTTGTAGTTTTGGGGTGTCAATGGAAATGGAATGAAATTATTTATTCTGCCGGACGGCCGTGTGTTTGTTGTACGTCAGTACGCTATATGTACTGTAATTATCTCAAAATGGCAGCGCTTCCCCCTCCGCACGCGATGTTCTATAGTAAGGACTATTTACTTAGCATAATACATTCTTTGATCCTTCATCTATCCAGAGGTGTGATTGAATTTTGGATGAAGATGATAGATATGTAACTGTAACACCAAACTATCCCCAGATATTGTTATCGTTCGTTTTTTTGAATTGCCTCCCCATGGAAGCAATTTTGAAGACTTATTCACGTCAAATTCAACGTTACGATACGATTTTTAAGCCTCAAGCCCCCAGCAACGACAGCCAGGGACGGCCATAAATGGGGACACACATAATAGATGGTTATTTCTCAATATAGTTATGAAACGGCCCGTTACTCGCCGTCTGGCCGCGCGTCTAGCGTCTTTCATAAATAATTCAATGGACCAACGGTTCTGCTACGACAGTTTTTGTCTCGTAGCGCTTTGGACTGCTATCTAACTTAGAAGTAAAGTGATACAATTGAAAACTACGAGTATATGAGGGTATTTAACCCTCACATATATATTTAGTATTAGTAATTAATGAGACGATTGACAGCACCACATCACTGAAGTTATTGTAACTACTGTCTTGTTATCCGCGACTTCGTTCGCTTGGTTTATTTTAACTGCTTTTTTTTTCATTGGGAATAGGATGAGTGAGGTTTTTTTTTATATATAAGAGGCCCCCCTCTATAATGTATCTCTATAACGTGCAGGTGGGCTACCTGATAGAAAGCAATTACCACAGCCCACGGTGTCGCCGCGTCCGTTTCCAGTCTATACTCCTTCCATTCTTTCTTTCTGGTGACCTCACTCACTCGGAACACAGGAACACAGCAAACCTCAAGGGAATGGTTAATTGGCAGCGGTATTCTGTGAGGTGGAGGTACTTCCCCAGTCGGGCAGTTTAAAAAATATGCTATGCTCTACCTCTCTTTTCGCCAGAGCCTCGTTTGTCAGTCAGCAGGGTGTACCACGTGCAGGTGAGGTTGGCTTTGGTACAAAGATGTTGATGAACCACCTACACCACAAAATGTGTTGCACCTGAGTGAATGAGAGTAATCCCCCTGTTGCGAGCGATACTGCTTACCATCAGGCGGATGGTACGCTTGTTTTTCACCGTAGTGGTATAAAAAGATGAACTTTTTTCCTGTGAACATATAAGATATGGACTAGCCTATGTCACTCTCCAACACCAACTGTCCCCTTAAAAGAAATCATATTACATATGTCAATCCACAAATTCATCTAATAATAAATAAAATAAATATTTCTGGACAATTTACACAGCGCCATCTAGTCCCAAATTAAGCGCAAAGCTTGTGTTGTGGGTACTAGACAACTGATAAATATACTTAAATACATTTTTTTTTTTTGTAAATACATACTTATAATACATAGAAAATACCTAGACCAAGACAAACAGACTTGTTCATGCACACAAATGTTTGTCTTGTGCGGTAATCGAACCCACGACCTCGGAGTCAAAGTGGCCATTGCTAACCATTCGACCACCGAGCTCGTCAAATAATTTTAATACATTTATTAAATAAATATTCCTGGACAAATCACACACTGCCATCTAGTTTCAAACTAAGCAAAGATTTAGGTACTAAATAACTGATATTACGTTTAATTTTATTTTTGTTTTTGCAAATACATACAAATAATTAAGCTAAAGCGCTCTAAAGTTTCAGGATGTAAAAGCTATTCGGCCACCGAGCTCGTCAAATATGTTATGACTGTTATCATCATCATCATCATCATCTCAGCCATTGAAAGTCCACTGCTGGACATAGGCCTCCCCTCTAGATCTCCAATAAGACTGTTATACGAGTTTGAAAATTATTCTTTGCTTGCAAATAAACTTACCTTTTTGTAAACTACAGCTGTCCTTCACTTACATTTTTTTTATACTACTTAATACAAATTTTCAACGTAAAAGGTTTTATATACAGGTGCAAGCGCAAATTAAAACAAAAAATTAAAACCACCAAAAAGTGTACGTACAACGCTATTCTTTGCAGGTGTCGTTATGAGGCATTAAAGAGTTAGATAATAATTATTAATTGACGGCGCCATTTCATTGAAATTTCTAGTCTGCAAATAAACGGATTCGAAATCACCCTTGTTACTATTTCAGTCACTTTATCAGGCACTTGTTAGTTCAGTCATTTTAGACTGAAATAGTTCACGGCGAAGCCAAGTTAAAATTTATCAACTCTCGCTCTCCCCCTCCTCGGGGAGCATCATCCCCCCGCGTCCTTGATAATCTCCTGAAACGCAGTTTTCCTCCATTATGACGAAAACCGTACACAATATCCAAGTGTGTAAGAATGAAACGTTCCTTATTTTTTTTTTTTTATACTACGTCGGGTGGCAGACAAGCATACGGCCCGCCTGATTTGAAGCGGTTACCGTAACCGTATTAACGCTCGCAACATAATATATCACTTGCGCGCCGCCACCCCCGCTGCATCTCCTTCTTTTCTGGTGACCTCGCTCACTCGCAGGAACACAACAACCCTCAAGGGAATTGTTATTTGGCTGCGGTATTCTGTAAGGTGGAGGTACATTTCCCAGTCGGGTAGCTTACAATTACGCTCCCTACCTCTCTTTTCGCCAGTTTCGTTTGTCAGTCAGCAGGGTGCACCACGAGCAGGTGAAGTTGGCTTTGGTTTAAAGATGTTGATAAACCACCCTTGTAAGGGACCTTGATAGGGACCTTTACATAGAGCTATGCTTATGTTAAGAGCTGATGCTGCTGAGCTGAGCTGAGGGTTGGGTGACTCCGAAGAGAGCTAAAATGACCAAACCCGTCGAGTGTTAAACGTACACTAATTTAATAAATTAATTGCCTTCACCTAATTGCAACATAGCCACATACGGCGCATATTGCAAGCTATGCTAAATTTATCTTCAAGTAATTGTTATATCTATGTAGGCATGGATATTATATATGTGTACGGTAAACCGTACAACCCTAAATTTACTGCCATTCTCTCATACATTACAAGAGAATAAGAAACACATACAAAACAAAAAACGAATTCTTCCACGGTCTCTCAGCTTGTGGAAGGAATTACCTGCCGAGGCTTTCCCAAGCGACTACAGCATGGGTCCAAGAAAGGCGTCAACAGATTTTTACAGTGTCGGCAACACGTGGGTGATACCTCTGGTAAAGCGAGCGTCCATAAGCTGAGATGACTGCTCACCATTAGACGGATCGTATGCTTGTCTGACACCTTAGTTGTATTAAAAAAAAATATAAGTAATACTTTCGGTGCTAGTCATTTATAGTTTATTTCGTATTTCTTCGTTTACCAACTTCTATTCCTGAATTTTTTTGATTCCGAGTCAAATTGTACCAGTTAGCTCATGTAAACTACTGCTGGTCGGTACCTATACACTACCGTTTAGCAGATGGTTTAGGTTATTTTTCTTTGTCAGGTTTTTATATATTTTTTCATCAGTATTGTTGTTAAAATTTTAATTTTATAATGTAAAGGTATCATACATATGTGGAGAAAATTTAAGTGCAGTGTCTGCTGCTTGCTGTCTTGCAGCTCCCCCACGCTTCCCCCGCACCCCCTCCCCCATCTAATTGTATACGAACCTATTGGGCGGTGGCCCAGTTACATTACATTACAATTTCAGGTCCTGAACGTTACATGCACCGACGCAATTTAATTAAAATTCTATGCAGTATGTTTCATGATTATGTACATTTGTGATTGTAATATGTTTTTTAAGTAAATAAATGTGTTTTCTGAAATTTGTTTTTTGTTCGCCTGTCCTAGATCCTGCTTTTAAAGATTAATGGGGTAATAGATAAAAAGTATTAAATTTTTTCTACATAGGGTTCTGACCCCTTACCACCAACTCTTATTGCGATTCAATAACTGAATAGAATGCTTATTCATGCCAATGAATAAGTGACTCTATTTCAAATTGCATAGAGTCGCTTATTCATTGGTATGAATAAGCATTCTATTCAGTTATTGAATCGCAATAAGAGTTGGTGGTAAATGGGCTGTACGAAAGTTTGAATTTGAATGTGAAAATTTGGAATCTTTTATTCTACAATTTATACAACCGGTACTGTCTGATCTATCAACGCACAGCTCTACCGGACAGCTCGGGTTGAAATTTGGCACACAGGTAGCTATTAATACGTAGACAGTCGCTAATAAAGGATTTTTTTAAATGCCTATGGGATACCGATATACGCGCGTAAGAAATCGCGGGCACAGGCTACTTTTTAATTAATTCAACTTCCATTCTGTCTTCATAAATAAATAGCTCATCATCTTTAGAGCATAAGCCAAGACGAGCAGCTCTCCATCATATTTGAGCCGAAGCGCACCCCGGCCATTCCATACAAATGTCGCGCCCATAACTACTACGAAAAAAATTACGTTTGAGCGTGTGTGCGTGCGGCGCTATACAAACTTATCCAGATTCGTCTCAGAGAGGTGAGGTCGACACGAGAGAACGGCAGGCAGTGGCTATACTGTACATAGTACTATTATTGATACTGTGGCCAAAGCCAACCTCACCTCCAACGCTCTGTGTTGCAAGTGTCTCTAGACTACGGTAACTGCTTCTCTGTGTAAAAAATACAGATTCTATTTATCAGTACAACAAGAACTTTACTACATTCAAGTCACAAAAAATAACAGGTTTTGAAATGGTTCTAATATCATGATATTTAGACGATAATATTAATATTAGTGGTTGAATGTTTCCAGAATATCATGGTCAAGGAATGGACGCGGGAGGGAACAATTTTGACTCCGGTAAGTTGATTTAATTTTTATTTACAGTACACACTTCTAATCTCTTAATGAGGAGCTCAGTGACATCTTTCTTTGCCATCGTCAGTCTACACGGACACGCAAGTTAAGGGACGTCCACCGCAGCCTGTCCATGGATGAGTTTATTTACTCGAGCTCCTCCGTGCTTCGGAGAGTACGTTAAGCCATCGGTCCCGGCTGTTGTAGTCCCCTTTTAGGCGACTTGAAAACACTGACCTCCGCCAACCCGCAGTGGACTAGCGTGGTGGAGAAGGTTCTAAACCCCTTCAATTGAGGGGAGACACGTATCAGCAGGAGCAGTGGTACGAGTAGGAGTTGATGATGACAATTTCACCTGCACGTGGGGTACTCTTCCGACTAGCGAAAGAGAGGTAGGGCTTGTCGAGCTCGATTGGGGAAGTACCTCCACCTTACATAAAACCGTAGCTAAATAACAATATCCTTAAAGATTCCTGTGTCCTGTCAGTGAGGTAACGATGTAAGGAAATACTGCGTTAGCAATGGGGGTGTCTACGCGTGAGCGATGCTCCTGGTATTGTAAGCGTACTTATTATATCGTCCGTATGCTTGTCTGCCACCCGACGTAGTATAAAAAAAATACCAAAATAAAATAAATGATGACAATGTGATGATGATGAAACAATTTACCACAATCGCCCTCTTAACACATTAGACAATATATATTAATAGGCTACGTGTGAGCCTGCTCGGGCACCGTCACGGCTGGGTCAGTGATTAGTGCCGGCGAGTGATTTCCTAAGTAACGCCGGCCTTGGCGGGTTCGGTGCCGAGGAGGGTTGCCGTCCACACCACCGGAACAACTAAAAACAAATTAACCTTTAATTATATCTAGCCACCAGTAGTGACGTTGAGATAAAATAGCTCGTTTAAAAGTAATCTCTCCTAAACATGGTGTACCGCGCAGATACGAAGTTCTGACGAGATAACACGGCGTTGCTAGAAGCAGCCCTACTGAAATACCCTCCATCTTGTTATTAATAAAGGACTCGTACTGTTCCACGTAATTAAATTAATTTTTACCGACCGGTTTCGCCTTAAGGTATTATCAAGTTAAACAGAAGGTGTTTGCGTTCCACAAAACCTTTTGATACCAATCAATGACAATACTACTATTAAAAGGGTGTTCTGTAATCCTATATCGTGGTAACACAGGTGGCTATGTTACCACTTCATGGAGGTTCCCCAACAGATCAGGGTAATTCAAGACTTGAAGAATGGAACGTGGACGTTCCATTCTTCAAGTTTTGAATGGAAAGTCTTGAATTACCATTGAAGTGGTAACGAGTTTATTGTTATTGAACACAACTGTACTTCGAATTCATGACGTTTTAAAAATTTGGACGTTTTACTAGTAGGTCGTTTTGCCGTAAAAGACATTATCACCTTATAGACGTTTTAAAATGTCGACGTTTTACCAACAAAGTCATTTTTCTAGGTAGACCTTCTGATTCGGAGGGCTGACTAACACAGGTGGATAAAAGATTATAGCATTTAAATATTTTTATTTAATGTTGAAGAAATATACACCCCTTCACGCTGATAGCTTCTGGAGGAGCTGCATGGCGTCGTTACGCGAGTCAGTCTAATCGAACACGCAAGTTTTTTGGGGTGTAAGTGGCTCACTATCATCTTTGAACCAAAGCCAACTTCACCTGCACGTGGTGCACCCTGCTGACTGACAAACGAAGCTCTGGCGAAAAGAGAGGTAGGGAGCGTAATTATAAGTTACCCGACTGGGGAATGTACCTCCACCTCACAGAATACCACAGCCAAATAACAATTCCCTTGAAGGTTGTTGTGTTCCTGCGAGTGAGTGAGGTCACCAGAAAGGAAGGAGATGCTGCGTTGGCAGCGCGGGTGGCGGCCCGCGAGCGATATTTTATGTTGCGAGCGTTAATATGGCTACGGTAACCGCTTGAAATCAGGCGGGCCGTATGCTTGTCTGCCACCCGACGTAGTATAAAAAAAAAAGTTAATCAACGTCGACGGTAGCCTGATGACAGTCGTTAAGCCGCATGAGAACGCCTACCTCCGCCTACGCAGTTCAGCAGTGAATAAGTTGACGACGATACACTCCTTCGAATGAATCAAAGTTCGAGTGGGTCAAATTCAACTTGCAAAATTTGATTATGTCATTGAAAACTTGTAAAAACATAGCCAATGTACGTTTTCATTCCACATCATAAAAATATAAATAGATAATAAATTATTTGACTTCAATGAAAGCGCCATTAATTATGTACATGCATTGATGCGAACGCTCATCAATAATAAAGAATGTGCACACGAGTCGGCCAGTGATGCGATACACATGTTACTCGATTCAAATAACTTTCGACTTGTTCAAATTAATCGATTTCTATTTCCGGCGAACGTTACTTTTGTAATAAAACGTTTGGAGAACAGAAACTATTTCAATAAAGTCGTTTGTTTCCAGTATTATTCATTTAGATAACTTCTTTAACTAGGTCTGGATCAGACATGACGTCATTGTGTTTATGTGACTTGGTTTCTTAGATTTAGGTAAATAGAACTTTTCTTTGATATTTTTGATCATATGATCACATTGCTGCAATAAAATTGAAAACAGGTTTCGTAAATGAGGTTCAAAATGATTACCAGAAGAAGAAGAAAAACTTTGATTTGCATATTATACAGCACTATGCAAACAAGTCAAACAGACACAAACATAATACATAAAAAAAATTGGTTGCCTGTAAAGTCGGTATACGGGCGAAAGTTTTACGTGACAACGACTTTGAGTGGTAAAATGTTTTCGAGTGGAAGGGACGCATGCCTTTCACTTTTTATGTCTGTCTCTCTCGCTCTTAGAAGGGACGCGTGCCTCTCACTCGCTCTCATTGTGAGCGCATAACGTGAGCGCGTTTCTTGAAGTGTCACCCGGCTAACCAATTTATAAGACGTTGTCACGTCAAAATTAATTACTGTGCAATGTCGCAAAATGCTCCCAAATCAGTATAAAAACCGAAATGTGTAGCAGACTCGGCACTGATTTTTAGTTAGATTTTGAGTGACTACATACTAGGCAAATCAAATCAATACAAGTCTGCGCGTTCACCGCTAAGAAAACCCCTTTTGCTGTGTTTCCTCAATTCCAGAACACACCCCTTACTATCGCCAAAAACATTGGTATACTCGGAATTGAAATCTCCAGTCACGTCCAGTTTCGTTGTCACCTGGAGGGGAAGGTCAAGCTGGCGTTGAAGAAACTAGGCGTGCTCAACAGGGCGAAGCAGTACTTCAACTCGCGGCAAGACTTATTACAAAGCTTAAAGGCATTACAAAGCTCATAGGCTTTACAAAGCTCAAGTACGGCCGCACATGGAGTACTGATGCCATTTATGGGCGGGAGCGCCTAGATACCAGCTCGCACCTTATGACTCGATTCAAAGGCTTGCTGTGAGGATTGTCGACGATCCCAAATTGACAGTTGGTTTAGAACCTTTAAGTCTGCGAAGAGATTTTGCGTCCCTTTGTGTGTTCTACCGATTGTACAATGGGGTGTGTTCAGAGGAGTTGTTTGACATGATGCCTACGGCCTCCTTCTACAGTCGCTCCGCTCGCCATCGACAGAGAATTCATCCTCACATATTAGAGCCTAAGTGGTCGCGTACTGTGCGGTTCCAGAGAAGTTGTCTCCCGCGTACTGTCAAAACTGTGGAATGTACTGCCTGTCGAGGTTTTCTCAGGAGACTATAGCATGGGGTTCTTCAAGACGGGTGTGAAGAGGTTTTTATAGGGTCGGCAACGCGCGTGTGATGCTCCTGGTTTTACAGGCGTCCATAGGCTACGGTAACTGCTTTCCATCAGGACGACCGTATTGCCACTTTAGTGGTATAAAAAAAGGCAACCAATCATTTTGAGAGTTGAGAGAGAAAAGAGTACTTCTAATTACATTTCACAGATAAGCGTTATTTTGCAAAAATAATTATAAATAAAGTTTGGTATTAATACGAATTCGTTGATGTCATTAGTCAACCAATCGCTTTTCTCTCAGGACATAACCTATGATGGAAACTAAATTTCTTCTAGTCGTGTATATTTTAATCGATATAAAACTGATTCGATAATCGAATACATCGTCCCAGTATCACCGCCCGCCAGTACCGGCCCGAGTGGTTACGTACCGGGCCGGCAATCGATTGCAATGCGATTTCTAATGCGTGCACCTATTACTTCATTACCGGCTCATTGCGAGCGCATCCTGGCTTCGTAACCATTATGTGGCTGGAACAACTTCATTTGTGAGAAATTAAACCAGCGGCATAGATTAAATAATTGAATGGAGCGAACGGAAGTCTTATACTCTGAAAATTATTGGAATTGATTAGGCTCCAAAACCACTGAACTGATTTTGGCATGGATTTGATTGGATGCTTTTTTTTATACTACGTCGGGTGGCAGACAAGCATACGGCCCGCCTGATGTGAAGCGTAGCCATATTAACGCTCGCAACATAAAATATCGCTCGCGCGCCGCCACTCCCGCTGCCATCGCAGCATCTCCTTCCTTTCTGGTGACCTCACTCACTCGCAGGAACACAACAGCCCTCAAGGGAACCGTTATTTGGCTGCGGTATTCTGTGAGGTGGAGGTACATTCCCCAGTCAGCTTACAATTACGCTCCCTATCTCTCTTTTCGCCAGAGCTTCGTTTGTCAGTCAGCAGGGTGCACCGCGTGCAGGTGAAGTTGGCTTTGGTTCAAAGATGTTGATGAATCACTTACACACCAAATGCTTGAGGTTTGTGTCGAAAAAAAATTGAGATCGATCATGTCCTTGAGGAATGATCATCAAATACATTTTCTATTGATGAATCAATACCATGAAATCAATGTAAAACATACACTCAGCGAATCTACTCGCTCCACTCAATCTCGATTTCGGCCCCATGGGCTAGATCCCGGCGTAGTAGTTGTAGCCGTCGGTTCTAAAATGCTTACTTAGGGATCTTTCTAATACTTCATGGCAGACAACCCGATCCGTTAATCGGTAGGGTGCACCACGTGCAGGTGGATAGAGCCTAAGTGGCATCGTTATGTACACGGCGTGGATAACGTCCGCATATTAAGGGCTTGCGCAGATTATGATACGTCGTGAATGATACTTCAGAAGGCATATTAACAGTATATGTAGTACCTACTTTAGTTTTACTTTTGACGCTACAAGGCCCAAAAATAAAAAAGTGACACCTAAAAAGATGTATTGTAAGTTAGGCAGTGCTAAAATTCGATTTTGAATTGTGTAATCTATTCATTGTAATCAAATCAATATTAGGAGCTCCTAATATTGATTTCATTACAATGAATAGATAAAAGCTAGCTAGCTTTTCGCCAATTTCGCCCACAACTAATAGGGGTATAGGTAGCTCATTACAATCTTTAACCCAAAGACAACCTCAACTGCATATATAGTGCACCCTGGTGACTGACAAACGAGGTCCTGGAAGAGCGGTAGGGAGGCTCAGCGTATTTATAAGCTGGGGAATCGACTTGGGAAGTACACATCTCCTCACAGAATACTGCAGGCAAATTATGATTGATTTGATATTGATTGTTGCCATTCGACCTTTGTGTTAGTTTTAAAAATCACGTGCAAATGTAGTGCACGGTGAATGAAATACCCCGCACCAGATTAGCGATCGGCTCGATCGGAGCAAACAAAAGGGTCGGCCATTGGTGACCGTACAAAAGGGCGGCAAGTAAGGAATCTTTTGTTCTTCCATACATGCGACAGTCGATAGGCTGAGTCGCCTAGCTGACACTGATGAGTTATGGTGGTGGGTATATGGAATTACATTCAGAAGTGACTGTATTTTATTTTAGTAGTAACGAAATACAAAGTACATGGAAGCTTTTTTTAACACGTATCGCTCACGCGCTGCCAGCCCCGCTGCCAACGCAACAACTTGTTTCTTTCTGGTGACCTCACTCATTCGCAGGAACACAACACGTCTCAAGGGAATTGTTACTTGACTACGGTATTCTGTGAGGTGGAGGTACTTCCACAATCGGGCAGCTAATTTATACGCTGAGCCGCTCTACTCCCCTTTGAAGCCTCTCTTCGCCCTACTTCTTTCCCCATCTGCCGCCACTGACTCAGAAATTAAAATTTATTCCCGGACAAATTACACATTGCCATGTAATTCCAAACTAAGCAAAGTTTGTATTATGAGTGCCTAATAGATAACTGAAATTATACTTAAATACATTTTTTTTAAATACATACAAAACTAACTAACTAACTAACTAGCCAGGCTAAGACAAAAAGGAGATGTTGATGTTGCACACAAATGTTTGTCTTGTGCGGGGATCGAACCCGCGGCCTCGGAGTCGACCATCGGGCTCGTCTTTTTCTTTATCTTAAAATTAATAAAATAACAATTATATTCTAAATTATAAACATAATTTTAAGAAAGATCATTAGATGCGTTGTAAACGTTGCGCAGTTCTGAACCTCGGTTCTCTTAGTAGGTAAGCCCGAAGCCTTTGAGCAGCTGGCAATCAAATAAAATCCGTTAGCTGTGTAGGTACTATTGTGTAGTAAGTAGTAACATACAGAATACAGAACGAATAGCCAACAAAGTAATTGTTAGGTTAATAGTTAGGTTACTAATTGATTCAGGTGTTATTTTGCGGAAGTCAAATTTACAGGCAATTTGATCTACACTACTTTGCGGGCTTCCGCCACGCCACTAATTAGTTCATGCAAACTACTGCCGGCTGGCACCCACCCGCTACCGTTAGTAGATGCATGCGACTGCCGTGGCTGCTTTGGTCGTGTCTGTTCCAGCTGCTGCGGTCGACGACCGCACCACCCACCGGTAGTGGGTAGGTGCCGGCTGGCATTAGTTTGCTTGAACTAATTGGTGGCGGAATCACGCAAAGTAGTGTAGATCAAATTGCCTGTAAATATGACTTCCGCACACATAGTCAAGCACACATCCAACGTTTGGACGTCTTTAAATTTGCTCCCGTAGGGAGGTAATTCAAAAAAACGAATGATAACAAAACCGGGGGATACAGTTTGGTGTTGCAGCTACAAATATCTATCCTACATTCAATCACGTCACTGGATAGATGAAGGATTAAAGAATTTATTACGCTAAGTAACGACAATGGAACTCGTGTGCCGAGGAGGGGAAGCACTGTCATTTTGTGATAATTTTAGTACATATAACTTATTCACGTACAACACATGGCTGTTCCATGACACAGCTACTTACGCCCCATTTTTTATACTACGACGGATACCAAACAAGAATACGGCCCGCGTGATATGTAAACCGTAACTAGTTTGAAATTCCTCCGTTGCTGACACAGCTTCTCCTTACTGTTCTGGTACCGTCCATATACTTTCGAAAGCAAGCATAAATAATAAAAGTATGTGTTTGTGTACATCCAGGTCAACAGCAGCAGGAACAGGAGTTGGCGACGAAGATGCTGCAGATCCAATCGAAACGGTTCTACCTGGACGTGAAGCAAAACCGCCGGGGCAGATTTATTAAAGTTGCAGAGGTCAGTACACAACACTGCTTGAAAAGACAGGCTTGGACTAACGAAATATATCGCTAAACAGAGATACATTTTACGAAACAGACAATTTGCGAAAAAGACATTGTGCGAAAACGAAAAAGATACACTTTACGACTAGTAACAAATTATGTAGTCGTTCTGCGCCAGAGCCTTTTTTTTATAATCTATTTATATAAAAATGAATCCCTATTTCCCTTGGTCACGGCATCACGTGAGCGACGACCGATTTCGCAATTTTTTTTGTTATGTTTATTATTGTCAGGAGAAGGGTCTTATGAAAGAAAAAAATAAGAAAGGTGCGCGGAAAATTAGAAAATTTAAGAAAACAGAACCACTATATTAACTTTTCTATCGAAACTTCATAAGGTTACATTAGAAAAGTTTAACTTCATAAAGTTACATTAGAAAAATAATATAGTGGTTCAGTTTTCTGAAATTTTCTCGCAAATGACTGACACATTTGCGAGCGTGTGCGAAACCAATTCAATATTCATACTCGTAGGCTCGTAGTTAAGAAGACAGGACAACGTGTGTCAGGTCGGCTAGTAGTTTAATATAATGTCCTACATAGTTTCAATATGCTGTCCGATTTGGCCCTGCAGTTTATTATAGAGTATGTTTGCCGCGTAAAGGAAGATCTGACTTTTGAGATATATGTTTTTCACTCAAAAGAGACATATCTTCCTTTGTCTGGTCTATTAAATCTCCTTCTACTGATGATCTTTTTATACTAATTAACGTGGCAATTAAGTGGCACTCTAAAGACTTTGCCGTTTGTAGTATACAGGCAAGGGCTCCCCGTTTTTTACAACATTCTAAATGTCACACCAGGTAAATACTGCCTCTTTTTATAGTCAGCTGTTGTCCTTTTTCATTTCTTATTCTTCTCGTATTCCCACTTTAAATGGGGACGGCTTTCCTATGTCTTTTTCGCCAGGTTCATCTGTCTTGGGTTGTCTGATAATAACATTTGTAAATAGTATGAAAATAATAGTTATTTAAAAGAATATTAATAAAACACCACGTCAGATTGTTCATACTCGTGCCAAAGTTCTTACTCGATTAGAGGCACTCCATTGCTTATGTATACTCTGGTATGCTGCGGTATGGTGAACCCCTTTGAGTGAGGGAAGACTTGTATCCCAGCAGTGGAACAAACATGGGTTGATGTGATATTGGAGAAATATTGCCTGTTGACATAGATGGGCGATACGAGATGGGCCGATTTCGTGCCGTTTGCATCCATCCACTCCTCGCGTAATTTACATCATCAAGGGTAGTTGCCATTCACTGCATTTTCCGGTTCGTGGAAAGTTATCATTAAACATTCCGAATACCGGAGCGGCGCATTAAACAAGTAGACGTTATTATGCAGTTATTTGCATAACCCTCATTGTTTTGTAACACGCCACCACTCGGATGCATCCAACTCCTTAAGATTGCTGTTTATGACGTTTAGCAGTGGGGCGGAGAGGTACACGACCAGTCTGATTTTTGTCGTAAATTCGCGGTTTACCAAAGACTTCGGCATGGTGACCTGATTTAGAATTTGCATGACTGTGTTCTATTATGGTTTAGACTGCTATACCATTTTATAGTATATGCCCTTTCCATAACTCACTGGAGTTGAATGTAGCCGCCCCAGAAGGGGGAAAAATGGTCAAAGAACAAGGAATAAATAACTTGTAGGGAGTCAAGAATTGCCCCCGGCACGAAAGAGCCTCAGAGCAAAGTGCCGCGCGCATCTCCCGCGATTCGGCTCGTATGACCGCGATGGTGGAGCCATGGGATGGGAAGGGAAGGTAGGTTTGTCCAGCAATACTCACTGGAGTTATGCAGAGGGTATTTTTCTCATCATCGGCATATTCATCCTACTGCTGGGTTATGGATCTTCCCTGAATGATTCCCTGAAATGGGTTTACAGCGTGCTCAACTGCCGCTTGGCGGAGGCCAGTCTTTTCATAAAGCAGCTCGAAAGCCCTGACTGGACGTAGCGACTGCAACGTATGTGACGTTAACAGCCAGGAGCGACGGCTTCTCGTGCCATCCGTAGCGTGGCTTAGCTCGAGTTAAATAAACCTATGTATAGACAGGCTACGGTCAACATTATTTAACTGGTGTGTTTATTGACAGACGAGCTTGGTGGTCGAATGTTTAGCAATGGCCAGTTTGACTCCGAGGTCGCGGGTTCGATCCCCGCACAAGACAAATATTTGTGTGCATGAACATGTCTGTTTGTCTTGCCCTGGGTGTTTTTATGTATCATTATGTATACATAAATATGATACATAAACAAAACATTTTACAAAAAAAAATAAGTATAATATCAGTTATCTAGTACCCATAGTACAAGCTTTGCTTAGTTTGAGACTGAGATGGCAGTGTGTAATTTGTCCAGGAATATTTATTAATTATTTTTTATTAGATTGATCCGTCAATGACTGGTAGTTTGTAATATATGCCGTGTGTTTGTCACAGATCGGCGCGGACGGGCGCCGCAGCCAGATCTTCCTGGCGATGTCGACGGCGGCGGAGTTCCGCGACCACCTGTCCAGCTTCAGCGACTACTACTCGTCGCTGGGGCCGCCCAACCCCGACAACGTGCCCGACGACGGGAAACTCAAGTCAGAGATGATGCTCAAGGTGATTACCGCATCTTACTACTAGTTGACGACAGCTCAGTGACTACTACTCGATGCCGGGCGCGCCCATCTTGGATAATTTGTGCCCGGCGGTGGGATACTCAGGCATAGTAGTTGTTTGTTTATTTTATGTTACTCGCAAAAACGCAATGAAACGTAATATGAAAAAAAAAAACAAAAATACACACAGATACACTTCACCCCAACCCTACCAAAAAGAGTTTGTTCAGCTTAGCTGGTTGTTGTTTTAGCTTATGTATTGTGTTTACCTTACCTGGTAAATATCCTAAGGCTGAATCTAGATTCACCCGCGGCTTCGCCCGCGTTTACTTTTTTTTTAAAGTATCCAATATCTTTCCTAATACCTTTGAGAATATGTGTACAAAGTTTCATGATGATCGGGTGAGTAGTTTCGGCGTGAAAGCGTAACATCATCAGCTCAGTCGGTTTACCGACTGAGCTGGAGATGCATATTTCTCACAAGTTAAACCAAAATATGATCTACAAAAAAAAGTCCGAATCGGTTACAACTGGGAAATCCTTTTCTGTTCTGTCGTCCGCGTCACGTGACCCGAGCCACTCGAATATTTACAAACACGTTACCCTGTCCCCGAAGCCCAGGATGACACGTCCGTTACGTTTCGTTGTAGGGGAAATGTCCAAAAATAGATGACAAACGTGTATCTGTGGTGGACCCTCAGGGTGCCCTGATACCTAGCTACTATTATATTGGGTTCTTTACATCAAAAATAACCTTATGAAGATCAGTTTGTTGTTCGTCTGTCATGTCTAGAACCATTTTTTTCAGCAACCAAATATATCAAGTTGAAATTAATCCCTACTATAATATTATAAATGTGAATGTGAGTTTGTTTGTTACGTCGAAACTACTCAACCGATCATCATGTAACTTTGTACACATGTATTAGGAAGGATATTGAATACTTTAAAAAAAAGGCGAAGCCGCGGGTGAATCTAGTATCAAATATGCATGTGTATAGATTTTGAACCCCGCAACTAAAATGCCTGTAGGATAATTGCCATTGACCTAGAAACATGATATTTGGTTAGAAAAACCAAAAAATTGACAATTTCGAAATTCGAATCTTACTAAATCTCACTTGGGGGAAAGGAGTCTTGGCAAATAATACGTATTTTTTTGGATATGTTGGTACCAATGGTCACTCTTGAGACCGAACTCGAGTCTCCGAACACTGAATTAGAATAAATATTTTATTAATTTTCGTTTAAGTATTTATAATTTCATCACTGTGATTTAAGATTACAGCAATATTCGCAAATACTAGTCTTTGCTAGTCTTAAATGAAAATAATTGAGCAAATTGTCTTTTTTAATAAGTCCAACGCTTTTACACCCAAAATACAAATTTTGAAAAATCTCATGTGAGATTGGAGTAGGAGGGAGGGGGGTCTAGGAAAATCGAACAACATCTCACCAAGGGGGGAGGGGGAGGTCAAAAATGCCTCACGTAATGGACGCTCCCTAATACAACTCTCATGAAAAATGTGTTCAGAGTTAACTAAATAAACTTCGCTACGTTTATGGAAATTTGAAAAATGTTATACCACCATCTTTTCTCACTTAAATGGTTTTTATTTATGTTTTCACGATACACTATACACTACGACAATATGAACGTGTAACCTGTCAGTCATCTGAATGAAGGCTGGCGCAATTGTTTCTCTTCTTACAGTTTGTTTCTTTTTTTGGTTCGGACAATTTTTAGGGCGGATCTCACGTAGATGGTAGATCAATACGGGCTACCCTGTATTTTTCGATTTGTGGCATATAAACAATCACCGTTCACATGGGACACTCAGTCAAAGGGGCTGATAGGAACGATGTGTTTGTTCCAGGACAACCGGCGGTATTACCTAGACCTAAAGGAGAACTCCCGCGGGCGGTTCCTGCGTGTCTCACAGACCATAACGCGCGGCGGCCCCCGCAGCCAGGTGGCGCTGCCGGCGCAGGGCATGATCGAGTTCAGGGACGCGCTCACCGACCTGCTCGACGACTTCGGCACGGACGACGGAGGGTGAGTCTACTGGACACGCTGACAGTTCACGGTCGAGTCAAGGAATCAGCCACCTGCTGAAGACTTGTCACGGACGACGGAGGGTGAGTCTACTGGACACGCTGACAGTTCACGGTCGAGTCAAGGAATCAGCTACCTGCTGACGATTTGACGGAGGGTGAGTCTACTGGACACGCTGACAGATCACGGTCGAGTCAGGGAGTCAGCCACCTGCTGACGATTTGACGGAGGGTGAGTCTACTGGACACGGTGACAGATCACGGTCGAGTCAGGGAGTCAGCTACCTGCTGACGATTTGACGGAGGGTGAGTCTACTGGACACGCTGACAGATCACGGTCGAGTCAGGGAGTCAGCCACCTGCTGACGACTTGTCACGGACGACGGAGGGTGAGTCAACTGGACACGCTGACAGATCACGGTCGACTCAGGGAATCAGCCACCTGCTGACGACTTGCCATGGACGACTGAGGGTAAGTCTACTGGACACGCTGACAGATCACGGTCGACTCAGGGAATCAGCCACCTGCTGACGACTTGCCATGGACGAGTGAGGGTGAGTCTACTGGACACGCTGACAGATCACGGTCGACTCAGGGAATCAGCCACCTGCTGACGACTTGCCATGGACGACGGAGTGTGAGTCTACTGGACACGCTGACAGGTCACGGTCGAGTCAGTCAGCGATCTGGTGACGACTTGCCATGGACGACGGAGGGTGAATCTTACTGGATTCGCTCATAGATCACGAGCGAGGACAAGTCGCAGTGTTCCTGACGACTTCGGTTCGGATGGCGAAATGGCAAATCACAGGTCTGACAATTTCGGTATGAACGACGAAGGGTGAGTCTATTGGACACATCGAGTCACTGTCGAGGGCAGGGACGTCACAAGTTAGCTCAACGTCTTCAATACGGATGACAGCGGGTATATCTACTCAATTAGAACTACATGCTGACAGACCACGCGGCCAATCACAGCAACAGCAAACATACCACATAGCTGATGAGCTACTGAACCCTCCGAGTAACGGCCTGCCAGCTCATGGTTATTGCCCTTAGCGTGCAATATCATAATTCTACAAATTTCTAGCCTTACAGGAGGGTTCAGTAGCTCTTGGACTAACCAGCCAAAGGCCCTGCAATCTCAAATATATCATATTATTATTAATTGTCGTAATATTCGTTTGGCTTCTTTATAAATAATTAAAATGTGCTATATAAATTTCAGTATCTTAATCTTCTCTCTGACCATAGAACGGTGGTTCCCAACCTTTTTTGTATGGGGGCGAAATCTTTGTTCAGTAGGGACCCCTGGCCCCAACTGTCGTTCTCCCTGAAGAAGATAGGGTAGTAACGCGCGAACAACTTCTTGTATTGCGATCGTCTTTAACCTTCCGTATACGAGGTGGGGTATGACATACCCCAGTGGTAAAAAAAATTGATACAATTTTTAAACGAAAAAGGCGCGCAAGTTGGTTTTTTCAGTAGCTGCAAATGTGACGTTGCCGCTCCGATTCGTGCGAAACATTTAGTCCGGCGTCTGCCACAAAACGTGTGGCACATGCCTAAAGTGCGCTTGGGTATCACACACCCCACCTTGTATGGCGCGTGGTCCAAAAGGTAAGTGTAACTACTGTTGTTTTTTATTTATTTATATGATTATTTCGGTGTTTAATGTGATGAAATATTGTTTGCAGGTAATAGTTTAACTAAAACATGACCTCTCAATTGTCGAAAGAAGATAAAACTAGTAGAAGAGAAAAATAAAACTAACTTGAGAGGAAAATTCATTCGGGATTTAGGTTTGTCGTTAGAAAGACCCCATCTCGAAACAAGAGGGCAGAACCAAATACTTCCTAGGAAACTGCGCCACAGAATTGGAAAGTATTTTCAAAAACCCCTTGAAAACTTACAAGAACCGCCGGCAATGTATAGAACATGCAGATTTTTATTGTCAAGACTGCAGAAACATAAGTGATTAAGATCTAATTTATTATTTTTTGGTTTTTATTTTAAATTATTAATAGTTTAAAACTAGATATACTGTAGTCGTATAAATTGACAAGACTGTAATTGTAATCTGTGCCATTTGATTTTAGTGCCTAAGAAAAAACCTTAATAGTTTTATAGTTTGAAGAAAAATTAAGTTTTTGTACTTTCATTAATAAAAGTCTATTCGAATGTAAAAATAGGATTTTTTTTACTTAAACCAATTCATTATAAGATATAAAAATATATTTCTTATTATTTAACAATCATAAAGAACAAATTTGCGGATTTTACTACCTTTTATAATTGGGGTATAGCAAACCCCACATAGTATAGCATGATGAGATTAGTCACCTAGTATACGGAGGGTTAAAGGATATGGCAACGACCTCAGTTTACAGGAGGATTTCTTCCATAGTTTCTTGTTTAAACCCATTCCACTCGAGATTACGTATTTCTTTTTTTTTATACTACGTCAGGTGGCAGACATGCATACGGCCCGCCTGATGTGGAGCGGTTACCATAGCCATATTAACACTCGCAGGAACACAACAACCCTCAAGGGAATTGTTATTTGGCTGCGGTATTCTGTGAGGTGGAGCTACATGCCCCAATCGGGTAGCTTACAATTACGCTCCCTGCTTCTCTTTGAAGGAGATCTTCCATAGTTTCTTGTTTAAACCTATTCCACTCGAGATTACGTATTTCGTTTAATTTTGCTCAATTTCTTTCATTAAAAGTTTGTATACCTAAATTCTCGCAGACCACCGGTTGGGAACTCACCCCTGTTATGTAAGAATTTTTTGTTCAACAAAAATACGTCATGCTCGATTCGAACGGGTTACGTACATATCTCATACGTCAAGACACTTGACGGTGTACGTACGTATCGAGACGTATTATAAGTGCAATTGAGTAGGCGATATAGCCTGCTCTGACGCACGTAGAGTTGGCCGTGTATATGGTACAATACGATTGAATTGACGAGCTCGGTGGTCGAATGTATAGCAATGGCCACTTTGACTCCGAGGTCGCGGGTTCGATCCCCGCACAAGACAAATATTTGTGTGCATGAACATGTCTGTTTGTCGTGGTCTGGGTGTTTTCTATAAGTATGTATTTACAAAAAACAAAAATGTATTTAAGCACATTTATCAGTTGTCTAGTACCCATAGTACAAGCTTTGCACTTAATTTAGGACTAGATGGCGCTGTGTAATTTGTCCAGAAATATTTATTTTTTATTTTATTTGTTAATTTAACAGGGTTATTATCTTCCCGCACGTTGCTAAGACTACGTCATGCCGTTTTCCATACAGCCGATGACGTAGGCAAGGTCAAATGACATACCGTATCTGTCTCGGGTCGGGTGGCCATCTCAAAACGCTAGCAACCATGATAAGAAGCGTGAAAACTCCGAATTTTGAATATTAAAACCCGGACAAGTCGTCAGTGGTTTTAATACTAGTACTATTTGTTATTCTGTGGCAGCTGCGAATAACAGGCGGGTATTCGCAGCGTGAAGCGGGCGGTAGTGATTTAAAACTTCTAACCCTGGAATAGAAATAAATGCCGCCCAGACGCTCCCCAGGCGCCTTCCAAACTAGGAGAAATCCGGGGAAGCCCGGCCGGATGGCGAGCCTAGTCTCGGGGAGCTCGGGCACGTCGTATCGCGAGTATGTTCAGTGTGACTCTACCGAAGTTTCCCCGCGCTGGTCTTGCAGCTTCAAGGGCGAGCTGCCGGAGGGCCGCCACCTGCGCGTCGACAACAAGAACTTCTACTTCGACATCGGACAGAACAACCGGGGCATCTACATGAAAGTTAGCGAGGTAAGCGCACACACACACACACACACACACACACACCAACGTGATTAACGTTCTTGATCCTAGTAGCTCGCTCATACGTTATGTTTGGACGAGTCTTTCATTAAACAAACAGTTTTGGCTTTACATGAACTTATTTCTTATGTAGATGAATTGTTGTCCCAAAATAACAATTAAATGAGTAATACAAAATAAAGGTCAGTGGGTTAATACTTATTTAATTGTTATTTTGCGACAACAATTTATTTACATAAGAAATAAGTGCGTTTGCATACATAATGTATAAGCGAGCTACTAGGATATATCGCCTTAAAATAAAATAAGCGGAAAATTAGCGATTTACGCAGACATATAAAAGGAACAGACTCAACGCAATTTGTACGGGTCGTGTCAAATAAACTATATAAGTTACATGAGTGACAAATAAACTACATTAGTTTTGTTGTTTTTGTGTAACATATTTGATGATATTTGGTACAATAATGTACAATACTTATGATTGTAAAAGAAATATACTAAACACTCACATTAATTGTTAACTACGTACATTATAATCAGTATAGTTTGTTGCGGGCTGGTGGTTTAGGAGTAAAATCTTAAAACACACTTACATGCTGTATATTATGGTATATACAAAAGAGAGAGAGAGAGAGTTTATTTTCTAAATTATTAATTCCTTATACTAACTTATTGCTATGTCATCCATCGGCCGCCTGATAAAACTTCCACAGAACCGTGTGAAGAGGGACGCGGGAGGAATTAAGGAGATCACATGTGAATCGTTTGAATATACCTATAATACTGACTTAATACACTAGCACCATACACTCTTACATCGCACTGTATCTTCTACATACATACTACGACCGATCATTGTGGAAGTCTATGTGAGAGGCCAATGTTCAGCAGTGGGCGTCCTTTGGGTGAAATGATGATGATTGCTACGTCAACAACATTCGTCAATGTCGCACTACAGCGCGTAACGTGTAGTCGCGGTGAAACTATAGATGTGGACATTTAGGGTGAACACACACTTATCCGAGCTGTACGCGCCGAAACCGATAGAATCTAATTTTAGAATTCTTTATATGAAATTTTCTTGGCACACCTATCCGCCCTTCCTGACTCGGACGATTCGGCGCGGTTCCACTTTTAGAGTTTTTTCACCCATGGAAATTGGAAAAGATCTTGCACCAAATGAAAGCGCATAAATTCTCTATAACTGTTGTTACACTTTTTTCGAACGATCAACTGATATCAAAGTATGCTAAAAACTTAATTTTTTTAATCAAAATTCAGCATATTCTGGGACAGAAAACTCCAATAAAATAAGTAAGATCATTATTTGCAACACACACTTGCAAATAAAAAGATCATTATTTGCAACACACACTTGCAAATAAAAAGATCATTATTTGCAACACACGGTGGCAAATAAATGATCATTGGAATTGGCGTTATTGTTTTATTATAAATAGCGACAGCGGCAAATTACCAAACTTATCTCTTGAGGTTTTCTCATAAGTGTGACACTTGGCAGATATATTGTATCGGCATTAAGATGGCGCTTCTTATGAAACCTGCTACCCTAGTGTATTTGCCGTAAGATGAGAGCAAATCACGCCCCCTTATTTTACCACCGTCCACCTATTGATACACCTGGGTGGACGCTGATAGGTTTTTTTAAACTGTTCACCCATGTCCACCTGGGTACACGGCAAATTTCACAGTCCACCTTGTTATCGAAACAATCATTGCCAGCATCTTTCTAAGGTGTACCGTTCGCAATATAAAGTTATAGATAAATTAAACAAATGTTAGTTTATGGAGCTTGACCCCTTTTTTTACCACCACCTGAGACCGTCCGGGTGAACCCACCGTTCATCTCAGAGGGTGGGCGGTGGAAAAAAGGGGTCAAGCTCTATAAATTAACATTTCGGTCTCAGCAACGGCTCACCTGTCAGATAAAGCATCGAACGCCCTTAACTTTATGTAGCATATCATTAACAATATATGTAAAACGAAGCACTAATTAGGCCTCACTCTCACATGAAACTGGCGTAACTAACGGTAGCTAACAACTATAATCGAAATCAAATGAAATTAATATATTACTTTAAATGTGGTCGGTTACCGGTGAGAGATATTGTAACGTTGTCACACACGTTTAGTCTCAGTAGACATGTAATAGACTTTTGAATTGAAGTCACTTTGTCCTAAAAAAAATAGGGTGAAAATTTATTGAAAACGAAACTTGTCTTCGTAATTTGGTAGCTTGATCTTTAGGAGTGGGACTGACTTTGGAGTTGTCATCGACGTCGCATCTAAATGTATGAAATCTTTGAGATGTTGTAAATATCTCGTTTTATGTATTTATAAATTTATTTATAAAATTCCTAGATTAATAACATGGCATTGGTTTCTCAACAAACTCCGGCTATTACATAAGAGTTGTAAAACGTTTCAGGTAAAGAGTAACTTCCGCACGGCCATCACAGTGCCGGAGAAGTGTTGGACGCGGTTCCGCGACATCCTCGCCGACTACTGCGACAAGATGTGTCGCGCGCAGCACCAGCAGGAGGCACTCCAGGTACGGACTACTGCCGCGGCCGGTCGACACACACGTACATACAGACACATTCCACACTATTTGCGAGTAGTTTTATCGCGTCTAACGTCAACATTCTTCAAAGAATCTTTTCCGTCCCTGAAAGGAGCAATCAGTAGTGTAGTATGTAAATTAATATTTTCGAAGTCTGAAATATAGTAAGAATATATTCTGAATACGATGTTGTGAAAAATTTTAAATATAAAATTTGCTTTTTGTTGCACATTATACCTATCTACACTCATCAGTATCATCAATGTCACATCGTTAGAAACTGTAAATTGCCTTGAAAATGTAGCCATGCAAAATGATGGAGTAGGTATATTCTGTTTATAAGTGTTCTATTCTACGTTTTACTTTAATCGCTATGAATCTTTTATATTATTTAAATTATAGATTATTTATGTACCTATTGAACCTCACAGACTATTATTATACTATATTTTTATGGTCACGTCACTATTGTGTCGTTCACCGATATGATTAATTCATTCGATACTGTTGCATTATGTGAACAGAATGGTAGAGTATGATCAAAACGAGGAAATGTAAAACAAACTACTTAATCGAATACTTTTAGCGAACTCAGTAGCCACTTTTGGGAATTTATTCCTAGAACAACAAAATTAATATGTATTTTTATAAATAATATTTTTCCACCATTGGCATGTTAATAGACGCGTGTTCACTTGTCTTGCAGGAGCCATCGGGCGGCAACGCGCCGAACCGGATTTGATGGCCCGGCGCGGACGGGGCCGGCGCCGGGGCCGGGGCCGGGGCCGGCGCCGGGGCCGGGCCCGGGCCCGGGGCGGGGCGGCCGGGGCGCGGCGGGCCCGGGCCCGGCCCACACGCGGGACTTTAGCGACTGTAACGGCGCTCGTGACGAGTTGCAGTCTCGCCTGTGTTCGGTTTCGTCGAGGTCGCCCGGACGCCGCTGTCTTATGTGTATATAGTATTTTATATACGTATTGTAGTATGTTATATATATCATTAGGCGCTACGAGTTTCGAGTGTATCCGGACATTCCGAGCGTTCTCCTCGGTGACGCCGAGCTCCCTTCGTCTTCGCCCGTTAGTCGTAAGTGATGTGATATAAACGCGTTTCGGCTTTATCGTTTTCTCTTTCGTCGGTGACGTCATAGTGTCGCGCCGAGAGGCTCGCGATAGGCTACGATCTGACTATCTGTACTCTTTATCACATAGAGCTAGTAGGTAGGTATTGGGAAATATAATACTTAAAAATTGCGTCTGATGTTAAATGCGTTTTTTAACAGATCTCTTGTGTATTTATAAATTTTAGATCATTTCTCCTCGATAGTTGCGAAATATTGAAAAATAATAATAATAATGAAAAAACTAATTCTCTAGCTATGCTATGTGAAAAAGATTATAGTGTTTGTAACCGACTAAGTTGCTTCGGTTTACTTTCCACTTGTTTAGTCTCGTCTCGTTTGTGTAAATAGTTAGTCGCAGGGCGCCGCCGGGCCGCCGAGGAGACCCCAGGCCGGCTGCACTTGTAACTATTTTACGTTTCGTTTAGTTGCACTATACGAGCGCTCAGACGACGAAACCGGGTACTTTTATAACTGAGAATAAACTGCGCATGTACACCCTGGCGACGTCATCTGTAACAAAATAATAAATTGAAAAAAAAATGATTTAATTTGTAAAATGCCACTTATCTAGTTCGTAGGTGTATGTGTTTTTTTTAATATGATTATTTAATGATAATGTTTTGTCTGTTTTCATTGTGCATCGGCACGGGAGAGCGGGTGGCGCTCTTTGTACGACTCGATACATTATCGTCCATGTATATGTATTTGCATTATATTTCACTTTTTACTACAACTTCTTTTTTTAGTACATGGTAGTGCAACGAGCTTGTTTCTAAAGTCAAAAACAAAATAATTCAATTTATTAAATTGTAGATAACTTTTAAGCGTACATTAAGTACCACAGATCTCTTTTGGTAGTTTTCTCTGAAAGATTAGATTTGTGAGAGCTGTTGTAATATAAATGTCGAGTGACGATGGACGGGTCGAGCACAGAGCGCCCTCTGGTAGCACCGGGTGTTTACAGGGCGCGCGCAGGCGGCGGTACGTCAGTGCTCCGCACTCGAATCATTAGATAAGGACTAAGCTGTGATATATCGTACGAGGCAATTTACGTCCGGTACATTGACGTACAATTGTGGAAACAAATTTTCTGGGGGAGGAATATTTCGTTGAAAATAAGGACTTAGACTGAGTCCATATTTACATCGTAGATGTCGTATTTGTGTATTACGAGTGTAATAAAAAAATAAAAAGAATCCGCAGTACTGCATTATTGCACAGTAGTGGTTATTATAGTACTGCGTTTTTTTTGTATGATAGTGTCAACCGGTGTTAATGCTGTCTCTACGGTTGTGCGCAATGTTGCCGATACTACAATTTGTCTAAAAACGTTTTTTGTGTCAATTGCGTATCTTGATAATATAATTCTATGATGATATCACCATACTTACAAGAAAATTACATTTAATTAATCTATTATCGTATTTCCAAACCGGAAAGCATTAGTTAATAATAATGCTATTATTGGAGTTTCTAAAATCGATCATTGTTGTTTCTTTCGCTTATAGAATTGTTTAATTTTTTTAAATGCTTTCTTTTTTACACTCACATTCGGTCAATAGAATGGTAACTTTTTTAAAACAGTAACCATTCTATTGACCGAATGTATACCTGGTATATTGTTACAGTAGGACGATATTGGGGATTCTAAAACAAATGAAATGGCCAGTGTATTGTATGTATAGCTGGTGTTTTGGAAATTCTAAAACTGATACATTGATACTCACATTAGTACGTTCAATGTTATTGTTTGGTTTACAATTATTTGATAGTTATTTTGTGCGCTACAGTTAGTACGTACGTATGTTGAGCAATTGACACAAGAACGGAGCAAGGCGGGCGCGGCCGAAAGACCCATTTCTATTTTTAGGATTTGTATCTAAATGTAAATATTATTGATGAAATTCAAAATTATTTATTTGGGATCTTTGATAAATTATTCGTTGTCTCTGATGTCGAAAAATGTTTGTTTGTTTGTTTATCCGCCTATTGATTGGAGGCAGCAGGGGCGCGGCCGCGTCCGGGGTAGGTTAAGTTTGGTTACGTAAGCACCCTGTGTTTGGATGGGCCGCATGCACTTGTTCTTGGACACAACATTACGTATGCAATACGTAAGTAATGTTTACCAAAATTATTTAATTCATCGGCTGTTTATTACTCTAACATACTAAAGCTTTAATACGGCACTAGTTCGTTTTTATAGGTACTAAGTACCAACTTTATACTACGCGACTATTTGCTAGTGTTTGTCTATTCCAGTCCCGGTGCGGTATGCCAAATACTTAAAATGTGGTATATATAACAAAGAACATGCAATGTTCTCTAAAAATTAATATATGAGATGTAAACTCATTATGAGATCATTAAATGGTTCTCAAAATTGATTTTGTCCTCTAAGGCATAACTTAGTTATATTTAACTTGTTGGGAAAGACAAGTGCGTGCGGTCGAGTGTGTGTGTGAGTGTTCGTGTATATACGTGTGCATGCGCGCCATCGCGGCGCGGTAGCCGTAAGCCACCAGTACACCAGGCGTCGGGCGTGCCTTCCACTTGTTTTAAATCGGATTGTCCTCGTGGCTACACTGAAAATTCCTTCTGATGCAATTACAACAAACATTTCATTATCTATTCGTGAACCAGTTAGTGATAAGTTTACTTGGTAGATTTTTTGATGTCACCGATGATTCTTTTATATATGCCCTTTCTGACTCCTTGTCATCTTATCGGAATCGTACCTCTAGTTCACTGAGCAGTGCAGTGATTGGAATTCAACTATTTTCTCTGCGGTCACCTTCGGGGAATGCGGCATGGCCACGAGTACAGTTCATTACTTTTGTATTATGCGTTTCGTTTTCGTCTACCGCTTCTGACATCATTCGGCTGGTTCACGTTATGGTAGCTTTACATTGTGCCGCGTCACGTCTCCGCGAACGTGTGTGATGGCCCTAAGAAGTTAGTAACAGTTATACATCGCAACTTGTAACGCGGCCACAGTACGGATATAATGTTTTTGTTGTGATACGTCGCGTTCTTTACAAAAGGTCGCGCATCTCCTCCGTGTTGTCGCGGCGCATGGTGCGAGCTGCGATCTGCGCTACGTACACATTAGGGTTGTTGCTGATGATGATGTAATATCAGCGGATGCTCATGCTGATTCTAATTAATTACTTAAATAAAATGTACCTGCTATGAAATTGAGGTGATAAGTTTTCTTAAACATTTGAAATAAAAAGTATTTTTTTTAATGTTTTGTCTTTTGCTTAAGAAAATTTAATGAAACCGAATTTTCGATCGGCAAATTATTATGAATAAATTCATAAGAATAATTTCTACTTATTGATTCTTAAAATTGCTAGGTAATATAAATCTACTGTATTTGATCTTTAAGAACCTCAAGCAAGCACTTGCGACTAGCGCTACGCCCAACTCTCTGCGGTGATAACCGCTGATGCTAACATTCGCAACAACCCTGGTACACAGCGCATTGTGTACATATTTTTATTATTTTTAATATGTATCCTAGGATTAGGTTCTATATGCGTTTTGAAGTCAAACTCGTTTTGCGGTAAAGGTAAGAGTATTTGTTTTTTTTTTTTGCGCGAGTATAACCCCGCTTTCGGAGCACCGCACAGCAATGCCACCTGGGCCACTCCGCCGCAGATTCCTCGCTACCGTTAAGGTCCTTCGCGTATTGCGCCACAAATGGCGGTCCACAGATATATTAGGATTATAATAGATATGCTTAGTAACGATCGAATGCTTTAGATTTAAGTACTCATAAATTGTAACATTTAATTTAGTGTTTATGGCGAGATCGGTGGAAAGCGTCGAAATTTAACTTCGTGCAGCCATGTTTAGATTTATTCATAATCGTATAAGTTGTATGTTTCCGGTATACGAATATTTTCGTTTTGTAATTGAGATGTGGCGACTAACTGCGTGGAGCCGTCAGCGCTCGCGCAGTCGGCCGCGACATCGCCCGCGACAGCGACAGATCTCGGCAACTCCGCGACCTGCGGCTGTCGCCACCACAACTACTAGTGTATTTTCCTTACGAACGTAGTGATAGTCGGTGCGTTCCGGGCCGTCGGAGCCGCCACAGCCGCTGTAGGTTAATTTACAGTACACTTTCCTCTGACCGTATTCTATAATATAGGGTGGCATGATTCGTGACGTCCGATAATTGTTACATATAGAGAAACAAATAAATAGCTATTTAAAAATCACATTCTATATGAGTAATAAATATAAATATTATGTCCGGCCGGGGGCGGCGCGGCTTCCGGAGCGGGCGGGGCTTCGCGGCGCGCTACTACTGGCGCTTGTCTTGTTACTGACGGAGTCGCGGGGGCACCCGCCCCCAGTGTCCCCAGTGTCCCCAGTGTCCACACTCCACACTCCCCACACTGCTCACGCGCTTTTTGCATTACACTCACATCGAACTATGTCTGCTTTCGTTCTATTCATGGTAAAGGACTTTTTAGAATTGGAAGGTTTTATGGTCAAACTTAGAAATAGTTTCCACATTTTCATTTGTACTCGTAAAACAGAAAAGTATTGTTTCAGTTACTGCTCCAGTTTCAGTCGATCAAAATCTAAACTTTGAATACTACACAATAATCTCAGTTATCTTTCATACTATCATTCGTACAACAATATTGCTCGAGATCTCATCGCTCGCTCCTTTAATTCCCACCATACCCCATGCGTGTGCCTCCCGCGACTAGTGGCTTAATTTTAACAACAACTTTATGGTACAAAATGTAATTTTAGTTCCATAGATAAGATCTACAGAGTTTATATTTAGAAATATATAAAAGTATATAATCGGGCGACCGTAAGGTCGACTCTACAGTCAATAAAGTTTAATATAATGCTATATGTATAATGAGATATAAAAGTTAATATTAACTTAGTGTCTATGTCGTGAAGCTAGTTCTCGCGTGGTTCATTGTCGGCAATAGGCGGTCGCGCCTGATTCGCGGGTTCCGCTATGGGATTTTTCATTTTCTCGAGATCTCAGTTTGGTGGGGCCGGCGGGATTTAATATTTTCTCTCTATTTTTTATTTATCGGGCTCGAAGAACTCGTTTAATATTATTCTGCATTAATTGTCACTAAAAGAAGAAAATAGCGTTCCTCGTGAGGAACGGTCTCGCCGGCCGGGCCCGCCAGTGGCGGCCGAGTGCTGTGTGCTGTGTGCTGTGTGCTGCCCCCTGTGATACCTCGCGCCGCGCCACCCCGCCCGCCCGTGCGACATCTCTTCAACGTGTTCACTCCTTTAAAATAATTCACGCTCTTGAACCTCTCACCTCTTCCCACCGTTTGATGGTCCTCGTCGCTTCTCGGTCATATTTATTTTACAATCGAAAATTTCAGTAATACTTCCACGTTCATTTTTAATAACCGTTGTACATTTTGATGTAGAAGTTAGAATAATATAATGAAAAATATAAAGTCTAACGTCATTCCGATTGTATTAACATAGATATATTTCGATGTCGCTAAACGCAGCGGTCATTTATTCCGGTGACTAGTCGCCGATTTACCTCGAAGCACCTTGTGAACGTGTGCCAGAAAAAGTTGCGTTGACTTCATCGATCTGCGCTGAATTTATAGTCAATTATTATAATATTCATTAGTCTACGTAACGACGTTCGCACGCTCTCCTCGCACTGGCCTCCTCCCTTCCTAGACTTACGTTAGGTAATCAACATTAGGCAATACTATGGCGTTGTTTCGAAACCTACAGGAATAAGTGTTTGAAAATTACTCTAGAGACATTAACGAATTAGTCTTAAGTATATCCTTTTGTCCAGTACGTCGAGCGTGCGACGTCGACCCGCGCCGCCCCCGCCCTTAAGTGTTATACATACATAGGTCACTAGATACGGAACGATACAACTGCGAAACTTAAAATTTAAAATCAGAGTTATTATAGTACGTTAGTTTTAATTATATTTCTGATATTAATTGATGTTTTGCTAAGATAATTTATCTGTACGTTACGTTTGACGTTGCGGTGTGGCGAACTTGTCGAACGTCGCAGTCACCGCCGGTGACTACCGTGGCCGTGATACACGACCCGGGAGTGTTCCCCGACGAAATAAACTGACAGTTGAAATACAGCGGGTGATCAATATGTACTCCCGTATCGTGCAACACTAACACGGATTGTAAGTTTTTTTTAGCTTTATCGTTTCGACACATTGTTTTAACGGTCCTAGACACTGCATTACCAATAGCCTATTTGGCACTAACCGCTTGGCCAGGAATGACGGCCAAAATTGTGAATGATACTAATCGCAGTAAAACATATATGTTAACATCTTTGGAATACTTACTACAGAAATTGGAAGTCAAATAAAGCATGTCTCTTTCGAAAAGATTGACCTCAGATGGTAAAATATGTGCATTTAAGAATGCAATTTCAAATTCTACGACAGTGACCGGCCTGGTCAGGCGCCATTGAAATACAACCACTAATATCTCAAATTTAATTTCTGTTACATATAAGCAAATAAGCAATACCACAGTACCTGAAATTGAAAAAAAGAAAGTATAAAATTGTAATAGACGATAATATTGGTTGATACTGTCGGATTGCAGATAATAGAACTGAAGGTCGAAGTTGCACGGTTTATTGTAACGGTTGTTTGTTCGTTTACTTGTGTTACATTATGTTGTATTGGGCGGTCGGTCGCACCACTCACGGGAGTTCGGAAATAACAGTCGACGCTGTCACTTAGATTCTGTTAAATGAACTATCGCTGAAGGTTTCGCGTCCGCTATTATTTCTCGGCTCGTTTTGTTTTAATTGCCTGATTATAATCGTATCGACGTTTGGAACGGAAGGCGAAACGAATAGAAGGCGAAAGTATTTCTCGGTCGCCCTTCAAATAGTGATCATTAACTGCGTTTCCAATTTAAGTATCGACAATTCATAATCTTTACCTTCTCTTTTCTTGGTCGAGCCATGGATTGGAAACGTTCTGTTATGAGTCGGTCGACACACGAAGTCGACGCAGTGTACGCGAGTACGAGGACTTGCTATCGTCGTAGGTTGGTCGGTCGGTCGATTGCTCGGTCGGTCGATTGATCGGTCGGTCGGTGGGTCGCTCGGTCGGTCGTGGATCGGCCGCGATATGAACATGACGCAAGTCCTGGTTAGGGTAAACGGTTGAAGGGATCACATGCGAGGTGATAACAGTTGTTATTAGAGGTAGGGGCCCGGCCGCGGCCGGCGCGCCGTGTTACTCGCCGGTCGCTTTGTTTTAAAATCGTAAAAGTTGTTATTGTTGGTGAGTAGTGCTGCGAAGGACCGCTGCGTGGAGACGGCCGCGGCCGGGCCGGGCCGGCGTGCCATACACGTCACTGTCGGACGAACGAACGGCGACGTTCAGCATCCGGACAGTGCGCCCGTATTTTATGTACGAGTATGTATTAGGGTACCCTTTGTATTTTCGTCACAAAAAGGTAGATGAATGAAACAGCTTCAGTTTTGTGTGGTATTCTAGTAGAAATGGACGGTCGAGGACCTTCCTATTGTTTTATTTCAGTTGTGAGATAGGTGGCTGCCCGCTGGAGGACGACGCGCGTTCGTCCGGCCATTCGGCCGCGTATGTTTGGCCGACCGCTCGGTGCGAACGTTCGGTCGGCCGCTCGACTCGTTCAGTGGACCGCTCGGTGCGAACGTTCGATCGCTCGGTCGGTCGCACATATTCAGCCGGCCACGTGACAGAAAGTCGATCACGTCACGAGTGATATGCTAGTATGAATATCATGAGAGCTGAGGGAGGTGAAAAAAATACTGCCAATCGATTGTAGTTTATACTTATAAAGGATAATGATTTGTAGAGTTAAACGATTTCGAAATATTGTGTCCTAAATATTTCATATTTTATGTATAGTATTGATATACGGTGACTCGGTGTGGTGTAACGTTTCCGTTGAGTTTCCCGAAGTCTACTTTCGTTCTCCACTCGCGGCCAGTCGACCCGGCCAGTTCACAGATCGTTCGGCCACGCCGGGCTCCATGTAAATGTTTTTCTTAGGTGAGGACGTTGGATACAAAAGTGTTCTATAATAGAGTACCGAGAGACAGGGGAGTTGTCTAGATAGGTTTGCACTTGGAGCGATGGCGCGCCGCGCCGGCGCGGTCCGCTCCAGTTCGGTTCGGTCCGGTCCGGCTAGGCGGGCGACCGCTATGTAATTAAGCGCGAACTACGTTCGCAGAAGGAGCTAACTTGTAAAAAAAAAAATAGATCGCAATATAAATTTGGTTGTTAGGTATAAGATGACGGCATATTGGGTGTTGTGTATGAAGAGACCGGCATGTCGAGGCAAGGAGCGTCTAGTCGGGGTTCGATAATCATGTATAAAAATTTCTAAAATTTTTAATTTCAAGACACTTGTAATTTTCAATCAAATATGAATATTCTCACGCGTAATGACAGAAAATCAGATGAAGTTTTCGATTAGACACCTAATATGCATAGCGTAGTAGCCGGTAATTTTGATATCGTGAAGTGTGAAAGCATAGGACTGAGGGCTCATGTAATGAGGATAAATATTTGTTTTGTTTGAATTTCTAAATTTTCAATTCGTGTGTAACACGGCTCGCTACTCTTGAGACTGGTAAGTGTGTGTAAGGCGTCGGCCGCGGGGCGGGGGCGGGAGCGGGGCGGGGCGGGCGCGGGCTCCGCGGCCGACGCCGAGGCGCGCCGCAGCACGCGGCGGAGGTGCCGCGGGGCGCCCGTGAGATTTTGTATCCAAAGATTGTATAGTGTGATGTATAACTTCCTATAGGTTTATTATTATACTAGTATTTTATATACTTGTTATTTTTCTATTGTTTGACACTAGTTCGTATTAAAATTTTTGGTACATTGACAGATCTCAGACCGAATTAGAATTAGTTATGAATTTCATATTCCGGGTGAAAGGGTCCCGTGGCCATAGCTGTAATTTAACTTAAAGGCCGTAAACTAAAATCTGATCACGTATTTGATCTGTCACGTATTGACTTATGTATTTTTCATTATTATGGAACGGTCAGGTCAGTGGTCCGCGCCTGAGCCTATGTTCTTCGATGTTTCGTAGGACGAAGCTGAGGGATGCGCTCGGACGCGGGCCGTTTATATTGTATGGTTAAGAAGGCAGTCAAACTGCAGCTAGGTGCTGTACTTACGAAGGATATTATTATTATATATAATTTCTACGAACAGAAAAAAAAATCATATTTCGCCTATTTATTTTTAAGAACTGAAAAGATGTATTTTATTCGAAATTGGTTTGCGGAAATGTCCATATCCATTTTAGTTATACGAGTCGTATGTTACTCTAAACCTTTGTGAGCGCACCGCGTTCAGGCCGCCGTCGACCGTTAACAAGTTGTCAGCGCCATCTATCGACGCATAGTGTTGGGTAATAAGCGCGAGACGTGCAGTGGCCGGCGGCGGCGGACGCGGTGCGAGAGAGCGTTCGTGACGTGAGAGATGGCGCGAGCAGACGAGCTCGCCGCTGTTAGAGTGCTCGACATACACAAGGCGGAATATTGGTGCGCGACTGCGACGCGCGGTGTGCCGTAGGAAAGTTTTACGATAAATGGTGAAAAAATAAAGAAATTACAAAAAAAATATGCACCTTTTTTGTTACTTATTCTCCTCGTCACTATGTAACGCATGTATGTATGTTCGTCACTGCATACACGTAACTGCAACAAGTAACTACCAAGATAGTCTTATTAGCCCTAGGTTACGTAGGTATGCAGCAAAAGTCTTCGCCTGTTAATTTCGGACTCCAACGAATCTTTTCCGAGTTTGGTAAACTTTAAGACGTATTGTCTGAGATCCCACAAACACTGAAGACCCAAATCTCCGATTGGCCTGGGGAGCGATTTGCGCAGTGCTGTTTCGCTGAGACAGTGGCTTATGGGGGCGGTTCTCGTATGATTTGGCATTTCTTTCGACGGTAAAACGGAGCTTGTTTTCGTGCCTGGCGGGGGATGAGGAGACGTCTATCTTCAGACCGCTACATTTCCGATATTTAGCAGGAACATATCGTTCCCTATACGAAATATATCGGTGATGACTTCCTCCTTATGCACGATAACACTCATCACACTTCTGCCAATTTCAATACAGCGCTCATACCTAGTGTATTATGCCTACGCTTACCCTTAAGTATGGTATAATACTTAGGGAGAATGCACTGACGTTTCAGACCACTTTATTTGATAAAAAAAAAGTATAGGTATACCTACGCCTACATGAAAACATTGAAGATGCTGAAAGATGCAAGCCATACTTCATCAAGCATGGACTTATAACACATACATCCGTTATACTTTATATGATGAGCTCGGTGGTCGAATGGTTAGCAATGGCCACTTTGACTCCGAGGTCCTGGGTTCGATTCCCGCACAAGACAAACATTTGTGTGCATGAACATGTCTGTTTGTCTTGGTCTGGGTATTTTCTATGTATTATAAGTATGTATTTACAAAAAAAAATTTCAATCTTTTATCGGGAAAATTTTCCTATATTACCAGTCGCCCCCGCGGGTTCTGCCACCGGAGGCAAATGGGAATAAAAATTCCTTGCCCCCATTTCAGTTTCGTTGTACATTGCTTACTCCATCGTACATCGTGGAGAATAACAGGATTAGACAAGTTATTCTAAATCTGTCTTATGTAAACGATACCATTCAATGAAGTTTCCAACATTGTAGTATTTTACCTTTATAACATTTGAAATTGTTAAAATCGTGTGTCGAAAAATAAAAACACAAGAAGCATTGAAAAATTTCTTTTATTTTGATTTCGATTTGCATAAACTTTTTAATATATTATATTTTTAATATGGACGACTGGGAATAAAGGAAAATTTTGGGCTCATCTTTGCGACAAAGAAAAAAATATTACTGCATTTAGTTTTTCTTCTTCAATCTTTATTCATTCCACTGTTAGGATATGGGTCTCCCCTCAATTGAAGCGGTTTAGAGCATACTCCACCACGTTGCTCAATTGTGGGTTGGCAGTGTTTTCAAGCCGCCCTAAGACCACTGACTTGGTTTAACGATTGTCATCTAAGGACAACAGCCGGGACATACGGCTTAACATGCCCTCCGAAGCATGCAAGAGCTTGAAATAAATTAACCCATCAATGGACAGGCTAAAGTCGATTTTGCTTAAGTTGCGTGTTTGAGTGACTGACAAGCGTATCGACGCCATCGACCTCCTCTGGTCCTTCATGTTGATTACATAATTATAGCGAATTAGACGGGTGTGTATTTGAATGAGATTTGACACACAAATAGAGCATGAATCTGGATTAACAGTAAGGTATAAAATAATATAAATTGATGGTGTTACAGTAATACCACACCCCGGCAACTCCATACAAATGTCGCGTCGTTTACTACTACATAAATAATGACGTCTGTGCAGAGTGAGAATGAACGTGTGTGCACGCGGCGCCATACAAATTGTTCCTGATTTGTCTCAGAGGGGAGTTGAGGTCGGCACGAGAGAGCGGCAGGGAGTGGCCATACTGTACGTAGTACTATTACTTATACTGTGGTAATACTAAGTTGTAAGCTTATTTGAAATAAAATTTTGCATTCGCTATTAAAATAAAATCAATACCATAAATTTTATTTATATTTTAAGGACTTTGTTCATTGCAACCATCAAAAATCAATCAAATCAAAATCAAAAATCAATCAAAATCAAAAATCAATCAAAATCAAAAAGTTTATTGCAGTTTAAATGGACAGTAATTTTAAATAATGTTGGAGTTCCCTTTTAGGCAAACAAGATGCCTGTATTAGGAAACTCCGCTCTTCCTTTGTAACATCTTCAGGTACTATCTGTTACAGTGAAACACACCTTATACTTATTATAACTAGGTATTTATACATACGTATTTATGTTCATATTATTAACTATATGTTTCTATAACACTTTTTACAATAAACAGCAAAAGTTTTTATATATATTACTATGCTTCATTTTACAATACCATGTTACTGTAATCCTATTCTAATAACCATAGATTTTAATATTCTGTATAGTAGGTAAGTATCCTATAACATAGTTTGATTTGCTTGTGCTAGAAACAAATGGTTACACGGATTAGTGCGACTGCACAGTTCGCCATAACAAATCTGTAAGTGAATGGTCAACAACATCAAAGTAATGATTGTCTGTCGTTACAAAAATTGTTTTCGAATTCCCGATTATCTCCTACTTCGATATCACGTGGGATGGTATCGCATGGCTTTTCTTGGTACCTACTTACGAAAATTGTTTGTTCGAAAACAGTATGTTGAAGTTTTAAATGCCACATAGTCTTTTTTTACGTATTTTTGTCCCTATAAACTTACATATTAAAATGACAATAACCACGGGAATTAACGCGATCATGAAAATAAGGTATTTATAGTTGAAACGTCAGGAAATAAAGGTATGTAAAAATCCTTACTTCATGTGCCAGTGTAAACAGACTAGAGTTTACAGAAAAGCTTCAGACCCACCGTACCCCTAGCCGTACGTCTGGTGGTACGGTGGGATTTTAAATATTAAACCTGTGTATTAAGGCGAGGTGAGCCAGCGCTAGAAACAATATGACAATAGGCTATTTTCCAATGTTTAAAAATTGTATATAATATTTAACAATATCGTAAAATACACAAAACTATAAAGGTCTGCAAACTTTCATTCTAATATCTTCAGTCAGACTTTTTTTAGCGTCGATCAAAGTTTGGCGGGAAAGTCCATTTTAAAAGTATGAAATTATTAAAAAATAATATTTCCATTGGAGAAGCAATAAAAAATGCTATAACTTTTATTATGATACTAATCACATAAACGTAATATTTAACATAGCTGTCGTACAAATTTCTGATTTGATGCATACAAAATACAAACCTGTGACGTCATAATTCGGTAGTCTTTTGTATGGAGCGTTTTGGGCAGTCTAAAAATTGTGATTTTCAAATTACCTTATCTCGAGAGATTTTTGTGCTATCGAAGTAATTCTTTCACCTATGGTTATATTATGGAGACGTCCCTGAATAATCGATTAAAAATTTTAAGTAATAAAAAAATCTATCGGGTATAATACCTCCAGTTATTTATGACCTTTTTTTAGTACATGACTTATAATGTCAAATTACTTATTTTAAGAATAAAACCGAAAATAGAAGATAAAAAGACGCGAAAAAAGAGGTAACTTTGTGAATTTATTTTATCGAGTCAAGTTCATCAAATCATGTTTCCATCGGATATATTCCCTAGTATATATCCTCAACAATATCAATATAATTTTCCTAGATTTTAATTCTCTGTTTATTACTTCAAAGATGAAATCTAAATTGTGGATTTTGCAGTACCACTGGTACCACCTCGCCTAAGTGCTGTGCTGACGTACCAGGCAGACAGAATGGAGTAAAGGGAGTTATTTCTTATAGTTAGTACCTTGCACATTTCGCACACATACTTTGGCATGTGTACGGACGCATACATAAACGTCATTCGGTTTACTAGACGCAAACGCGCTGTTTTGTATGGAGTGGCCAGGTTGTGTCACGGTTGTAGTGTTCTTGCGAATGAGTGAGGTTACCATGAGGAGTTGCTGCGTTGACAGCTAGGACGTTTATATGGCTACTGTAAGCGCTTCACATCATTCAGTTCGTATGCATGCTTGCGACCCGACGTAGTATAAAAAGAAGTCAAAACTTCGTCTCTCGCTTCGTCTCATTCCCTCCCTGCCGACTTTACCCGAACGAGCGTTACAGAGCCGAGCGTGACGGCTCAGTCTCATTCTAAGGTGCGTAGGTAGATATTTTCGTCGGGAAAGATTGAAATCGAAACACGATTTTAATCTGAATTTTCAGGGTGAGTAACCGCGCGCAGTAGCAGTAGCCCTCTGGTAAGCCGAGTAGGTACCATCGGCAGTTCAAGCAGCTGCCGTTGGTCCTCGCTACTGGGAGGAAGAGTCCCGAAGTGCCATCATGGAACTACCGAGCGGAACAGAGTCGCAAGGAAGAATAGCAGTATGTTATGCAGCAGTGTGGATGCAATGCGGAGATAATAGGCGGACTCATGCGGAGTGAGATTTAGATACGTTTACCGACGTGTTTGAGAAGTGGAAGTATGACAGACCTTATTTTTTATAACTACTTACGTATGAGAGGGGTGGCAAACGAGCACATGGGTCACCTGAGGCAAAGCAACCACCACCGCCTATTGAGATTAGCAACACCAAGGGGTCGCCGATCCGTTACCAGCCTATAGGTAGGTACTCCTTCCTTTCTCTCTGGTGACCTCATTCACTCGCATGAACACAACAACCCTTAAGGGAATCGTTATTTGACTGCGGTATTCTGTGAGGTGGTGGTGCTTCCTCAATCGGGCAGCTTAAAAGAATACGCTGTGTTTATCTCTTTTTTCGCCAGAGCCTCGTTTGTCAGCGGGGTGCAGATGGGGTTGGCTTTGGTTCGAAGATATTGGAGAACCACTTATCTACATCCCACCAATACTTAAGTAGGTGCACATCTCCATTCCAATCTTTTTCAACCCCGCCGTCTTGTGACTAGGCACGTGATGACGTCCATCGTCTGATGATCGCTGATGCCGCGTTGATAGCTATGATCGCGATCTAATGCCCTCTCGACGGTTGCAATTGCGACAAGACGTCACAAAGACTGTCACCCTGCGTCTATTTTTAATATAACGCGACAACGTCAAAGATATCACTCGTGAGCGCGGGCTATGCTTGTGATTCGTGACGGATAGCCCTATCGCATATTAAGTATGTACTTAGAATTCCTTTTATATACCACTGGTAAGGTTCGCTTTCGGCTAACGTAGGTTAGGTAGGTATGTGCTTATATATGTATATATATATACTTTCAGAATTGAATTTGGCTTATCATTAGCGCGTTGTCGTTCCCAGTTATTTTGACTTTTCGCAGCGCTCTTATAGTAATAGTGTTACCTAATATAACGCTGTACAGTGTACGTGTGGTTTACTTGTGGCTCGTTTCAGAAACGAGCTATGATTGTTGATCTCAAGCTTACAGACGGTACCTAGTAGATTGGAGAGAGAGATTGAGATAGAGAGCAGCTTTGCAATATGTGTTTTGCCAATTGTTGTACCTACAATGGGTTGTATTTAAAAAAAGATACGTGACACTCCACGGCATCTCACATATCACTCTGCTCTCCAATACCATCTCATCTATCAGGTTGTCGTATTTCTCAGGCCCAGTGAACTTCCCAGTACGTAGTTTTGAATGCTGGGCGACATGTGAGTGATCATCGGCATCAACCCATAATCATTCCACTGTTGGGATACGGGTATCCCCTCAATCGAAGGGGTTTAGAGCATACTCCACCACGCTGCAACTGCGGGTTGGCGGAGGAGGGTGTGGTTGATAGATACTTACCGTTAATAACAAAACAAAACAGTTACTTATTGCAACTTATACGGAGTTTTTGGTCTTTTGCTTATCTTCAGGCATTACACTTGTTCACCAGCTGAGTGGTATAAAAATACAGAGTTATATTTATGTGATGAAAAGAAACATCTAGAATACAAAACTTGTCAATCTTGTAAATCTGGCAAGCAGGAGCATTGTTTCATGTCGTCGAGTTATAACGACCGCTAGACGGTTGGTTGGAGGAGAGGGCGCCGAGTGCCATCGAGAGAGCTTTGATCTCAATATCGACCTCTCGCTTCAGCTTATTTGCTTATTAAAGGATTTATTTAATTGAATTGACTCGTATGCGTCTGTCCGTGAGGGCGCCTTTATTATATTTTTATTAGAGGGATGGCTGTTTGTCTGCGATTACGTACCCACTTCTTTCGTTTACGTTGGATTACTGAGACTGAGTTTTCTTTCATTTATTTATGCGATCGTATGTTCGTATGTTCAGGTACCTACGGTCAGCTTAAGAAGTATGTATGTATCTACCTCTATTTTATATTTTTATATTAGCATTTTAGTGCTATGTTTAGTATAATAATAATAAAAATAATATATCCGCAGGGCAGCCTGTGGCGAGCTGTTGTGTGAGTAGCGACACCACGGACCCGAGTCTCCAGAGAGCCGGTCAGGGCCTTCGTCTCCGACGTGTCTTCATCGGTCGGAGTGTAAACACAAGAAGGCCCGCAGGACTCTCAGCTCTGGCTTGCCTTCATTGGCCGTCCAGAGAGGAGCCGCTAGAGCTATATGCTCCAGGGGTGGAAGTGTTAAAGGGCATCACGCCGCGAGTAACTTCGGAGAAAGCGCAGCACACCTCTCGACATCCCTGAGTCACCCACACCGGTGTTGCCCCCGGCCGTTTTCCTGGCATTTCGGGGACCCATCTAGTGAGTGGCGAGCCACCACCTGCCGCAAATAACTAGCAATAAAAGCAGTTATGGCAGGCGTCCGTCCCTCTTCTGTAATAGCCCGGTATTAAGTTCACCCAGATCTCATCGCCATAACCCATTTATTTTCCATCACACTTCGCCATAGTCTCAACGCCTACCGAGACCTGCTCATGGGTATGTCGTTCCATTGGCATATTCTGGAGCGGGTCACGGCGGGCGTACAACATTACATCAAACTTCTCAAAGGGGCCTCTACGCGTTGGATCCGTATCCCCGCGCACGCGTATGAAATGACCGGGCTTGACCCGTGATTAAAAAGAGATACTTACAAAATAATATTTTTATTTCAGACAGAGTCCATAAATTTAGTTAGTAGGTATGGGATTTAGTAACAGTTTTGGCCTTAAACTACATTAGTACTGTTAGTAAGATACAGTCTGTATTTTTAAATACAGCAATAATCTCTGTATCATACAGAGATTATTGCTGTATTTATTTATTTTACTAGCCCTGTGGCAATCTGTAGTAGTAATGAAACAACCACGTCTAGTTACTTAGCTTTTTATAACAGCGTCACAATTATGCAATAATTATAGTTCTAATAATTGCACCAGTACTTATATGTTAACGCGCCATACATGCTAGCTGTCACCTGTCAAGTCAACCCGACCACAGATAGTCTCGTACTCGTAACCTGACACAACAACCTCTCTTTTCTAAATAAACTTATAGATACATTAACTACCATCATATGAATTAATTAAACAAGTAATAAAAACAAATTCAAATATAATCATTCAACCGTCTGGGTTTAACCTTTTCTCTTTTTCTAACTTCCTCCTTTGGAACACCAGTGTCTGAAGGACAATCATTATTAGCAATTACAGGAAGTTCCTCAACAGTCTGTTGAACAGCAACAGGTTGATTACTTTCACTACAATTTACAGTATCCTCCTGAGGAGTACTGTGCTCTATAATGCTTTTTGCCATATCTCTTTCCTTAAATTCTGTTTTACATTTTACTAATTTATCTAATGAATCTTGACAAATTATCCCTTAATTTCCTATTAAACATGAGTTCTGCAGGGCTAAATCCCAAATCCAACGGAGTGTTTCTATAACCTCTAGGCCTAAATTCAAATATCAGAATTCTTTTTTTTTTTTTTTTTTTTTAATATTAGCTCAGCATATTGGCTCCACTTCGCCTGATGGTAAGCGAAAAGTGGAGCCCCAATCGCAACGGCAACGGACAAGAGACCTTGATGTCTTGTCAGTTGACGCTGCCATGCTGGCCCACAAGATGCTTCTTCACGCTTCGCTTGAAGGATCCCATATTGTATGATTGAGGAAATACATATGCCGGCAACGCGTTCCACTTTTTAATAGTGCGACGCGACGGAATGATACCAACGGTGAAATTGAAGGGAAAACAGTTCTTCAGAGCATTCTCCGTGGTATAGGCGATAAAATACGCTAAGTGAGCCAATATCTCTCCGGAGCTGAAGAGGTTCAAGATTCTTGGTGACCTCTTCGTCACCAATTATACGGACCGCTCGTCGCTGCAACCTGTCGAGAGCCTCGAGGAGGTACTGGGCGGAACCATCCCAGAGATGCGAGCAGTACTCCACGCAGGCCCGAACTTGAGTCTTGTACAAAAGACAAAGCTGGTCCGGCGCGAAGAACCGCAGCACCCTGTTCAGGATCCCGAGTTTCTTTGAGGCTGTTGAAATGAGGCTCTCAATATATTCCCTTTGGTTAAGGTTGCAGCGAATATCCATGGCTTGCATGTTCAAGCTCTCTCGTAAATTAATCAACGGCAACGGCGCACTCGCGATTAAACCACGGGCGTCTCCGGCTTTTGACATCGGAGTAAGGGATGTAATTTATATATTTTAGATAATGACTTGGAACCTAACTTGATGTATAATTCATTTTTTAATGCATTTCTTCACGAATTTAAATCAATATTTACTTCCAAGGAAATTACTTTTACCAATAGCCTTGTCTTTGGTGACTGGGCAACCGTAGGTATTTATAAGAGTAGGCAAACTTTGTACATGTTATACTATGAAAGACAATTCAATAATAGTGAAGAATTTAAAGAACATGTAAAATCATATTCGAAAATTTTCAAACGCGTTTGTCAAGTAGCAAAATCTATATTTATTAAATCAAAAATTAGACATAGTAGTAATAAAATTAAAGCCACTTGGACGGTTATCAATGAAGAGACTGGGAAGGGTAGGACAAAGGATTCAGAGTTTAAATTAAGTATTGATGGTCATGTTACCAAGTCAGATTTAGAAGTTGCCAATGCTTTTGATAGATTTTTTTCTGCCTTCCCTATCACTTTAACTAGTGCCTTGGGCTCTTCCACCTCCGTTGCAGAGTCATTAATTAAAGATAATGTGCCTGAATTTTATAACGATTTTCATTTCCGTCATGTTAATGGGTCTGATTTAAAAGTTGCATTTAAATCACTTAATATTAAGAAAACGGCTGATCTATGGGGCATTTCCGTACATATTATAAAATCTTTATTTGACATTGTTGCTCCCGCCTTAATTGTGATATTTAATAAATGTATTGATTGTGGTGTGTTTCCTGACTTGATGAAATTAAGCAAAATTATTCCTTTGTTTAAATCAGGTAGTACATTAGACCCCACAAACTTCAGACCAATATCAATACTACCTACATTTAGTAAGATTTTTGAAAAACTAATTCTCGCTCAGTTACTTAATTACTTTAATGAAAATAATCTGCTGCACACTAAACAATTCGGTTTCACTCATGGACGGTCAACATGTGATGCTGGGGTAAAATTACTAGAATGTATATATGAGGCTTGGGAGGAGTCACGGGATGCCTATGGGGTGTTTTGTGACTTATCTAAGGCTTTTGATTGTGTGCAGCATGAAACTCTAGTCAGAAAACTACACCACTATGGTATAAGAGGCATCGCTCTTGATCTTCTTACTTCTTATCTGAGTGATAGGGTTCAGAAAGTAGATGTTAATGGAAAGCGATCACATGGATCAACTGTAGCGATGGGGGTGCCACAAGGCTCTATTTTGGGCCCTTTCCTGTTTCTCGTGTACATTAATGATCTACCTCATCTTGTAAAGAATAATCACGAAATAGTATTGTTTGCAGATGACACTTCTTTAATTTTTAAGGTAAATAGACAACAATCAGAAATTGACGATGTAAATAATGCTCTTTCAAAATGCTATTTCAAAATTTGAAATAGTAAACTGGTTTAGTGCTAATAACCTACTTTTAAATGGTAGTAAAACCAAATATGTTAGATTTTTTACAAAAAATGTGAAACAAGTAAAAACCAGTGTGGTGACGGACAATGAGAGATTGGAATTGGTCAATAAGGTTGTCTTCCTTGGGATAACATTAGACTCTAAATTACAATGGGGCCCACATATAGAAACGTTATCAGGTAGACTCAGCTCAGCAGCGTACGCCGTAAGGAAAATACGTCAACTGACTGATGTTGACACTGCGCGTTTAGTTTATTTTAGCTATTTTCACAGCATTATGTCATATGGTTTATTGCTTTGGGGTAGTGCTGCGGATGTAGACTCAATTTTTGTGCTCCAGAAGCGAGCTATCCGTGCTATTTATATGATGAGTCCCAGGGAAACACTGAGAAATAAATTTAAAGAGATAAATATTATGACATTACATTCTCAATATATTTATGAAAATCTTATTTACGTTCATAAAAATCAAACTAAATTTAGGAAAAACAGTGATCTCCATCAATTAAATTTAAGAAATAAAAACAAACTCGCTGTGCATATTACTAGGCTCCATAAAATCTCTAACTCGTTCCCAGGTCAATGTATACGCTTCTACAATAAACTTCCAAATGACGCGTTTAAATTATCCATGGGTAAATTTAAAAGATTTATCAAAACTAGACTATGTCAAAAGGCTTACTATTGTATCTCAGATTACATAAATGATAAAAGTATTTGGAAATGAATTGCTCTTGTTATGTTAATGATTGTATTTGTGTTTAATGTAACGATATTGGCAATTAAAAGAGTCGGCCTTGAGTTTCTTGCCAGTTCTTCTCAAGAAGCCCCGTCGCCGGAACTGGCACTTAAATTCACTTTCACAGATAGTGTGATGAAAGTGCATCTAAGCTCTGCGGATTTAAGTAGATAGTAATGATTTAGATACATGTCTTATATTTAATTTGTATGACGTTTCTAAGTGCTTTATAAAGTCCAAGGAATAAAGATATTTTGACTTTGACTTTGACTTTAATACTCCATCCCAATGCCAATCTCGCCAACAATAGCCGCAGCACTCGCAGTAGCATCCTTCTCACTGAAACAGCACTGCCCCCATGGGACGGAAGCAAAGTAGTCGCGCATACCGTCCCAATCTGCTGACGAGTAGTGCCATACGCGGCGTTTGACTGCAACGGGTTGCGGCAGGACTACGCTTGGCACTATGGTGGACACCAGGCAGTGATCAGAGGTGCCCAGGGGTGCCTCAATAGAAACCCGGTATCCCTCAGGGTGGGTGGTCAGCAGTAGGTCGAGCAGAGAGGGCGCCTGATCAGCAATGTCGGGTATTCTGGTAGGTTGGTCTACCAATTGAGTCAGGCTGTGGGACAGAGCGAACGCATGAGCGGCCCTTCCTGCATGGTTGGTTGTGGAGGAACCCAACCACGAGTCGTGGTGGCAGTTAAAGTCCCCCAAACACACCATCTCCGCTGTAGGGTACCGCTCCTGCGCTTCATCTGACGTCCGACTTAGGTACTCGAAGAGTCGAGTTGTCTCCGCGTCCCCATTATGGGATCGGTACATGCACATGTATAGCCGGCTCTGGAGGCCCACAATCACATGCACCCAAAGGACGGAAAAGGAGGGATCCTCATAACAGCGCAGACGGCGACAACAGACATCCGAACGGACAAACAAACAGACCCGAACTTTCGCGTGAAATTTCTCCTCGAGTACATAGCCGGGGTACTGCAGGTAAGAAGTGTCCGCTGGACGCTGGATTTGTGTCTCCGTCAGAAACAGCAAGGCAGGCCGGGCCGTCTCGAGGTGCTGGTGGACGGCGTTGAGGTTTGCGTGGAGTCCGCGGATGTTAGCGAACTCCACGTTTAACAGGGTGGTGGGGGAGTGCACCGCTGTATGACCAGTTCTTTTTTGTTGCGCTGTCATAATTGTAGGATGGGAAACGTGAAGGGAGGCAATTGCTGTCACGACAGAAGGGAAGGGGGCGGTGGCCCCGTCCCTCCATAAATTTGCCGTTAGAACCGAAACAACCGCTGCAGATATCGATCACGAATATTTATTAGTGGTCGATGCCCCCAGGGAATGCTATTTGGCTGCGGCCTTCTGTGAGGTGGAGGTGCTTCCCCAGCCGGGCATTGAGCCCTACCTCTCTTTCGCCAGAGCCTCGTTCGTTCATCAGCAGGGTGACCACGTGCAGGTGAGGTTGGCTTTGGCTCTAAGGTAGTGGTGAGCCACATACACCCCAAAAATCTAAATCTGCAGTAAAAATAGTAAAAAACTTGTTAAAGAATTCTTCTTTAACAAGTTTTTACTGCAGATTCAGCGCCTCCATTCTTCCCTCCATTGCTCTGTGAATAGTAGGGACTACTTGTAATATGTTCAAAATTATATTCTTTAGCAAATTCACTAAATTTTGTTTTGAACTGAGTGCCACAGTCAGTTCTGACTAACTCTGGTATCCCAAACTTAGAAAATATTTCTTTGCAGTATTCTATAATAGATATCTCAGACAGGCTGGATAATTTTTTTATATCCAAATATCTAGAGCAATAATCTATAATAACTATATACCATTGGCCATTATAATTAAATAAATCCATCCCTACCTTTTGCCAGGGTCTATTAGGTGTTTTTTCTATAATTATATTTTCTTTATTATTTTTCCTTTCTTCTGTACATTGAGGACAGTTTTGAACTAATTTCTCAATCTGAGTAGACATACCCAACCACCAAACTGTTTGTTTTGCCCTGCTCCTACATTTAGTTATTCCCAAATGTCCTTGATGAATTCTCTCTAGCATTTCTAATTGCATACATTCTGGAATAACTAATCGAGATTTATATAGAAGAAAACCCATGGCAATCGAAAAATCATATCGGTACTGATATAAATCTTTTAATTTTTCTGAGAGTTTGGAAATCTTTGGCCAACCTGCTTCAGTATATGTTATTACAGTTTTTAATGTAATATAATTATCCTGCTCAATTTTTATCTTTTCTAAAATTTTATCATGCAAAGGAATATTTTTTAAAATCACATTTACAAAACAATCCTCTAAACTGACCTCGGCTTTGATCTCCTTCTCTACTAATGGATTCCGTGAAAGCGCATCAGGCAAAGTTAATTTTTTACCAGGCACATAGATTACTGTATAGTTAAACCGTGTTAATCTCATTCTAAATGACATTAACCTTGGAGTTAAATTTGTACAAATCTTGCAAACAAAACACATGGATGAACCATGTGTTTTGTTTGCAAGATTTGTACAAGAGGTTTATGATCAGTTTCTAAATGTACTTTAATACCATAGACATAATCCTTAAATCTCTCCACCGCCCAAGTCAAAGCTAAACATTCCTTTTCTATTTGTGAGTATCTTTTTTCTGTAGTTGTAAGTGTTCTGCTAGCATATGCAATAATCTCTCTGTTATTATTTGACTCCTGCATCAAAGTTGCGCCTAACCCATATGAACCACTATCAGCTGCTAATACAATTTTTTTACTTGGATCATAGTGACAAAGAATAGGACTTGTCTGCAACAATTTTTTTGTATTATCAAAAGCACTTTGTTGTTCTGCACCCCACACAAACTCTGTGTCTTTTCTTAATAAACAGTACAAAGGCTGCAATACTTCAGTTTTGTTTTTCATAAACCGACTAACAAAATTTACCATGCCCAAAAACTGCATTATTTGTTTTTTATTCCTTGGTATTTCAAAATTAGCTATTGCTTGAATTCTTTCTTGATCAGGATATATTCCCTCTGCATTAATAACATGTCCCAAGTATTTTATTTCTTTTACTTCAAACACACATTTATTTTTATTAATTGTGATACCTTTCTCCTGTAGTCTACTCAGAACTTTCCTTAATAATTGATGATGCTTTTCTATATTCTCTACATAGACTAAAATATCATCCACATGCAAAACTACACCATCCAGATCATGAAACAGTTCTGAAAACTTCATAGAGAAGTATTCAGGGGCACAGTTAAGACCAAACGGTAACCTTTTGTACATGTATATAACGTCCAAAAGGTGTAATTAGGGTTGTGAGTGGTGCAGACTGATCTGTTAAGCATATTTGATGAAATCCTGAAGTAGCATCAATTTTAGAAAAAAACTTAGATTTTTTTAATCTTGCCAATGTAACCTCAACTTTTGGAATCGGAAACACTGGTCGTAGAATATTTTTATTTAACTCTAATAATCACCACATATCCTAACATTATCTTTATCTTTCGGCACTACAACCATAGGAGAGACATATTGTGTTGGTTCTTCTACTTGAGTCATTACACCCAATCTACATAAACTATGCAATTCCGCTTTGACTTTATCTATTAAAGGAATGGGAACTACCCTTGGTGTGTACTGTATATAGCTTTTTGACTTAGCACACAACTGAATGTTAAAAGGTTCATTAAATACTCCTAATTCCTCAAAAATCTTTGGATATTCCATTTCTACATTGACACTACTTTTTTCCTTTTTAGAAATACTATTAACACCTAATATCTTTATAATATTCATACTTTCAATAGCAGGCACCCCTAAAATTGGGCTTTTTAAATTTCTAACAACATAGATATCACCTGTATATTCCCGCTCCTCATACTTCAATGTAGCCTCTAGTACCCCTAATACTGTTAATTTTGTATCGTCCGGTCCCTTGATGTTCACCTTACATGATTGTAAAGCATGTGCTCTGCTTACATTTCGTTCTGAAACTGCCACTATATCTGCTCCTGTATCAATTAAAATTTTTAAATTACATTTATATTCATTATTTCGATAAACCTTAATGTCCGCTACATATTTACTAGAAATAAAACATACTCGAACTTCTTTCTGCGTCAACTTATCATTTGTATCAACATAATTATTTTTTGCCTTACAGCACCGGGCAAAGTGACCTATTTTGTTACACTTCAAACATACAGCTTTTACCGCTGGACACTGGCTCCGATTAGAATCGTCCTCTACCGCAAAACCAGCAAGAAGCCACTTTCTTGACCCTATTCACTTCACCGTTTTCCACATTAAAGTTAGCCCTTTCAAAGACTTCCACATTTTTTGCGACATTTAGTGCCTGTTTTAATGTCAAATTTACATTCAGTAGCATTTTTTCTCTGGAGTTTTGGCTCTTTACTCCCACAACCAGTCTATCTCTGATTAACTCCTCCTTTAGAACTCCATACTCGCACTCTTCTGCAATGATGTATAATGCACTGGAGTACTCATCGACGGACTCTCCTGGCTCCTGGCTACGACAATTAAACTTATATCTGGCATAAACCACATTCGTTTTTGGTTGGAAATGATTGTCGATGATGCTCAATACCTCGTGCACAGATGGCGCATTTCCAATCTCAATGCCTAATTGTAATACTAAATCCTCAGCTTGTTCGCCCATCAAATATAATAGAAGATCACTTTTTTCATCCTCCGATTTAGAGTTAGATTCACTCACTGCCAGATAACTTACAAATCTTTTCTTCCATTTCGCCCAATTTGCCGGAAAAAAGTCAAACGGCCTCGGCGGCGTCACTGGACAGGGCGGTGCGCACACATTTATCACTTGCTGCTCTGTTACCATTTGTTCCTTTTCAGTACCCATGCTGCCACCATGTAGTAGTAATGAAACAGCAACGTCTAGTTACTTAGCTTTTTATAACAGCGTCACAATTATACAATAATTATAGTTCTAATAATTGCACCAGTACTTATATGTTAACGCGCCATACATGCTAGCTGTCACCTGTCAAGTCAACCCGACCACAGATAATCTCGTACTCGTAACCTGACACAACACAATCCTGATCCAGTGGTGCTGGATTGGACATCAAATCGCGCAGCAATGGACTTCAGAATACTGTTGCAACTCTTGTGTAGTCTCTGCATTACCGACGCTACCCTTTTACGACGAATCGCGTAAAAATCGTCTATTTGTGCTTCCGCAAACATTCTAGACGCACTACAGTGCGGTCTGAAGCCATGTTATACTGTATACGCAAAGCGCTGTAAGCTCTCTGCGTGTTAGTAACTATACACCACAGAATAGAAATAGGGGTCCTATAATATACAATACGAACATTTTTTCTGTTTGTTATACATTGAGATATAAGTACCTACTAAGTACTACGTACCGTGTACTATCGAAGTATCGATAGCATAAAACCTTCTGGAGATATGATACTTGAAAATCAGAATTTTGGACTTTCCCGTTGTGCCGACTTAACGCTTACTTATGTTATATCTCAATGTTGTTATATAACGATGTTACAATTATTTCTGTCTAAAGTCCGTATACTATCGAAGTATCGATAGCTTAAAATCTTGTCGAGATATGATAACTTGAAAATCTGAATTTTGGATTTTCCCGTTGTCCCGACTCGACGCTCCACACAAAAGGTTACTGGACTTTAACCTGTGAAATTTGAACGAATGTCAAGACCGTCGCCAGCCTTTGGGCTAGGGAGCGGCTGAAGAAAAAGCAAATAACGGATTTGAAATAAACTGGCACATTTTTCCTTTGGCAGCCCGAAATCTTTAAGCCCAAGCCCGAGCCTTCAGCGACAAATTACACATCGACCTAGTCCCAAACTAAGCTTGTAGGTACTATGGGTACTAGGTAACTGATATATAAGTAGGTACATTTTTTTTGTAAATGCATAATTTATAATACATAGAAAAAACTTGACTAAGACAAACAGACATGTTCATGCACACAAATGTTTGTCTTATGCGGGGATGCAAGGACCAAGGATGCAGCGACCTCGGAGATGTAGCAATAAAAAAATCATGTTTTACTTGCGCAATCGCAAGTAAAACATTATTTTTTTAAAGATACTTATATTGGGATACGTACTTATATGTTATAAATTAAATGATTTTTAGGCGTTTAAGGGATGGCTCTAATGGCGACTAAATGTCTTGTAATGGTGTTGTATTATTTAATTAACTTATCGAGAATTAAAGTGTAACATAGGCATTTTAATTTATTTGGTTTTGTGTTAGATATTTTCAATAGTACTTATTAGATATTTCAAATCCTTGGTGCACGGCACTTTTAATGTCTTATTTGCAATAATATCTAGCTATCTCATATATCTATTGCCAAGAGTGGAAATCAAATTCCAAAAGTAAGTACTTCTAACTAATTTCTTCTGATTAAATTCGTTGTCAATTCCAAGGCAGCCGTAGTTTTACTCCCGGGACTGCAGTGGAATTCGTTAATTGCCTATTTGGTGGTCGCTGCTGTTAATCCTGGCTATACAGGTAAATCATTAGTGGAAATGTGTGGTGAGCCACCGTCCCAAATTTCATTTCATTATACTACCTACTTTATACGTTTCAAACCCATACTATCTATTTGTAAACAACGATTTAGCAAAGTTCTCCCCTCGTCGTCAACGTCAAGAGGTGTTCGGCCGGCGGCTTTGCCATGCAAATGAGCTCGTCCAAGTTACTTTTCGTCCGTTTATTCTTTTAATTATAATAAACGCGACTTAGCATAACTAGAGTTGTGCCTCGTCTCTCCTCCGCATAAATTGGGCTGTTTCCTGTTCTCGCATTTATGTTCAAGTTTCAAGCAAATTATGCGAGAGTCTGCACGAGTTGGGCAAGTAGGTACTACGTTTACCTTTTGTATGCAAATGTGGTATTTATTAAATATATGTACTTCAAGCTACGTTAAGCCGTCGGTGCAGGCTGTTGTCATTACATGACAGATTGATAATACTTACGTGGGTGAAAACCATACCTCTGGGGCAGCACAGTACGTGACTACTTCAGCTTTAACGTGTAACGATGAATATCCTGTCGATGGCGAGGGATGAGACTGTAGAAGGAGACCGTGGGCATATTATCAAACAACTCCTCTGAACACACCCCATTGTACAATCGGTAAAACACACAAAGTAACGCAGTCTCATCGTAGACTTAAAGTTCTAAACCGTCTGCCAGTCTGAAATCGTCAGCAATCCTCACAGCTCGCCTCTGAATCGACTCGCAATGTGCAAGTTGGTATCTAATCTAGGTGCTAGGTATCGCCCATAGATGACGGTAGGTAGTAGTACTCCATATGTGGCCGCACTTGAGCTTTGTAAATCAGGATGGAGCATTTGTCGCGAATCAAAGTAATATCATCATCATCAGGTCATTTTAGTCTCCACTATAGGAGTATGACCCTCTCTCGTCCGTTCAAGACTTCTGAAGGAGGATTTGGCCTACACTCCCCACGCTGGCCTGATCAATGTTTTATAATGTATTCCCCTTAGTCGCCTTATACGACATCCACGGGAAGAGACGGAGTGATTTTATTCTAGTCTGCCGGAAACTACACGGCTAAGTAATATATTTACTTATAATAATATACTTACAAATTATAATTATAATAATAAATAAATATTCTTGGACGAATTACACACTGCCATCTAGTCCCAAACTAAGCAAAGCTTGTACTAATATGTACTTAAATAGATACATGTTTTTGTAAATATATGCATAGGTATAGGTAAAACACCCAGACTAAGACGAACAGACATGGTCATGCACACAAATATTTGTCTTGTGCGGGGATCGAATCGAACCCACGAACCCTAGTCAAAGTAGACACGTTTAGCCACTCGACCGCCAGTTTCATCATACTTAATAGAACATAATCTAAAAAAATAAGGTCAATAAAACAAGTATTAAGGTAAGGCAGACAGTGCACCACCTAGACTGCCAAAGATAGCGGGAAGCCTTAGGTATCTATATGAATGCAATTGAACCACTGCTTATGAGCGCATTGTTCAGTAATAGGTCATCCAGTTCCTCCGTGTTTCGTCGGCGGCTTGCAAACACTGGCCTCCGTAAACCCGCAGTTGAACAACGTGGTGTTGTACCTATGGTCTTTTAAACTTCGTCTTGAAAACTCGTAATCCAGCAGCGAGTAATAAAGGTTGACGACTATGAACATAATTAATAGGTAGGTACCTACCTATAATAGATTTATTATGTACTTAGATAGCGAATTAAATTTTGTTATTGATACGTATTTTTGGCAGCAAAATTACGTGTCACTCAAACAACTCATCATTCAGTCCTCACTACCTGAGACTGGCGGCATTGCGATCGAGTTCCCCGGTGACGAGCTCGAGTGTCATCGGCGGTGACACGGTGGAACACGTGTCGGCAGAGGCCGCGGCAATTATGACCTTTCGGACGGGCGAGGAGTTGAAATATTTAGTTCAAATATCTCATTCATCTGTGTATTTTAATAAAAGTAATATGGCTGTCAAATATTTAGGCATTTTTTTTATACTACGTCGCGTGGCAGACAAGCATACGGCCCGCCTGATGTGAAGCGGTTACCGTAGCTGGTAACGCTCGCAACATAAAATATCGCTCGCTGCCATCGCAGCATTTCCTTTCTGTGAGGTGGAGGTACATTCGCCAGTCGGATAGCTTACAATTACGCTCCCTACCTCTCTTTTCGCCAGAGCTTCGTTCGTCAGTCAGCAGGGTGCACCGCTTGCAGGTGAAGTTGACTTTGGTTCAAAGATGTTGATAAATCACTTACACCCCAATCATGCACTTAAAATGATTGGGTAAAATGGGTTATTTATAAAACATATGAATAATAGAATACCTGGGTCACATAATGAGAAATACCAAGTACGACCTCTTGCAGTTTATTATCCAGGGAAAGATACATACAGGGTCGTCGGCCACCTTGCCCGAAAAGCACATCCTGGCTTCGAAAGCTTAGAGATTGGTTCAGGCTAGTACCTCCCTATTTAGAGCAACCGCTTGGATAGTCAAAACAGCCTGAATAATCTTCGGCGGAGATGGTACCAGAAGAAGAGGAAACTCTATGAGCTTGTGTTACAAACTCCCCGTTTTAACTTTTAAAGAAGACGTAGGGTTAAAGACTTAGATTAATAATTAATAGACGATTTTCACACACGACTATAAACATCACATGCCTCATCAGATAATAAATATTTACACTAGACTATGTATAACTGGATCAATGCACAACGCTCCAACATAGATTAACAAGAACCAAAAAGCATCCCAATCAAAATTAAGAAAAACAGTGGTGTGATGTTTGTAGAGCACTTGCTTTTTATTTTCAAAATATATCTACGTTTGATTGGAGAGTCCTCGAAGTGCATGGCTGCATGCCCTACAATATTGGTGCAGCAGATCAAAGTCGCCCTCGAACGGGCCGCGATGCATAAACACGAGTCTGCCACCGCACCACACCGCACCGGCCGCGACGCAAGTACAGTCACCCGATTAATATTGTATAAGGCTGGATTTTTTACCCGACTGTGGCAAACAAACATGGTACCTAATGATCTGAAGCTTTGCTATTCTAAAAATCGTACCTCGTAATTGGAGTTAAGAACTAGCATAGTTCTTAACTCTTTACGATAGTTAACTTGTAAAGCACTTAGGTGTCCCTAACACGAATGGATGACACTCTGAGAGGTGAACCGAAAAGTTATTTTCTGTAATAACGGTGGGTAGGGACCCACCATAAAAAATCTCCATAATAATTCTATTGCGGAGGAGGGACGTGGAGGGCCACGTCCCTCCGTTTTACGTTTATGTAGATTCGTGTGCTAAGTTGAAAACAGTATACGAAAGAATATACTTATTGCGATATATTCTGACACGTCAAAAGTTATCATTTATGTCGAAGTGGGACATGAAATACTCCGCCTGGTTCCGTCCGGTACTTTTCGAATCTCTAAAATTTAATTATATACAATTTTTGTCCTTCCAAAACGAACATAATCAAGAAACGATCAGCCAAATCGATTGATCTGTTGTCAAGTGAAGCTCCGTTATACATTTGGGAATTAGTTTTTGTACTAGCGACCCGCCCCGGGTTCGCTCGTGTGAGATTTCCTCCGTTTCTGTACAAAATTCATTGATTAAGTATATTCGTCTATATATCGAATTTAGTCTACAGGCTATTCTTTGCTTCCTTCCGTTCCGTATTAGTGCGTTCACCTAAACAAACAGACGTTTCAGCTTTATAATAAGTATTAATTTAGATTGGTATGTAAATAAAAAATAAAATAAAACAAAACAATAGATATCTACGTGGTGGATTGTACTTCATCTTGCGGAATGACAGCGCGGTGGTGTGTTGATGGCGACGTCATCAAAGGGAAACAATTTATTTGCCCCTCGGTGTGATCGAGTGGCGACGCCTTCACTTCGTGAACATCTCGTCTGATTGTAGATTATACTCGTATAGGCACGGTACAAGTAATATGAGCAAGTATGCCTAAAAATAGGAACAAACTTAATTAAATAATTAGATATTCTTAGTATAGGCACAGGTGTAGGTACGAGTAGTACTCGTAGCTACAAACAAACTAGTAGTATAGCAACTAAATAATGAATAAACTAATAAATCAATAATCTAATACAGAGGCAGATTTGCAGTCTTGGCCGTCCTAGGCCACATCTTGGCTGCCATAGGCCATGTGGCCATGTCGTCGCCGCCTTCGGCTGTATCTTCGTTTGTATTAGCCGACTCCATATTAACCGTTTATTATTTATTGATATAACTGTTCTTCGCAAAACCGCTATGTCAGTTTGTAATTTGTAAGACTTTTTCCCTCGAGAAAGCCCTACGGCCTGTGACCTCCCCTAACATTTGGCAACCCTAGCACACCCCAGGCCCGGAACTGGGGCCCTACCGCCGAAGCTGTAGCCGATTACCATCGAATACCTATTTTGTTTTGAAAAATAGGTCTTACGTTTTAGTTATTGACAAATATCTTCAGGTAAGTCGGCAGAGCTCCGGGGTTTCTACCAGCTAAGCTAAACGCAGGTACCATAAATCGAAGTTTGATATTCTCAATCAAAAAATCTTTTTTTAAGCTATTGCATAGCTTCTATCGCGGGCCTTGAGCGCGGGGACCGAATCCAGAAATTCCGTAACGAAAAAACCTCACGCTCCCCACTCCGACGGGTAAGGAGGTGTGGCTTGAAGGCCGTGCATCGTCTAACGTCGTTTCAGTTCGGCAGTCTTCGACACGGCGTTGTGTGCGTGCGATTAGACGTATTGTACGACTCTACGAAACTCGTTTTATTTATTTAATAATAGAAAAATTTGTTTTCTTATCGGTCACCACGCTCAAAAAGTGTAACTTGAATTAATATCAAAGAAAAAGCAATACTGCATGAATAAAATAAATAAATAAAATTATAATTGCATAAGTTGATACAAAATGCTATGCAATAGCTTTACCGCGGCAGTCCCCGAGTGCCACACGTCTTTTTTTATACTACGTCTGGTGGCAGACAAGCATACGGCCCGCCTGATTTGAAGCGGTTACCGTAACCGTATTAACGCTCACAACATAATATGTCACTTGCGCGCCGCCACCCCCGCTGCCAACGCAGCATCACCTTCTTTTCTGATGGGAATCGGCTCAGCTCAGCCGGTAGGCCCCTGGTTGGCTTTAAGGAAAATCCGCATTTTGCATTAGAGTAAGGTTGCGATCATTGGACCAGCGCTTTCATTGGACCTCTTTGATTTCTCGGAAACGAGTAGTGTTAAAAATCATCTGGGAAGCCCAAACGCTACCTATTTGAACTCGTGCCCTCCCCCGCTAGAGTCAGTGTCGTAGCGCACTTTGATGAGGAAGGACATGTATCGCCGAATTTCAAGTGCTTGCAATGTAAAATTAACAGGGTTTATTTTATTATGTAAGTTCATTTTCTTAGGGTATTTTATGCTTTTTTTTTGTATTTGCATGCTTCATTTATGTGTTCATCGAACTTATAAACGTTTGTCTTCAAAACAACACAGGTTTATTTTTAAATTTAAGTTTTATACGTTAACAGGTAGTTGCCATCAATGAACCGGTGCTGAGCTCTTTAATTGGACTGGTCCAATCATAAGAACTTCTAAAATCTAGGTTTTCATTGATATTTTTTTTTGTTTTAGCATGGTTAAACGCGGTGAATATTACGCACGTAATAAACAAAGCATGTAACTAGCCTTGCAAACTCTTAGTAAGCATGAAGTTGGTCTAAATGAAGCATGCCTTATATACGGAGTACCGAAGGCGCCGTGAAAAAAGTGCCATTAAGTGAAGAGTTGATGGCAAAAATATAAAAGCTAAAGCTGAAAAAAAAAAATAGTAGACCATATTTTGGACATAGAATGCTGTTTATATGACAGCCAAAAAGATGTTAGAAGTTTAGCTTTCAAAATAGGTGAAAAAAAAATAGTAAGAAAATAAGATTTAGCAAAACTAAAGAATTAGCAGGAAAGAAATGGTATTCTAGAAACGCCACCCTGAATTAAGTTTAAGACAACTTCTTTTAATAGAGCTACAGACTTTAACAAGCCTACAGTGAAATACTTTTTTGAAGAAGTTACATGATAAATCTTTCAAAAATGTAAAGTACCTACCATATTTTTATTATTAATGTTTCTTCTGATTGCATATTTGCAGATAATACCCAATAAATAATTTTGAACTTCTTATCTTTTATTTGTTTAAATTTCTATCGACGCCTTGAATGGACTAGTAATGATAATTTCCTTAGTCCAATGATAGCCACTGACTGATTCATTCTAAGGTATACTGGTCCAAAGATAGCAACCCGCACAAAATAGTTTTACTTCATTTTATCTCATTATGGTTGACGCAAAAAATCTGAAATATACACCTGTAAGGACTCTTAAGCAAGGCCTAATAAATCCATAAATCAAAGTTCTCCTGTACGTCATGTTCACGATTTTATGTCATTCGAAAGTTAAGTGGTCCAATAGTCGCAACCTTACCCTAAGGGTAATCTAGTCCATACTAACCTAGGACTATCTGCTATTCGGGCTTTGTGCAATCAGGGCGTTTTGATAAAGGCAATTTTCAATCTAGTCCATATGAACTCTACTCCAACATGGATAATGCTTATATTATTCTTAATAAATAAATAATAAATTCTTTAAAATAATATGTTTTCTACATACAGATACTGTACCTTCGTAGTAATATTCCACGGTCAGTGTCACACAGGTCTCCAGTTATTAATGGTGAGTGGGTCGGAGGATGTGCCCACTCGACCAGCTCCGCGCTCCGGACGTGACGGTCACACATATACACACACACTACTTCATAATTGGTCTCATTTTATTCTGACGCTTGCCAATCTTTATTAGCCTACATCTACGGTAGGCACCATAAGATATATAGATATAGATTATGCCACTTTGTGAATTAGGGTGACACTTCTAGTGCTTCTAGGTAAAAGTAACATAAAAGCACAGACATTCAATTTCAATGTCTGTGCTTAGAAGTAGATACCATAAGTAGGTACTTATGCACTCTATGTGTAGGTACCTATTTCACGTTACTTTTACAAAGTGGTAAAATCTATGGCGATGCTATGTGAGAAGTCGCTTAAAGCGACTGGTCATCTGTGCGAGCTGTCCGTATGAAAAAATAAGAGTATGGAATAAAATACAGTTTGCTTTGAATTCACACGTACGTACCGGGTACCTGCAAGCAAGTACATTTATGCGGAGGTTTTTTTACGCAATCAAATATTCCCATAGGAATCGGCTTCAGCTTAGGCGTAAGGGCCTCTGTGCTGCCACAGAATAATATATTCTAGCGCTGCACTGCTGCCTATAGCAAGGGTGCTTATAATAATATAAAGAACCCAAATACAGCAGTTTACTAAAGTTGGAATTAAAAAGCGAGAAAAAAAAAATTATACTTGTTTTTTAAAATATCAAATCAAGAAGCAAGCGAGCAAGGAAATAACTTTTTACTTGTTTTTTTTTTTAAATATCAATATCAATAACTTTGCAGTTCTGTTAAAAGATTGATTGAAAATTTTGGAACAATGAGGAGGAATCAAAAGAGTAAGAAGATTTTCACTGCCGACTCGTGCCAGAGGCCCTGGCAAAAGAAAGTAATTGTAAGCTGCCCGACTGGGGAAGTACCTCCATCTCACAGAATACCGCAGCCAAATAACAACTCAGTTTTCGTGATGCGGATAAGCGACTGCGTCGCTGTGGTGAGCCGTTTCTAGTTATACCCACCTGTAGCACCAATTTCTTATTTGAGGTCCAGGCTGCGCGGCTATGGAACACAATTACCTCTACAGTTACGACTGTCACCATCTATCGACTTTCAAGACACGAATTAACAAGTTCTTTTCCACGCCTACGACTGTAGGAGCAAATCCGACATGAATATGAGCTCAAGTATATTTGTAGTGATTGATCTAGGTAAGTATAATCTATACCAACTTACTTATAATAGCTTCTTATATCATAATATCCACGTATGTACCTATACGATAATAGATAATATTTTATATTACATAAATATTCTTGCGTTTTAGATACCTAGATGTAGGGAGAGGCGGGCAAAACGGATCCCTTATGGAAAAATAATAAAACAAAACATTAAAATCTGATAACATGTACTTAGTTATATAAACTTGAAACAACCTCTGGTTAGCAATGCTTAAAATTAAAAAAATAAAAGAAAAATTTTCATTTTTATAACGAAATCAGTATTTTTTTTATAGTGTGAAATACCCGTTTGCCCTAGAGGGCGGTAAAACGGGTAGGTATGTCACAAGGGCAAAAAGGATACCCATCTCATATCGAAAATTAATCGAAGCAGTAATCGCAAAAATAGGAACCATGTCCGGAACATGATGATGAGCAGCTCTCATGGGTCCATTCCTAACATTGAAAACACTCGATCCAGTCTTCTAATGGCGGACTGACAGTTAACTCTCTGGACACTGTGCAATGGTAACGAGCATGTGTGTCACCTGGTGGAAAGCTATCACCACCGCCCATGGAGATCAGCAACACCAAGGGGTCGCCGATCCGTTGCCAGCCTTTTAAGGGAAATGGTAAGGCCATGTTGTAGGTAATAGTTCGGAAAAGCCGCTGAGGGAAGTTGATTTCACAGTTTCACTGGTCGTGTCGTGTAGAGGAAATCGAGATAATTAAACCCATCCATGGACTGGCTAAGGTCGATGTTACTTAACTTGCGCGTTCGAATAGACTGACACGTGCAATCTTAACAAAAATTTGTCGATGTATTTTCCTCCTTTATTCAGAACCACAAGACTATCTGTCCACCTCCATTGCTCTGTCCAACGACACACAAAATGCGAATTGCGACTGGCAAGCGTCGAGCAAACACAGGCCCCACTAACCTAATGAGAGCGAGCGAGACGCCACCATACACCCCGCATACAATCGACAGAGACAACCGTATATGGCGGTCGAAAGCGCAATACCTATAATACGATGTGAACAGAGATGGCGATATATAAAAGCTGTAGGTGAGAAAGGGAAAGGTATAAGTGCTCAGTGTTGCTCGGTGAATAATTTAGGAGCGACCGCCCTTTCGCCAGCTCGTTAGGTTGTGTGCGCTTCGGTCGTGGAGTATCTGACCTTTGGGCACATATGTATGTGCCGTTTGTATACATACAGACACGACGAGGTGTTTCGTGGAGTTAGTGCTCCAGATTGGATATTCCAAGAATTATCATAGCCAGTAATGGTACTAGAGAGGTACGACTACCTACACACTAGAACATATGTACCTACCTAATTGGTCCCACTGTACAGTGGAAGTATAGTCTAGTAGGGTAAAACTCTCTAATATTGGCCTCGTCTCGATATTTGTCCATATTTTTTACGACTAGAGTAACAAGTAAGTATAAGACGTGCCTGATGGTAATCATTCATCGCAGCCCATGGACGCTAGCGAAATCAGAGGCATCATTCTAAATGATACCTATTTGTTTTTCTTCCACAATTCATGATTTTTTCTTATTTTTTTCTTATTTCTTACCCAATTATTAATTTTATTTTTCTGTTCTTAAAATACAACTGGACGAGTTATTGGTTTTAGTTTAATTTATTTTATTTTAATAATTAATTACCTACATAAAGACAGATGTTGTCCTGTTTTCTTAATGAATACAGAATTCGAATTGGTTTCGAGCAACCTGTCAAATGACATGAAGTTACATTAGAAAAGTTAATATGATCGTTCTATAATTATGTAAATTTCTAATTTTCCGCGCAAATTTCTTATTTTTTCCTTTCATGAGAACCTTCTCCTGACAATAACAAATAGAAAAAAAAAAGAAATAGCGAAATCGGTTCAGCCGTTCACGCGTGATGCCGTGACCGAGGCTAATAGAGATTTATGTGTACACCTACCTCATTACTTATAGGCATAGTAGGTATACTATATATAGGTACCTAGATTGTTTAGTGTCGCGACTACAAATGCTAGCTAATTTAGTTTTTAGATTAATATTAGTCCTGTTGTCAGTCTATAACAAATAAAATTGAATCATAAATAGGTAATAAATAAATAAATATTGTCAGACAAATTACACAGCGCCATCTAGCCCCAAAGTAAGCGAAGCTTGTATTATGGGTACTTGTCTAGTACCCATAATACAAGCTGATAAACATACGTAAATACATTTTTTTTTGTAAATACATACCTATGATACATAGTAAACACCCAGAGCAAGACAAACAGACATGTTCATGCACACAAATGTTTTTCCTGTGTGGGAATCGAACCTACGAGCGTTGGTGTCGACGCCGCGTCATTGACCGCTACGCCACCGAGCTCGACAATTTTTATTTAATAATCGTTGTAAATAAAGATAAATAAATAAACAGTTGACAGTGAATTCGTATAAACTTTTTTGTGTAGGAACATCGTCAAGTGCCGGTCTACCGTCTTTAGGAGGTTAGACCCTAGTTGTGGATCCGATTTCCAAAAAGATTCGACTGTGGAAATCGGTTTTCAAGTTACCTATCTACAGTAAACATATCTACAGCGCAGAATAAGAAATACTAGCCCGTAGCAGCATTTTTTTAAATGTCAAGTACAACATAGGTAGTTACCGGATACAACGTAGAGTTCGAATCGACGGTGACCAAATGCATGATCTCGGATCGACTGGACTCTCTCTCTGCACGTAGAAATGTCTCTGCGTAGGTAATAAACAATGATCACGTGGAGTGCTCGGATGAGCTGCTTGATTTGTTAAGGCAACAATATTTTCAGTCACCTAAGCTGTGACCTAAGTTTAGATGTGTCACTAATCTGCAGTAGGTACCCTAATAATAATATCTATCCCCAAGAAATATATTAGTCATCATTTTAATCAAAACTGTCTCTAAATATAAATCATCAGCTTAACAAACTATTAGTATGTATCGTTTAATTCGTTTGATCATCAAAAAAAAAATAGATCTGTCACCAAATAAATAGATCAGCTCCTTAATTTAATGAAAAAATGGCTAATAGGGGCAAAGTCAAATTTTCATATTCACTGACGAGTCTTACCAATACTTGGTCAATGTAATAAATCATGTTTTGGTTAGATTTGAGTTGATTTTTGGTTAGGTTAGGGTTTTCTTGTGTCCTGTCAACGGAAATAGGAGCTCCGTCAACCTAAATAATGAATGATGTGGTGCCAAGTAAGCTTAATTATTAATAATTGACAATGTAATACATACAAAAACATTTATTTGGTACTAGACCCTATATCTCCATGATTTTATGTGATTTATTGTGGAATCGATTTTATATTGTTTGGTGACTACATTTTGGTGACAAATCTATTAATTTGCGGACAAACCCTATTAGTTAAGAAACACAAAACTAATGAAATTGGCGATATCTTAAATGATATCCATTTGATATCTGCCGCTGTGGTCTACTATCGTACAACTTGCTATAAATTATAATTCCATCCATATCATCTTGATAATTGGCGATCTACTAGAGTACGTTTCCTAGACATTTTAAACCACGAACTGAGAAACTGTGGAATCAACTTCCCTCAGCGGCTTTTCCGAACAATTACGAGATGGGTGCCTTCAAGAACAGAGTATTTATTTCCCTTAAAAAGCTGGCAACGGATCGGCGACCCTTCGATGTTGCTGATCTCCTTGGGCGGTGTGGATTGTTTTCCACCAGGTGACCCACATGCTCATTTGCCTCTCGCTCATATAAAGAAAATACAGTTGTAATATCAATTATTCAGTAGAGTCGCCATCAAAACTGTCTAAACCCACTGCTGGGATACGAGTCCCCCCTCAGTCTAATAAATAAATACTTTTTCGTGGAGAAATTACACACCATGAAAAGCTTGTACTATCGATATTGAATATCTGAAAACAAAGGAGGTTTTCAGCGTCGGCAACGCATAAGTAGTAACCTTTGGACTCATAGTGTCAATAATGACTTCTGCTTAGAACGACTTTTTATTTGTTGACCTTAGGCACAGTGCTACTTACAGTGTGGCCTCTCCCTGCCGCTCTCTCGTGTCGACCTCACCTCCCCTCTGAGACAAATCTGGAACAGTTTTTATGGCGCCGCACGCACACCCGCACATTCCCGCTCTGCACAGACGTCATTGTTTATGTAGTAGTAAACGACGCGACATTTGTATGGAGTTGCCGGGGTGTGCCTTAGGTATGTTTATTTGCTGACATTGAAATTTAATATCAATTACCTAATCACACGACATTCAATGATAATATTTTTAGGGTTCCGTACCTCAAAAGGAAAAACGGAACCCTTATAAGATCACTATGTTGTCCGTCTCTGTGTCTGTTTGTCTGTCTCTCAAGACTGTCTATGTCGAGAATGCGTGGGGGTATCAAGCTGAAATTTGAACTGTATACTCAGGTCTACGGTCCCATGAAGTTGTAAAAAAATCGAACTGCTAAGTTTCGTAAAAAAGATACGGCCGTTTATTCAGCATAAAACACATATTACTAAAAATATAAACCCCCTATTTAGAACTATGAAATTTGGCAAGTAACATCGTTATAGACTACAAGTACAAGAATAAATCTCAAAACTATAAATTTGTAAAAAATAGGGGGTCTATATTTTTTTACAAAGGTTCGGAATTTCAAATTGAAGCTAGTCAAAATGAGCACATTGTAAAATATATGTTATTTATTTTTTCCACACATTATTTCTTATTTATAATGAAAAATATCAAAAAATACCGTTCCCCTCTTACATACAACCACAAATTCACTTTCAAAGTACAATACGCAGCAATTGATCACATACATCGGTTCAACCGTTCGAGCGTGAAAGATAACAAACATCAATCCATCCATATACTCGTATTATATATATCCAACTTATAGGTAAAATTATAAGTGTTTGAAGCTGAATTTCAGGAAAAGCTCGGAAAAAACTGCGCGATTAGATTCGTGAACTATTTATAATCATCCTACGTACGGAACCCTGGGCGTGGGCGAGTCCGACTCGCACTTGTCCGGTTTTTTATTGGTGATTAATAATATGAGTATTTGTTTTGTAACGTTAAATCCTCCTATTTAAATCACTTTTACACAATTATATATTATTATTTATGAGAAACTAGCTGTTACCCGCGGCTTCGCAAGCGTGGCCCAGGGGAGCTGCCGTTGATTTGTGTATATTTTTTTTCTTGATTTATTAATATTATATAAGGTCCCATTCGACGTAAAAGAAGGACAAATGATTACAAAGTAATTTTTTTTCCATGGGATTAAGATGTTTTTCCGGGATATAAGTAGCCTATGTCACTCTCCAGACCGTAAACTGTCCCCATTAAAATAATCATGTCCGTACTTAGATTCCTTTTGACGTGAAAGAAGGATAAATGATTATAAACTTTATTTTTCCCGTGCATGGGAACAAGATTTTTTTTTCCGGGATAAATAGTAGCTTATGTCATTCTCCAGGCCTTAAACTATCTCAAAAAAAAAACATGTTAATCCGTTTGTGACTTTCGACGTGAAAGAAGGACAAACAAACACACTTTCACATTAATAATATTAATGAAATTGTAATTCTGACAAGAGAAGAGTAAATAAGAAGACCTATTCTTTGAATAAATGTTTGAGTTTGAATATGCTTACCATCAGGCAATTAGGTAACTTGGGCAACAAAAAATGAAAATCTTTTTTCTGAAGTACCTACTTATTAGGTAACCGATGAAAATGCTTACGGAGCAAAGATAATTATAAGTTGACGCCTCTGCGCCCCGAGCCGCGAGCCGCGAGCCCCAACCCTGCGGCGGGCAGATACTCTCGACGTTCCAATTCATATCCCATATTCCCAAACCGATTACACTCGTCAAATATTTGGCGGCGTCCCCGTGTTTATTGACAATTCGCGATTTTGTCCCGCGAGGCGGCCGTCCCGCTCCCGCCGGGACGCGGGACGGGACGGGACAACCATCGGGGAATTTGTTACACATCGAGAGTACACACAAAAACGAGGAATCAGATGGCATCGTCGCGCGTGATTGTGTGTCGTACACGCAAGTGCAGAGCAGTCTAGTCTCGTCGAACTTAAGTAACGTTACCTGTTTAAGGAAGGGTTAATTTAATCTTTTTTTTATAATCTTTTATTAAAAAAACTTAATTGACAAAAACTTATCCGAAGTCTCTGTTTAACATTGTACCTATAAGCGTACATTTTGGATGCGGTTTTCACTCCTAGGTAGATTTTTCTTTCCGGAAGAGTCGTTATACATTATAAAATATATTATACATATGTATTTTATTTATTTTAAATATTCCTGGATAAATTATACAGTTCCATCTAGTTCCAAACTGAGCAAAGCTTGTACCTACTACTTATGGGTATTAGACAACTGATATTATTCTTAAATAAGTACATTTGTTTTTGTAAATGCATACACAATCACAACGCATAAAAAATGACTACATTTATGTACATAAATGTTTGTCTTTTGCGGGAATCGAATCCGCTACCTCGGCGTCAAAATAGCTATTCGACCATCTAATATTTCGATCATTAGGTAATGCTGGAACATTGTTCTATATTAGTGATCGTAGATCTAATGGGTCAAAAAGGCTCTAATTTGTTAATATAATTTGTTGCTATCAATTTTTCGATAAGCTCCGGATGTGACTTTATTAAACGTCGCCCGACAGTCGGCCGACTGTCGCCCGACACCAATAACAGATAATTAGCAGATAACTGGTAATATTCCGCCGCGTGCGGCAGGGGAGGGTCACCCCTTGTCGAGCGGGCGAGCCGCAACTACCCTTGATTGGGCGATTGGGCTGTTTGCCGAAAACAATCGGCTTTTACTTAAATCGAAACGTGGTTAACATAACGACACGGTAATTACCAGTAATTACTTTCTTTTTTAACCGATTACGAAAAAAGAAGGTTCTCAATTTTACTGTAGGTACCTATTTTATTTTTTCTGTTCTAAGTTATTCTATATTTAATTTATCGGTTCATCTATTTTGATGATTCTTTTTTTTATATAAGAGGGGGGCAAGCGAGCATGCGGCCCACCTGATGGAAAGTAATCACCACCGCCCATAGAAATCAGTAACACCATGGTTCTTTTTTATTCTAAAGCTGGTACTTCTCATGACTGTGGTTGCATTTCAATGTGGATCAATGAAATAACCAGTTTTTGAGATATAGTATTGTTAAAGCAATGCGCATTGCTTCGACTCGTGTCCCCCCCCCCTCCCCCCTCCCCCATCCTCCCTCTCAATTTTCAATCCACCTAATGACTATTGACTAGGCTTAACCACACGGTCATCTAATGACAACACCGACGGCGTAACATGCCCTCCGAAGTACGGAAGAGCTCTAAATGATATAAACCCATCGCTGGACAGGCTACGTTTGTCGTTGCTTACTTGTGTTCGATTAGACTGATACGCGTAACGACGCCAGCGAGCTCCTCGCATCACTCGCATGCAGTATCAGGTGGTCGAAAATTGCATTTGTATGTTTTAATATAATTTCTTTATTCAAGTAACCATGACTCAATATGTTAGTAAAATCTTAGTCTACATGTTATTTATCTTAGGATCATAATATAATTAATTAATTGTTGAACCAATCTCACCGCTGCACCATATATGCTGCTGTTTTAGAATTGCTCCGAAAATGGATTTTTATCCAGATCCCTGCCTTCAAAATCGTCCAGGCGTCGTTTTAAGTAGGACAAAACTTGAGAAGAAGAAAAGAAGAAAAAGAAAAACATTTATTTGCTCATTACACAGCACAGTTTGCACACTTGCATTCCAGTGCGTGAAGAAAACCTACAAGTTTTGCGACCAATATAAATAAAACTTAAGAGCTCTCAGCTATACAAGTGTTTCGTCTACTAAACTTATTAATTTATTTTAATAAACTTTTTACCCCTTACGTTTTGTAAGTAGGAAGTGGCCACCTATCGCAGATGTTTTAATAAACCGGTTAACAGGTTCGAGTCCTGCCCGCATCCACCCACACGCCCGGCAATCATTCAATAGGTATTTAAGGTAAATTGTACACTGACGACTAAAGTCTGCGTAGATTACGCAGTACGAATTTTTCAATAGACTACGTTGTTACGCAGTATTGCAGTAAGATATTAATATAACTCCATAGCATCCATATCCGTATAGTTAGCATGATTTATATATGCGATAAGTGTACTTAATAGGTACGTCGGGTGGCAAACAAGCTTACAGGTCGCCTGATGGCCCGTTGTAAATTGGTTACCGCACCCTATGAACGCTTGCGGATGGAATATCGATCGTCAGTTGCGTTGCGATCTTTTTTTATAACATATGTAATATATTGAAAAAATTAATCCAGTTTCTTTCCAAATGGTAACTTTATAAACAGTTTTTTTTAAATTAGAAAATATTTCTTTTAAAATCAATAAAACTCCTCCAGCGGCAAGCTCCTCACTTCTGCTGCGGTAAGGTTCAATCAGGTGGTACGACGCGACGGTGGGGTGCAGGGTGCAGGGCAGGGTGCAGGGTGCAGGGCAGGGTGCAGGGTGCAGGGTGCAGGGGCTGGTGTCGTGCCGGTCGTGTGAGCGGTAATCGCTTTTGTTTTAAACCATTCCGTTTAATTTAAACGCGATCGGCGATCGTGTCGTGGGAATATCATTGGTTTAAGTTACTCATCGGAAGTCGGAACCATTGTGGAATATTACGGATTGCGTATAGACACGTGACATAGATTGGTACGAGGAAATTGGTTAGGTTTTTAATTTTACATTTTCCAAACAATAGTTAATCAGATTTTGCTGTTTTTTAATTGAAAATGCAGATGAAAATTCCAAATCCTGTCGGTTGCGGCTGTCGGTTCTGCGTACTAACAAACACTGAAGATAAATAAATAAGAAAAGAAAAATTGGTTATTTCTGCAGCATATCTGGGGTGTGAGTAGTTCATAAACACCTTTGAACCAAAGCCAACTTCACCTGCACGCGGTGCACCCTGCTGACTGACAAACGAAGCTCTGGCGAAAAGAGAGGTAGGGAGCGTAATTGTAACCTACCCGACTGGGGAATGTACTGTATCTCCACCTCACAGAATACCGCAGCCTCCCTTGAGGGTTGTTATGTTCCTGCGAGTGAGTGAGGTCACCAGAAAGGAAGAAGATGCTGCTGGCAGCGGGGGTGGCGGTGCGCGAGCGGTATTTTATGTAGCGTTAATATGGCTACGGTAACCGATTCACATCAGGCGGGCAGTATGCTTGTCTGCCACCGGACGTAGTATAAAAAACATAGTGCCTTTTATTAAGTTGGTTAAAAAAACATACCTACTGGCGACGATGCCTCTCTATCGCGATGTTGCAGCGGTGTGCCCTAATCTAAAGCCAAATATTAATTCAAACATGTATCTTGTATAACATCAAGTATAATGTCTGACAAGTAAACATAATCAAACGTTCACGGGAGCAAACACGCCGTCCGCGGGGAGGCGCGCATATGTCGCGGGTTCGGATACAGCAAATAAAGTCGATCGACCGAGCGAAACACGAATTTTAATTATGAAGATATTTGTGTAATGATTGCATCTGTGTGCATTTGACCAGAGACTGTAAGCTAGCAAGAAGTGGAGACGTTGAACAACCGCCACTACTAGGGTTGCCAACTTATTTTTACAAGAAAAACAGTATATTAAAAGCTGCGTAACAAAACAAACAGTGTAGTAAGGCCCAGTGCATGCGGTGCAGTACAATAAACAGTGCTATGGTAAAATGAAGTATTTTTCAACAGTATTAAAGCATAGCAAACAGTATAATACTGTTTTTAACAGTATGGTTGGCAACCTTAGCCACTACTCAATCATAATCTGCCGACTATCAGCTCGTTTCCACACTTCCCGGTCCTTGTGGAGATGTTTTGTGATGTATTTACCGAGGCACGCCTTTGTCCCGGGCGGGCACTGTCATGTTGTACAAGGTTGTTCCGGTGCCACTGAACCAATCAGCGGGGCACGCCTGGAGGTGGATTATCATTTTTGATGTTAAAGGGACGACTGCGCTCAACATGTTTTACTAACCGCTTTATATTCATTTGGTTTGTTAAAATTGTTGAGTTTTTGATATTTATTTATTTTTAAATATTCATGTTTTTTTGACGTCTTTAAATTTACTACCACAATGATAACAAAATCGGGGATACAGGTAGGTGTTGCAGCTACAAATCTATCATCTCCATCCAAAATTCAATCACACGGGAGAGAAGACGGATCAAAGAATTTATTACGCTAAGTAAGGACTATTGAAATTCGCGTGCGGGGGTGGGGGAAGCGCTGTCATTTTGAGATAATTTTAGTGCATATAACGTATTCACGCAATACACGGCCGTGCCCATAGCACAGCCACACCCAATTTTTTATAATAGGTACGATGTTGGGTGCGGAACAAGCGTACAAACCGCATGATGTAATAATGTGACGGAGTGACAGTGTAAGAAAGAAGCATCGCTTAGGTACACCTTGGTACCGTCGCTGCTAACACAGCATCATAAACATAACAATCCTTAAGACACAAGGCTCAGTGGAAACCAAACCAAACCAAGATTATCAAAATTATCAAAATTTGGGGTGTAAGTGGTTTATCAACACCTTTGAACCAAAGCCAACTTCACCTGCAAGCGGTGCACCCTGCTGACTGACAAACGAAGCTCTGGCGAAAAGAGAGGTAGGGAGCGTAATTGTAAGCTACCCGACTGGGGAATGTACCTCCACCTTACAGAATACCGCAGCCAAATAACAATTCCCTTGTGGGTGTTCCTGCGAGTGAGTGAGGTCACCAGAAAGGAAGGAGATGCTGCGTTGGCAGCGGGGGTGGCGGCGCGTGAGCGATATTTTATGTTGCGAGCGTTAATATGGCTACGGCAACCGCTTCACATCAGGCGGGCCGTATGCTTGTCTGCCAACCGACGTAGTATAAAAAAAAAATTGCTAAAGGCATAGTGCCTTTAGCAATTTTGATAATCCGGAGATTAGAGATAGGAGAGAAAGCTGATGATCATATGGTGGAAAAACATTGGGGAAGACCTGTATCCAGCAGTGGATACATACATACAGGCTGTCGATAATGATGCTAGTCCAATTTGCCCAACTCCGAACACAGTCAGCGCTTTAACAAAATATCGATAAAAAATAATGCCTCGACAATCGTTCGATTCGATTTGTGCCGACAGCCGACGCCCGCAAACACGGGGTGAATGCGGCGCTGCTCTGTATTCCTCTGTAATCGGTCGTAATCGCGTGTAATCCGCAGCGACCGCTTCCGCAATCATTGTCACATATTTGGATGTGTATGTAACAATATATTCCGAGGGACAAATGTCGGCATCTTGCGAAAAAGAATTCTCTATCTTTAGAATAAATGTAAACATGCGTTATTTTTTCAAAAGATGGAGATTAGTCGTTTGTTTTGTAAATGTAGTGTAAATTATTGTACTTCGGCGTCAAACCTTACTTGTCCCACTGGTGGGATACAAGTCTTCCCACAAACGAACGGGTCTAGAGCGTACTCCGCCACGCTGCTAGAGGATACTGACTTGGCTTAACGACTGTCATGTAATGACAACCGCCGGGTCTGACGGCTATCCATGGACAGGACACGGTCGACGTTGCTTCACTTGCGTGTTCAATTAGACTTATACGCGCAACGTGGCCATCGAGTTCCGCATTTTTTTTTTCCGAATTACACGCATTTCATCATCATCATCAGGTCATTTTAGTCTCAACTACAGGAGCACGACCCTCTCTCGTCCGTCACAGACAGGAGGATTTGGCCTACACTCCCCACGCTGGCCAGACGGGTTGGGGAGGACACGCATTTATTAAATTAAATTCTTTATTTACTTGCTTATTTAGTGCAGGGACACTATAAAATTTTAGTGAGATGTGATGTTAATATTTTCCTATTCATAATTCAATTCAAATAAACTGACTATTATTTATTTTGGGCGTCTAATATGAAAATCGGTTGTAATTGAGGCGCACGACTTACACACACTACAGGGTTACTACAGGGTGTGATGCCCCTGGTGCTACAGGTGTTCATACGCTACGGTAACTGCTTTTCATCAGGCGGGCCGTATGCTTGTTTTTGTTTGCCACCTTAACGCCTTGCGCGAGTGGAATAACATACTCATTTTCGCTTTAATAATATTAGTAAGTATTACTCCGCATTGAACCTCGCATTTGAACTCCGCAATGAAACTCTGAAATACATCTGATATTCATATAATAAAAATGAATAATCAAGTATCTAATACTATTAAGATTAGATTAAGATTTTTTCTTTAAAAACTTCAAAGAAAAGGAATAGAAATTTTTTTCGAATAAAATTTGAATTGAATTATGAATAGGAAAATATGAACATCAGATGTCAGTAAAATTTTCTTGTGCAGGGACAAATATAATCATAAAAGTAATAGAAATAAGTAATTATTTCTACATGCTAGTAAGTAAATCATTACTGATTTGTGTGATCACCGAACAATCGTCTTAAAAATAAATAGTGTATTCTTCCTATATACATTTTATTGAGAATTGCATATACCTAAAGTAAGAATCAGGATAGGCGGCTTTACCAACTAGTCGATACATCTCTAGTAATTTGCCACGAAATAATAGCCAGCATGACTACTTTAACTCTGAGGTCGCGGGTTCGATCCCCGCACAAGACAAATATTCGTGTGCATGAACATGTCTGTTTATCTTAGTCTGTGTATTTCTATGTATTATGTGTACGTATTTACAAAACTAGGCGTAATATCAGTTATCTAGTGGCCATATTTTTGATTAGTTTGCGACTAGATGGCAATGTGTAATTTGTCCAGGAATTTATATATTATTTACTTCAAATTTACAATTATTACTCAATTATATAAAAATACCCCTCCCCCGCCTCCACTCACAAACAGTGATGGTAATAGGCTTACATGCTCCAATATTGTGTTTCTTCAGCGCTCGGTCGGACGTATTGTGACCGTCACAATGGTCGGATTACACCATTGTCGGAAAACTCGTGTTTTGCACAATTTCTGTGCTGCGTGAATGCACTATTCTGTTAAATTCATTATTCAATTGAGAATGATGGAAAAAATGTATTTCAGAAATTGTGATTTGCACATGTCGCTTGTGAGAACCGGCTACCATTTTCCTTTTTATGTAAACCTTGCAAAAAACACCAAATCGGACGCAGTGTTCACAGTGGTCTTGCTAAATGCCTAACTTAAAATGTGTCATCATTATATGCCGAGGTTCGATCCGGAGTAATCCTTACTAATTTAAAAGCGAAAGTTCGTTATTTACCAGTCCTGACAATTTCATCATAATTCATATTTTCTTTTTGACGTGACAACGTCTTATAAATTGGTTAGCCGGGTGACACTTCAAGAAACTGGCTCACGTTATGCGCTTACAATGAGAGCGAGTGAAAGGCGCGTGCCTTTCACTCGCTCTCATTGTAAGAGCGTCCCTTCTAAGAGCGAGAGAGACAGACATAAAAAGTGAAAGGCATGCGTCCCTTCCACTCGAAAACATTTTACCACTCAAAGTCGTTGTCACGTAAAACTTTCGCCCGTATACCGACTTTACAGGCAACCAATTTTTTTTCTGTCTCTCTGTCGAATTCTGCTGTTCGGGATGGAGACAAATTCAACAAATCAAAAATTTATTTGTTATTTATTGAATTTGTTTATTTATTTAATCATAATAACACTCATATTACAGGTATTTACCTAATGCGATAGTAGTGTATTATAATTTGTAATCTATAGGACAACTAGCTGGCCCGGCGAACTTCGTATCGCCTTTAACTATTTTTACGTTAATTTTTCCGATCAGTTATAAACTATCCTATGTCTCAAGTTGGATCAAACTGCACACACTGTGTAAGATTTTATTATAATCGGTTCAGTAGTTTGGGATTCCATCGCGGACAAACAACGTGACACGAAATTTTTGTATATTAAGATATAAACAATGTAATTGGAAAAATCGGATATGTACTCTGAACGAATACACAACGTATTCGTTCAGAGTACATATCCGACAGAGAATTCAGATACAGTTCCCTGTCTTATAATATTGAGAGTGCGAAGTGCACGCGTCAGCGGTGCCTCACTCAGCAGATTTGTTCGTGCTCGAGGCACTGCCAATAGTTGTGGCCGCCGTCGTCTCCATATGTACAGTCTGGAACATGTAGCTCTCCTTTCTTCAGTACCTCTGCATATTCCTCGTTGTCTCTAACAATTCATCATAAACATATTAATAATTATTTTTATTTTGTTACCAAGTATTTGGATAATCAGATTGTACCTTAGTTCTCGCCAAAATGTTTTCTTTTAACTATTCATTGAATGGTTGACAGGAAGAGATCCCTTATGGGATAAGTCCGCCATTGTACGTGTATCTCTTTTATCATCATGTTTATGTAATTTCTATTGTACAATAAAGACTTTACAACAAGACTTTTACAACAAACATCTGTCCAGCCATTCTTGAGCTATAAATGGTGTTACTAATCGACTTTGTTATATATATATTGTAATTCATATGTTCTTGCAATATTTGACTGGCAGCATACGGAATAAGCCCTCAAACACAAGTGCGTCCGTTCTCACCGCATTATGGAAACTGCGACAGACTTCATTTTATTTCCACGTCTCTGTTCACTGCAGTTTTTCGCACGTATTTGTTTATTACAATCTTTTGTTTAGTTTCACCGCGGTGGTTTGTAATCAGATCCTGCAATTTAAATTTCATCCCATTGAGCTGAAATTTGGCATTATCGTCTGGTTCTCGTGATAATGTATGATTACCTAAATGCCGTTATGTTTGATCCGTTATGGCGGACGCCATTTCATTATTTACCAGACACGTGTTACATATCCAAACTAGCCGGGTTGCTCACTTCAGAATGTGAGCAAGTAAGCCATATAGTTTTGATATGTAACACACATCTTATACCAAAATTCACGACAAGAGAGTTCTTATCTATTTGGTCTGTTTATTTACGTTGACATAATTGAAAGCGAACAAAAATCTAGTACTACGCACTCTCATTTTCTGTATTGGTTGGCTTTGGTGACTACGACTTTTTTTTTTTTGCTTTTTTTTTATACCACTAAGGTGACAAACAAGCATACCTGATGCCTGATGGAAAGCAGTTACCGTAGCCTAACACCAGAGGCATCACGTGCGCGTTGCCGACCCTGTAAAAGCCTCTTTACGCCCTTTTTGAAGGACCCCATGCTGTAGTCTCCTGGAAAAACCTCAACAGGCAGTTCATTCCACAGCTTCGTAGTACGTGGAAGAAAACTCCGCTGGAATCGCACAGTACGTGACCACTTCGGTTCCAATGTGTGCGGATGAATTCCCTGTCGTTCTGAACCGTCCGTCAATTTGGATTCGTTAACAATCCTCACAGCACGTCTTTGGATTGAGTCACAAGGTGCAAGCTGGTATCCAGGCGCTCCTGCCCATAGATGACAACAGTACTCCATATGCGGCCGTGCTTGAGCTTCAAAGCTGAAGGCTTTGCCGCGAGTTGAAGTACTGCTTCGCTCTGTTGAGCACACCTAGCTTCTTCGATGCCAGCTTGACCTTCTCCTCCAGATGACATCGAAACTGAACGTTGCTGGACATTTCAACTCCTAGAATCCCAATAGATTTTGCGATGGTGAGGGGTGTGTTTTCGAAGTGTGGAGCCAAAGCAAATGGGGTTTTCTTAGCGGTAAACGAGCAGACTTGTGTCTTAGAGGGGTTAAAACGCACTAAGTTTTGTCGCCCTCAGTCCGACACTCTACTTAGTGTGTTCCCGATTTCCGACACAAGTTGTTCAGCGGCTCTCCTCCACCAAAGAACGTGGGATATTTGCGCGGCCCGTGTAATAAGTGTCTCCGGTGCTATCGTCCACATAACAATGAATGCTGTCAATTGACAACATATCATTAATATGCAGCAGAAACAGCGTCGGGGACAAAACAGAACCCTGCGGGACGCCAGCATTAATGTCCATGCTGTCAGAGCAACTGCCATCTACAGCGGCTCTAATGCTTCTGCTGGACAAGAAGCTAGCAACCCATTCGCATAATCCCTCAGGCAAACCGTATGCAGGTAACTTTGAAAGAAGACTACGGTGCCAGACGAACCGCCAATGCCTCTCCTTGATTCTCCACCGCCAAAGCCCATCGGTGCGTAAGATACACTAGAAGATCACCAGTTGAGCGACCATGGCGAAAGCGATATTGTTTGTCGCTGATCAAGTCGTGATCATCTAGGTAGGTTGGTGCTTCATCCCTCTTAAAAATATAAAATCTTAAAAAAGGATAACAGTTATACCAAAATTTTGATTAATTTCATTTTCTAATCTATCTATATCATTTCTATTCACACTAATAATAAATACGAAAGTGTGTCTGCCTCTCTGTCTGTCTATCTGTTTGTTTGTTACCTTTTCATAAATTAACGGCTGCATCGATTTGAATGAAATTTGCCATGTTTTATAAACACTTATAGTAAAACAATAAAACTCATAATAACAATTAAGCCAGTGCTCGCAACCCCAACAATTATTACTACCCAACAAGTCTAACAGACGTTGGACCACCTGACCCTTCTGGACTGTTAACAGTTCATAAACAGTTAATATTGTGCAGGGGAGGCAATAAACATTGTGTTAACTGCACTTCAGTGAACAAATCATATAAAACACGAGAGCCAAGGAAATCATAATAACGACACAGATTTGTAATACAGAATGGTCGGGGTTCGAATTATACCTACGCGATATTGAATCGTGTTTCTGAGAGACAATGGAAGGTGTAGGTATTAAATTTAATTACAAATACAGACATTTGATTGTGCTTGCAGTAAAATTTATACTCGATTTTAATTTCCATTATCGAATTTTAGATTCAGTTCTGCGTAATCCTATTTGATTCGATTATTGATTATTATATCTATTTGACATTAAATATGTATATACTTTGGTTTTGTCTTCTTCGTTTCACATTATTTTTTCACATTCATTGAATATCTTTTGATTTTCACACTGCTGAATCTGTTAGAATTTTACAACGGTATATTTTGTTTGGAACTATTGGTTCCCTGCGATTTATACCAGACCGTCCGACCGAGAATCGAACACACAAATAGATGGACATCTAATCGATTCTCGGTCGAGCGAGATCATAGGACATTTTTTTTAAATACTGCTTGAACTGGCATATACGATATGCCTGAAGTGAAGGGATTACAGTAGCTTATAGATCGAACACACAAATAGATGGACATCTATTTGTGTGTTCGATTCTCGGTCGCCACTCTTTTACTTTTCTGTCCTAACGACCGTCAGTTGTGCAAGCTATGTGGCCTTACCTTCTACTGCTTCAGCATGTTGATTATATAAACGATGTCAGTTACTCTAGTTCTATTACGGACGGACATACTAATTTCTGAATCTTTCACGTTTCGAGATGAAAGTATTTGACCAATGAGTGTAACTAGTGAATATGTCACAACAATATCACACACGTTATATATGTATAGCGGCTACTTTTTAGATTCATTTTACTTTTTAGATTAATAACAAAATCGACATACTTACTTAATTTTTAATTTATGGACATAATTATTTTTTATTTTTAGTATTTGAATTTATTTGTTGACGTAACTATTTGTGATTGCTATTTTCGTAACATTATATAGCATCATAGTCTGTGCATTAAATAAAATGTGATCCTGATCAATTAGCAATCATTAAATATTTTTGTAAGAATTAAGCTTTTGCATGCCTTTTGCAAAAACAGCGGAAGGTGCTGAACTAGTTATAAAATTGTCTATCATGTTGTACCATGTATCCTACCTAGCAAATAAACGACATTTCATTTCATTTCATTTCATAGGCATAAAACAGGACATTGTACTCTCTGGTTGATTCGATAGAGCACTCTTTGCTTGCCGCGGGCAGGTTCAAGAGTTCGCAGATTTATTGTATTTCGTCCCCCGGCCGGGGGAGAGGTACAAAAAACGGGGCAATATGCTGCTCATAAGCGCCCTCTGGCGGCCGTCGGCTCGCATCACTCTCGTTGCTTGATCGGCTGCCATTGTTTTGACGGGAATTACCGAGGGCTGCTGTGTTTTGGTTTTTAATATTAATAGTTACTGGGTGACAAGCTTTGCTTGGTGGTTTATTTAGGGCAAAAAAACATTTTTTTTTTTACAAAATCGAGACCAGGTTGTATAGATCTTTCGTTTTCATAAAACCCTGTAATATTAAAATTTTCATCGAAATCATTAGAGACGTCTGCGAGATCATAGGACATTTTTTTTAAATACTGCTTGAACTGGCATATACGATATGCCTGAAGTGAAGGGATTACAGTAGCCTATAGATACTTGCAACATAAAAAATCGCCCACGAGTCGCCACCTTCGCTGCCATGGCAATAACTCCTTCCTTTCTGGTAACTCACTTGCCGGAACACAACGTGGTGGTTGATGCATACATACACTATGGTTCCACTTGGGCATGAATCCGCCCAGGGTTATCTCAAATTGGCAGCACTCCGCCACCCGTCGCGTCGACGCTCTGCCGCCCGCCCGTCACCGTCTCGCCCTCGAGACTAGTAGTACGTCTCATAGACCTCGTAATACATAAACTTTCACATTATAATAATCAATGTCAGTATAATTCTCGATTGAAAATTGTAAGTTAGTAGTTAAAGGATGGCACTGTACACCGCATTCTGGGATCGATGACATAACGTGCCCTCCGAAGCACGGAGGATAAATAAACCCATATTTGGATAGGCTGCGGTCAATGTTGCTTAACTTGCGTGTTAGACTGACACGCGCAACGACGCCAACGAGCTCCTCGAATATAAACAGAATACTTTAGAGAGAAGAAATAATATTTCCCTCTCGGACTCGGTATCCCTACGGCTATGCTCCACTGTGGTGCCAAGAACATTTTCAGGTCCTTTTGACTCCGATCTATTTTGTGGAGCCAATTCATAGTTATTTAAGACAAATGTTTTTACTCGTGTCTCAATCGCCATGCTTTATAAAAAAAAATCTTGCAGGGAATGAAAATCTCAATAAAATGACAATTAACAAACATGATTTTTTAATTATAGTGAAAAATACTAGAATGTTAAAGTTGATAGGTACTGTTGATTGCTGGCACTTGGTGGAACATTATTATCATAAGTTATAATAAAGCACTTGTAGTGTTCCACGTCATTACATTTACTTTTACCGACCGGTTCGCCGTTAAGGCATTATCAAAGGTAAAGAGAAGGTGTTTGTGTTTCTACAAAACATTTTTATACCGTGAAATCAATGACAAAAATTATCAAAATAAAAATGTTAAAATGGTATTCTGAAATCATTTATCCACCTGGGTTGTCACTTCATGGAGATTTACTAGAATGTTCCGTCCATGGTATGTCAGCTCTATGGTAGCGGGGACGTCACGTTGTCACTTTGACGTCCCCGCAGCGGCGGGCGTCGGGAATAGTTCGCAGGAACGAGACATCCTCGTCAAACGTCACGGACACGCTAGTTGGCGCCCAATTTGTGGGCGGATTTTTACCTTTATATTGGCAACCGTGCTCTATCTATTGGCAATATCAACGCGTTTTTAGACATAATATATACACAAAGTGATGAGTGTAGAGAGGTTTTATTCTCATTGGTGTAGAGAGCGATGGAGAAGGCTATGTTCGGTGTTGCTCTGGGTGATCTAATCCGGAACGAAGAAATTCGACGGAGAACTAAAGTTGTCGACATAGCTTTTAGAGTTTGTAAGTTGAAATGGCAATGGGCCGGTCACATATGCCGAGTAAGTGATGGCAGATAGCGGAGGAAGGTATTAGAGGAGGCTGCGCGTAGGACGACGAATCGTTGGGTGCTCTTCTTCTAGATGGTCCGATGACCGTAAGAAAGCGGCTGGATGCGGAAGGCGGAGAATCGTATTTGGTGGAAAGCATTGGGGAAGGCTTATATCCAGCAGTGGGTACATACAGGCTGATGATGATGATGATGAGATATATAAAGTAGAATATCAACATCAAGGCCATGCTAACGACCGAAATAAACTTACATACGTAGCTATACGACATACGACGCTAAGTGTGCTCCCATTTTTGAACCTTTATGACTAGGGTGACAAAAAAGCGTACCACCTGTCTGATGGGTGACAGTTATGGCAGCCTATGGACGCTAGCGATCCAGAGGCATCACTCACGCGTTGCCGATGTATGGACTTTACTTGACCCCTTTACGGCTTTCTTGAAGAACTTTACACTGGGAAATCCTCAACCCTCGTGGCCAACGCAGCCACTCCTTCGTTTATGAGTTACTAGCTGTTCCCCCGGGCTTCGCCCGCGTGGTCCAGGGGAGCTGCCATTGATTTGTGTATATTTTTTTCTTGTTGTAATTTTTTTACTTCGTGGGATAAAACCTGTTAAAAATGATTATAAACTTTATTTATTAATAATATGTTTTTCCTGGATAAAAAGTAGCCTATGTCACTCTCCAGATCGGAAACTATCCCCTGTTAAAATCATGTCTGTACTTAGGTTCCTTTCGACGTGATAGAAGGACAAATGGTTACAAAGTTTATTTTTTCCCATGGGATTAATATGTTTTTCCGGGATAAAAAGTAGTTTATGTCACTCTTCAGACCGTAAACTATCCCCATTAAAAAAAAACACGTCGGTACTTAGGTTCATTTCGACGTGATAGAAGGACAAATGATTACAAAGTTTATTTTTTATCCCATGGGATTAAGATATTTTTCCTGTATAAAAAGTAGCTTATGTCAGTCTCCAGACCGTAAGCTATCCCCGTTAAAAAAAATATGTCGGTTCCTTTCGACGTAAAAGGACAAATGATTATAAACTTTATTTTTTCCCGTGGGAATAATATGTTTTTTCGGGATAAAAAGTAGCCTATGTCACTCTCCAGGCCTTAAACTAACCCCAAAAAAAAACATGTTAATCCGTTGGTTAATTTCGACGTGATAGAAGGACAAACAAACAAACAAACGCACTTTCACATTTATAATATTAGTATAGATATAATAATAACAGTTAACAATTATTATTAAATAACTCTATTTTTACTTGGCATATAAAGATGAAACATGTTTCAGATTTTAAGTGTATAATTTCGTAATAAAAATACACAAACAGAACAAAATTTCAGAAAATATTTGTTTTTTGAAATTTTGATTGTGTCTAACTTCTGTTACTCTTATGAAGATCCCCAGTATTATTTTTTCTTAAATATCTCCTATGAATACGTACGTGTGGGACTATCGTTAAGCCAATTCTTTGGGCGGCTTGTAAACACGGGCCACCGACAACCCGCAGTTGAGTACCATGGTGGAGTACCTATGCTCTGAACCCCACGATTCAAAATTAAAGGAAGAGGTAAATATGGGGTGTAACTGTAGTAAGATCTTTGAACCTAAGCCAACTTCACCTGCACGCGGCACACCCTGCTGACTAACAAACGAAGCTCTGGCGAAAAGAGAGGTAGGGAGCGTAATTGTAAGCTACCCGACTGGGGAATGTACCTCCACCTCACAGAATACCGCAGCCAAATAACGGTTACCTTGAGGGTTGTAGTGTTCCTGCGAAAATAAAGCAAGGAGATGCTGCGTTGGCAGCGGCGGTGGCGGCGCGCGAGCGATATTTTATGTTGCGAGGGTTAATATGGCTACGGTAACCCCTTCACATCAGGCGGGCCGTATGTTTGTCTGCCACCCCTATAAAAAAAAAGAAAAAAAGGTAAATACGTGTGTCGGCAAGGAGTTACTCAACTTTATGATTCGGAGCTCTACGGAACTTTTTGATGCTTGAATATAATAATCCTATTTATATAAGTTCGCTTTGAGACGATCCCGGTGGTCGAATGGCTAGCAATTGTAACTTTGACTCCGGGGTCGCGGGTTCTATCCCCGCACAAGACATATATTTGTGTGCTTGAACATGTCTGTTTGTCGTCGTCTGGATGTTTTCTATGTAAGTATGTATTTACAAAAAAAAAATGTGTTCTTAAGTGTAATATCAGTTTTCCATAGTACAAGCTTTGCTTAGTTTGAGACTAGATGGCAGTGTGTAATTTGTCCAGGAATATTTATGTATTATTTATTTTATTTATAAGTCCTATGTTTCTAGACGTGAGGACGTGGCAATGGGCGTACACTCGCCCATGTTCCATGTTTAGACAGTACCTATTGTAGTATGTAGAGCACAATGGCAAATTTGTATATTTTACCATAACTTCATGGTTTACTGCTACATAGATGCATATTGCTTGGTCAGCGACAACCCGGGAGTATAAATAGCATTAAGTCGTTTGAATAAAGGCTCTATTCTTATTCAACAACAAGTGTCTACATCATTGGTGCTCCTTGGAGCACCCTCCACCAGCAACCCACGCTCTCATCACGTTATTACAGTATGCTTGGTTGTTGCCATAACTATAAAAGTACAGCACGTTATATTTATTTCTACCCTCACAAATCCACGCGTTCAAACCGTCGTCAGTTCTCCTCCCCAAGAACAATATACCCAACAGTTAACGAACGCTGGCATTTCCAATTAAAAGAAATTTTGACGATCCGCCATTGTGCCTCGAGCAGAGTCTGCTTAGGGTTGTCACTACGTAATCTATACATAAAATGTATATCGTTGTTTTTCTTTTTATTTCTTGTTAAACTCAGAATTCCACGAAGATTAGTCTGAACCGGTCTGACTTCATAATTTTACTCCATTTTTTGACGATTTCGTAGATACCGAAATCGTCAAAAAATGGAGACGTCAGCTTAGTTGTGAGATAATCACCACTCTATCTTTTATTCAAATTGTTTCATTCAAATTAATCATACTGTTTATAATATAATCTTACTCTGTTGCATTTTCGCGGATAGAATACAGCAGAAACGATATTCTAATATGGTTTGGAAATGTTGATGTCACTTGAACTCACAGATGATACTTCGTGTAGTCGATAGCAATACGTGGTGTTAACGATGTAACTCGTCCTACGCGCAGTCTCCATTCTAATAACTTCTTCCTCCATCTGCCGTCACTTACTCGGCAAATGTGACCGGCCCATTGCCACTTCAGCTGGCAAACAGAAGGCTATGTCGACAACTTTGTTTCCCCATCGATTTTTTTTGTTCCTGATTCGATCTCTCAGAGAAACACCGCTCGCTGTGCGACCTTTATTTAGCCCGTGGACCAGCCCGATGGTCTAAGTTTCTGCTGGTGTTGATGATGATGAACTACCTACCTACATATAATTTTCGTGATATAGATTTTTTTAAAACAAATCGCGAAGTTTCAGTTTTCGGTGGTTAAAATTTTGTTCGAGTTCACAGACGTTAGTAGTGACGTTTATCACTACAAGATGACTGCAAATTACTTGTGGTCGACAGCCCTGGCGGGCTGCGCCGGCGCCGCCCCGCCCGTAGCGCGCAGCGACAAAAGCGCAGCGCGACATTCACTATTATTAAAACTAAACTCGCGACGATAATTACGCCGCGCAGGCGCACTCGAGTTACCGGTAACTGCACTTTGTTGGCCGCTGACGTTTCCTCAATGATTGCCAAACTTTCTTTCGTTGATGTTAACGGTAAATCTGACACAAAGAACGATGGCTGTGACGATGATGGTCTCGTGAACGGCACGGCCCATGCTTTTGTTGGAATTTGGTACGGGGGTTCCATCTCCGAGACAAAGCCAATCTCGTTTACCCGTTAGCCATCCTGCTGACTAGAAAACAGTTCTTAGAAGTCTAGAAGGTTGTGTTCCTGCGAGTGAGTGAGGAGTTGCTGCGATGGCAGCGGGGGTGACGGCATTGCGCGTGCGATACTATTACATGTACCTACTATAGACACTTGTAACAACTTGTTACGTAAGCAGTTATGCTTCACATTTTATACGATAAGAAGTTTGATGACGGTACGATAAGGGAGCTCGATGCCGTCGTTGCGCGTGGCAGTCTAATCGATTACACAAGTTAAGCAACGTCGACCGCCGCCTGTCTATGGATGGGTTTATTTATCGCGAGCTCCTCCGTGCTTCGGAGGGCACGTCAAGCCGTCGGTCCTGGCTGTTGTCATTAGATGACAGTCGTTAAGTCAAAGTCGGTGGCTTTTGGGCGACTTGAAAGCGCTGGCCTCCGCCAAACCGCAGTTGAGCAGCGTGGTGCTCTAAACCCCTTCATAGGTTGATGCCGATGCCGATATCTAACCTATATGTATACGCGTGAAACAGATTTCTCCTTTTTTGACGTCGGTTAATAATTTCCACACAAGCCGTACCCAGAAGTTAATTTTCTATTATATTTGTATAAAAGTTTGAGATCCACTGGCCCACGGGCGTGCCAAGGTTATAATTTGTCGACTGTTCACTCCACACAATGCGCCGCGTGAGCATACGGCATAATAGCCTGACTTCCACTGCCGACACCCGATCCAGGGGTAGCGGGTTTGATTCCGATAACACAATTATTACGGTCACAATGGCGGGCGTTTGTAAAACTGTTCGGAAAATGATGGCTTTAAATTGTTATGTTCATTTAATAATGTGACTTTAACGGCATTGCTAACTTAACGTTAAGCAACGGAAGCGTAAGAAAAGGAAAAAAAACTTTACTCTGACAAAACAAAAAGTGAAGAAAAGAAAATACTTGAAATTGAAACGTCTTTAAAATCACTGCAATAAATACGGGTACCAGGGCCGAAGCTAAAGGCGATTACCATCAAGATTTTTTGGTTGCCAAAATAATCTTAGTTAATGACAAACATTTAGCTTAATAAATAAAACTTTAGTTTAGTCGGTAAAGCTCTATGGTTTCTACCAGCTAAGATAAAAACAATTACCGCCAATAAGCTAAACTTTGATTTTCGCAATCAAAAAATCGGATGGCAATCAGCTTTAGCTTCGGCTGTAGGCCCCTGGTTTTCTGACCGCCGAAGCTGAAGCTGATTGCCATCCGAAATTTTTGAATGGGAAAATGAAATTACTGCTTAGATTGTTCCTAGTTATGTTTAGATCTACCGGTTAAGCTGAAGATGATTGTCAATAGCTTTAATCTAACACCTATTTATTTTTTGAATCAAAATATCCCATGGTAATCGGCTTCAGCTTCGGCGGTAGGGTCCCTGGACTGTAACGAATTGGTCTACATCGTGTTACCTTAATAATTACAAAACTCTAAGTCATAGAAACATGAATCGCATGTCATTGTTTAGCATATAATAGTCAGCTCGCTGCTAAGACCTTAACATTGCATCGGGGCCGGGCGGGGCGGCGGGGGAGGGGCATTGCGTAGAATAACGGAAACCGGCGCTCCCGCTAGTTTTGTATTCAGTATAACTCACGACTCACAAGTAGAGATAGATGGGCAAAATGCATTGGCATTTACGATGAATGTCCAAAAAGTACTAAATTCCCTATTTATGCCCAAAACTAAGGTATTTCTATGTAGTTATTGGGCGCTTATCATCGGCATCTCTACTCGCAAGTGATAGCGCGGTGATCGCTGATATAAACGTTTCACGTTAACCATCACACAGCCCCGCCCGATTTTTTTATGCTAGTTTGTGTACCGTACTTCAAATTAACAGTGATTTTCGAACCCTATAGAATACACGCTTGTAATTTATGTAGTATGTTCAATTATCGTAAATGCCCGGCATTTTGCCCATCTCTAATCAAGAAGTATAACGGAAGGGTCAAAGAGACGCGCAAGCGACTCCGCAGCCGACGCAACAACTTAATGTTTCAGCTGACCTCACTCGCAAGAATCTAATAATCGTCATCAAAAGTAAGTATATAAATAAATAATAAATAAATAAATATTTTTGGACAATTTACACAGCGCCATCTAGTCCCAAATTAAGTGCAAAGCTTGTGTTAAGGCTACTAGACAACTGATAAATGTACTTAACCCCTTCGGACCTGATTTAATCATTTACATAGGAAAAAATATTTGCAATGTTTTTCTGTATGTTTAGGCTCTATGTAACGAATATATGCAAAAAAAAAATGTTATTTATTCGTATATTTTTGGAAAATCTAGTGTCCACTGAAATGGACACCGGGTCTACAGTGATACATTTTTCACCATAATTTATGACTTGAAGAGTTTTATATTAAATTAAAGTCACTGTTATAGTATATATTTAATTATAAAAGTATCATTAAAATATATAGGAAAAACATTACAGTTTTTGATGAAACGTTCTAAAACAATTTCTGTCACCGGTAAAGCACAAAATATATGTTACACTTTAGGCAACACATGAGTTTTCCCCTTACAATCAGGTTTTTTACATATTGTTGCATCTTTTTTATCGTCATATTCTGGTAGGTGATCGACAGTAACTGTAGGGGCTTTTTATTTTTCTTAAGGGAATTTAGTGGACTGTATTAGGGCGGATTATCTACACGACACAATTATGTGTTTTTGCACGATAGAGAGCTAGGTACACTAGAAATTACCAAACAAAGGGTACTCACCAAGTTTCACCAGCTCGTTCCACGAACACAATACAAAATTGGACGCGTAGATATGTGTCGAAATGCTGCGTATCACCAAGTACCGATTGATATGAGCGCGGCGCGGAGACAAGGGTTCATAAGCTCCTAAACCCTGTGTAACGCGTGTAACTTGCTCGGGGAATTCTGTTCTGTCGAATGTTGGGCGAACAGTGGTGCTCTCGTGGCGCGGCGCGCTCGCAGCGGCGAGCGCTCGGGAGCGTTCGGAAACGCTCGTATCGCGTCGCAGAAAGAGATGGCAACACTTGATGCGTGATTATTTTGCAAAGTAATCTTAGCGACCTCTATAGCTCTCTTTCTGGCGCGAACATCCTCCCCACCTAGGCGAGTTAAATCGCCTAAGAAGAATAAGAAGAATGGCAAAGAGATAGGCAAAATAATGGCCAAAATGCGGATAATAATCATAAGAATGAGGATATCTATTTATTATATTAATGCGGATGCGGATGCGTAAGAAAAATAAAAATATTAAAATAAAGGAAACAAATAAGGAGAGGTTTATTGATTTGGGAGCGGGCAAATACTTGCCACTGGACGTAATAAAGTCCCTGATCGCATACGCACTGTTACTACCCTAATCACTCCGTCAGGACCCGGATGAATGTCACACCTAAAGGCCACTGAAGAACGCGTAAGTTGTCCGATTTCACAATAACTACTGTACCCTTTGAGATAGGATCTTTGGGTGTATCCCATTTTCGTCGATTGTGCAAAGATGAAAGATATTCTCGACGCCAACGGGTCCAATAACTGGCTACGATTTGATCTAGTATATTTTTGCGTTTTATTAAACCTCGCGAATCAGGTAGTATTTCAGTCGCGTCAAACGTTAAACTCTTCAACGGACCACAAGTCAAAAAATGTGCGGGCGTTAAAGCGATTGGCTCTGCAGGATCACTGCTAAGAACCGTAAGAGGGCGCGAATTTAGTATACACTCTATCTGTGTAGAAATCGTAAGAAGTTCCTCATACGTGAGAAGCTTATCACCAATAATGCGTTTGAGATGCGTTTTAATACTTTTAATATTAGACTCCCAAGCGCCACCAAAATGAGGAGCATTGGGCGGATTTAAGCGCCAAGTTATTCCATGTTCTGCGAGTTCGTCCGAGAAAGAATTAACATGCGATTTTGAATTTAAAAAGGCGTTTAATTCATCAAATTTGGCCTTGGCACCAATAAAATTAGTACCATTATCTGAGTACAAATAATGGCAATCACCGCGGCGTGATATAAAGCGACGAAAAGCCTTTAGGAATGCTTCTGTACTTAAATCCACGGCTACTTCGATATGAACGGCTCGAGTGACCAAACACGTGAACAGACAAATATAAGCCTTTTCTCGACGAGCTCCACGATATCTACTAATTAAAATAGACAGCGGCCCGGCGTAATCAACTCCTGTTTTAAGAAAGGCCTTTGCCTCCTGCACGCGGAATGACGGTAAGTCAGACATAAAGGGCGTTTCGGAACGCGGGTTAGCTTTAAAGCAACTGTTACATAGTCTAAACCGCTTCCTTACAACGTTACGACCGGATATCACCCAATAACGTTGTCTAATTAAAGAAAGAAGAAGGTTCGGTCCAGGATGCATGTACTTACGATGATAATAATCAACTAACATATCTACTATATGATCGCGTTTTGGAAGCAGTATAGGATGCTTGGCATCGAAGGGCAAGGAGGAGCGGCCTAATCTGCCTCCAACGCGCAACAGCCCATCCAACAGTAGCGGAGAAAGCGACTGCAAACATTTTGAGCTTCTATTTTCCGTGCGAACCTTTTGAATGTCAGCGGAAAAATAAACCCTTTGTAAATCTACGAGAATTACCTTCTCAGCGGTTAATAAATCTGAAGAACTAATTCTTTCAGAACGCGGAAGTTTTTTAATAAAGCGTAAAATGTAAACAACGACACGTACATATCTTGACCACGATGAAAAACGCGACGCGAGCGAATAAAAGAGAGGTGCGTTTGGCGCGGAAGCGGTAAGTAAGGTTTGCGTAACCTTTTTCTGTTCTAAATCTACATTTTCACATTCATTAAATTGAAAATTCGTAAGAGGCCAAGTAGTTATATTTTCGCGGGTCCATGATGGGCCATGCATCCATAATGGATGTTCAATTAATTGCGCAGGAGTAAGACCGCGAGAAAGACAATCTGCAGGATTATCCTTACCGTTTATATGAAAAATTCGTGTAGGGTCAATATTGTTTTGTATTTCCGTAATTCTGTGCGCAACGAAAGTGTTAAAGCGATGCGGTAATGAACGTGACCAATGCAGTGCTACAGAAGAATCCGTAAACGAAAAAATCTCTTGAATTTTATGTCGAGGCGATATGGAATGCAATACGAATTTTAATAATTTTGACATTAGTACGATTCCACACAACTCCAAGCGAGCTAGTGTTATTGCTTTGGTGGGAGCGACTTTACTTTTAGCGAAAATTAAATTTACTATGTTGGGCGAATTTGAGCCTAAAACACAAATATAAATAGCCGCGCCGTATCCACTTTGACTTGCGTCAGCGAACCCCAAAATGACCACCTGTGTATCTGAAGATGAAATACCCAAAAAACGTGGAATTCTAAATTTTTGCAATAACAATAATTCCTTCTGAAACTTGATCCATTTATTACAGACTTCCTGCGAAGGAGTCGAATCCCAATCAATTTTGGCCAGCCATAAATCTCTAATTAATAACTTTGCGTACAAAATAACCGGTGCACAAAATCCATTAACATCCCATAACTTAGCTATAGTGGAAAGCATAGTGCGCTTTGTACAAATTTGCGGGGTGGATTTAATATCCATAAAAAACTCATCTGCGATATGATCCCAATTGAGTCCTAACAACTTTAATTTTTCGTGTCTATCAAACTCAAAGGTCTCACATAAACGGTTCGATTCTGGAAGGAATGATAACAATTCGTGCGAGTTACTGACAAATTTTGTTAATTCGAAACCTCCACAATTAAATAATGAAATAAGTTCACTTGATAAAGCCTTGGCTTCGTCCATAGACAATACCGAAGTACCGATGTCATCCATATATATATCTTTTGTCACTACTTCTGCGGCGCGAGGATAATTTTGTTTTTCATCATTAACCAATTGCAAAATGGTGCGCATAGCTAGATACGGGCTGCTTGTTAAACCAAAGCAAACACGTTTGAATTGATAAATCTTAAATTCGCTTTCATTATCAAAGCGATACAAAATGCGTAAGAACGGACGATCTTGCGGGCGCGTTATTATTTGTAAAAACATTTGTTTAATGTCGGCGGTAATAGCGATGGGAAACAAACGAAAACTAAAAATTATTTCACTTAAGTCCTTTTGCAAGTTAGGCCCAGCGTGTAAACAATCATTCAATGATAAACCTGATGACGTCACGGCGCTAGCGTCCATAACTATACGTAACTTGGTGGTGAGTTTATCATCGCGACACACACCGTGATGCGGAATATAATATGCTAACTCATTCTGGCTATGCTGCGTTACAAGTTCGAGATAACCCTTTTGTAAATATTCTTTAATAATATCATCATACTTTAGGCGAAAAGAAGGATTCGATGTAAATTTGCGTTCGATAGCGGTATATCTGCGTGATGCGTTAGAAAAAGATTCTCCTAATACGCGCGGATCTCGTTTAAAGGGCAAAGGTACCACATATCTACCATCGTTATTTCTGGTAACGGATTCTTTGTAAATACGTTCACACTGGCTATCGCCGGGTGACATAAATGTTTGCGCTGGTGGCTCCTCTATGGCCCAGAATTTATCTAATAAATTATCCAAGCGCTCATCATCAGTATGCATTGCTAGAAAACTACTAGTATTCGATGACGTATATGTAGTATTAAATTGCGCGCAACCAATAATCAAATACCCAAATGCGGTTTCGATCGCGTCGGGTTTCCCCTTAGGACCCAATATTTTATTTCCACGTAATATCTCTGCAAATACTTCAGACCCCAACAATAAATCGATTTTGTCCGGCATGTAAAAACTATGGTCTGCGAGTGGCAATCCATTAATATAATTTAACGACGAGATATCTATATCTGTTTCGGGCAAATCATTTGAGATCTCCCTTAAAACCAGTGGTTGAATAGGAAGCGAAAACCGGTTGTCATAGTTTGAAAATAAAGTTAAGTTCGTACTACCAAGGACACCTTGTTCGCCATTTCCTATACCTCGCACAAGAGTATCGGAACCATAATTAAATATATTTAAATTAAGACGTTTACATAATCCCTTTGAAACAAAATGATTTTGCGACCCCATGTCAATTAATACTCGAACTTCATGCGGACAGCCCAGTTTATCTAATATGAAGGCACGCGCTGTACCAAGCAAAACCGTACGCGTACGATTCGCAGCTGTATTCAGGCTCTGTGCCTGTGCCGATACACTGCAGAATGAGACAGCGGCGGTACCGCTATTCTGTTCGCGCTGTGTACCTACATTGCACATCGGCCGGTAAGAAGCGTCAGAACTCGCAATGACAACAGGGGCGGCCTTGACCGTAGGTGAGGTCACGCGCGCGGGTCGCTTGTGGCTAGCTGGCGCGGCGGGCGGTTGGTTACTAACGTTAACATTGAGCTGGTTCGAATCCCAATGCAACATGGAATGATGTTTCTTGTTGCATAGTTTACATACAGAATTAGACCTACAATTATAAGTAGTATGATGAGAACTAAGACAATTGACGCAATAATTATTATTTTTAATAAATAAATATTTTTCTCGCGGTAACATGTTATTGAAAATTGAGCATTTATAAAGATTGTCGTGCTTATGCGCTTTACATAAAATGCATTTCAAGTTAGAATCGTTATTCGAATTACTGTTTACCATGAATGAATTCGAAAATGTATTACGTTGCACGGGAACCGGTTTACCTTTTTTATGATGCGGCTGGTCGTTAGTCCTACGTAATATTTTTGTTTGCTCGCGAATAAAACTTATGAATTCAGAATATTGTGGAATGGATTGTTGTCTGATACTCATCTCAAACAACCTAACCGTTTCACCATCGAGTATTTATTTATTTATTTATTTAATTGCGCGTATATCTTGATATTTCTCTATAAGCGTATCATAGATGAAGTGGTAGTTTTCTGCGGTCGGGTTAATGCCTAACCAAATATGTTCCGACTTTCCCTTTAATTTCGAAACTAAATAGCGTACACGTAAAGTATCATCTAAACTTGTATTATTATGTACCATCGTATTAAAACTTTCTATGAACATGGGAAACTTTTCGTATTCTCCATGAAATTCAGGTATACTTAATTTTTCCAACCTAATATTATTATTATTATTGTTAGATAGCGGAGCGGCGGGTTTGACGAAACTACCAAATTGTTCGAATGCTGAAGAAATATTGTTAAATAAATCATCAAATGCCCATAGGACCTCGTAATTAGGTGGGCGTGGTGGACTAGCGGAAACATAAAGTTTATTTAGTTCTTCTATGATACGATTGTATTCCAAACGTAACATGTTGACGTTTTTTGCGTTTGACATGAACTGCTTGTACCCCCTGGCGTCTGGAGAATTCGGTATCGAATCATGAAGCGTTTGTATTCTACTGAAATACGCATTACGTTTAGTTTCAAGCAAAATTATATTTTGTTCCAGTTCACCTTCTAACTTACCGCTAGACGCGGCGGCGGTGGAATTTTTTTCCCCTTTATGCATGATAGGAGGGTAGGTAAGCGGACAACTTACCCCGAGCAATTAAATAAATAAAATTAAAATTAAACAAATTATAGGCGATAACGATTCGTATGCGATGCGGGAATAACAAATTACAAATATATAATATTTGATATATATATAATATTTGACGAGAGAGTATAGAAAATTAACTGAGAATGCGGGTAGGTGCGTTTACGCAGTATGTATGAATTTGAATTACCGGTCAAATCCGGCTCGAAGGACCAAATTATGTAGGGGCTTTTTATTTTTCTTAAGGTGACGTGAGTCCAGGGCTTGGCCGTTTTCGAGGGGGTGAGGTGCGGGGCTTGAGAGGAGCCGGCGCGGTGTTGCCCCCTTACAAGCGCGCGCTCGCTGCCGAGATACCACAATATAGCGACTGTACAGTACAACAACCGTCAATACAATACAATAGTTAAAAATACTTACTTTGAAATTAAAATGATTGGATATCGGAAATTTGATATTGAAATAAACTAAGTACCTACTTATTGTTTTTCTTATCCTTATTATAAGTGTGAAATTAAGTTTATTTATGAATGTACGTCTGATAATCTACTGAAAACGATGTACGAGTATGTAAATATTATTTATGCGAAGTATTTTCCAAGATTGTTTCATGCTTGAGTATATTTTATTTTAATCCATCTGGAAATATAATTATAATGAAAACAAATAAACTACATATAGAAAGATATTTTTTAAAATAATGTAGTATTTTTTTTTATATCACTAATGTGGCAAACAAGCATACGGCCCGCCTGATGGAAAGCAGTTACCGTAGCCTATGAACGCCTGTAACACCAGGGGCGTACAAGTGCGTTGCCGACCCTATAAAAACCTCTTCACGCCCTTCTTGAAGAACTTCATGCTGTGTCTCCTGAGAAAACCTCGTTCATTCAACAGCTTGACAGTACGCGGGAGAATAAAAACGTGTGGCACTCGGGGACTGCCGCAGTAAAGCTAAATTGCATAGCATTTTTTATCAATTTATGCAATTATTAGGTTGGGGAAAAAGTCTTTTCGTATTTTATGTGAAAATTCAAAACATTTTTTAATAAAGTTTATTTACATTTAACTAAAGTATGTAGGTGCCATTTTGTTCGATAACTTTTTGCCATCTTGTAGGTACAGACATGATGCCATTACTATAGAAATTTTGGGACTTCTGTTCAAAAAACCACGACAAGTGGTTTTGGCAGTCTTCTCGTGATGTTAACCTGACATTGCCTAAATAATTCTGAAGAGACTAAAACAGGTGGAAATCAGAAGGTGCAAGGTCAGGACTATACGGCGAATGCATTAACACCTCCCAGTCAAACTCTCTTAATTTTTGCTGAGTGGCTAAAGATGTGTGAGGTCTAGCGTTATCATGATGAAAAATCACACCCCTTCTGTTAATTAATTCCGACCGCTTTCTCTCAACTTTTTGCTTTCATCTCATCAGTTGTTCACAGTAGAGTTCAGAATCGATAGTCCTGCCTGGCGGTAACAGCTCATAATGAATAATGCCCTTCCAATCCCACCATACACACAGCATCACCTTGTTGCGGGTTAACCCGGGTTTTGCCAGAGTCTGTGAAGCCTGACCGGCCTTTGACCACGACCTTTTTCGCACGTTCTTGTCGTACGTGATCCACTTTTCATCACCAGTTATAAGCTTCTTCAAAAACGGTTCGCTTTCATTACGTCTTAGTAAAGAATCGCAAATGAGTACACGGTTCATTAGGTTTCTTTCAGTGAGATCGTGAGGCACCCAAATATCGAGCTTTTTAGTGTACCCAGCTTTTTTCAAATGCGCCAAAACTGTTTTGTGGTCAATTCCTAATTCTTCAGCTACGTCATAACTACTGATATGCCGATCTTGCTCCACTTTTTCAAAAATGGCATCCATTTTATCCGTAACAGGGCGACCAGAGCGACGTGCATCTTTCACATCAAAATTTCCTGATTGAAAACGCTTAAACCAAATTTGTGCTACTCTCACAGACACTGCACTAGGTCCATAAACGTCACAATTTTTTTTCGCAGTTTGCGTTGCATTGTTACCTTTTTTGTAGTAAAATTTTAAAATGAATCGAATTTCTTCATTAGATTCACTCATCTTGACAGTAAAAAAAACAAATGAAAATCACACATTTACCTAATTTGAATTTGGAATTATCTTTTTTAAAATTTAAACTTTTTAAAGATATCAAAACCTGCCAGATACAAATGGTATAACCAAAGAGATTTTATTACAAGTTCATACATACTATAATGCGAAAAGACTTTTTCCCCTACCTATTATAATTATTTATTTATTTCATTGCTCGACATATATATACATATTGAGAATTTAAACTATATGTGTGTGTGTGTGTGTCGTACCATATACATACCTACATACATGTTAAGCAAACGCTTGGCACAGCTATATGGTAGGCGGAGTGGGGGGTGTTAAGTTTTATTTTCGTTACGGAATTTCTTGATTCGGTCGCCGCGCTCGAAGCCCGCGATAAAAGCTATGCAATAGCTTAAAAAATCTCTGGAACCGCACTGTACGCGACCACTTAGGCTCCCATGTTAGGATGAATTCACTGTCGATGGCGAGCGATGCGACTGTAGAAGGAGGCCGTGGGCATCATGTAAAATAACTCCTCTGAACACATCCCATGATTAATCTTCAACATGCGAGCAAGTGATGCAACACTGTCAAGTCGATGTTTGGGTATATTATGAAGAAGTAAAGAAGAAAGAAAATAAAAAGAAAACTATATTTATTATTTGTCAAATTAAAATAGGTACTTAGACTAACTAACTACCACGCGCCGGCATACACTATGATTTATGGCGCCGCGGCCAGCGAGTCTTAAGAAAACATAAATATATATATATATATACATTTTATTAATAATAGTTACAATCTACAGACCCCGGGGTCCGTACCTTTTGTTAACAATCATCTTTTTTTTGTCACAATTTTCTTACAATTTATTAATTGCTCGTCGCTGTTGTGCTAATAATTATACGATTGCCTAATACTACTTATCTAAATCCTCCTATTGTTTGCCTTGTAACCATGACAACCACGGTAGACCAGTCCCCTCGGCAGCACCCATTCACGAGTTGATACATGGGGCAGCCATTGCCGCGTTTAACCACTTTATTGGGAACGCGTCGACCCGCCACACGACACTACCACCAGTTTGGATACTTTAGTGAGCATGACTACCTGGACTGCCATGGCTGCACAGCAAAACTTCAGTTTATTTCCCTATTGTCCCTCTCCCCCCCTCCTACCCCACCTACCAGATACTTATATTGTTTGACCCAGCATATTCCGTCCATCACTGTCACTGCCTGATATTGCACTGGCGACATTTCTGTTTCAATGTTATCAGTTCTTTATGTCAGTCCATAGTCGCGTTCCTATTGCTTTCCCATAAATAAGCTCACTACAGTCTGTGTAATATACAGCTACAGGTGTGTCCCGAAACTGTTACCACTGCATGGCGGGGCGCTACTATACATTTGAAGGTTTATCATCGATGTTCTGATGATTACCACTGACTCGTAAGTCAGTTTGCTTCAAGAATGGTCAAAGTATATTACCGTAACCTTGATCAGTAGCTCTTTCTTGGCCTGAGTGTACCATCAACAGCCAACACCGTGTACCAGATACAAGGTGTTGTGATCTAGATTCATTTCTGCACAAGCAGTTACGGCATACATTTCAGGTTGAAATACAGTAGCATATTGATCCATACTTTGACTATGTTGTATGTCCTTAAAGAAAATGCCCACTCCAGTACCTTCAAATGTTTTGGTTCCATATACTCCATATGAGTATGTCTGGTCTGAGTGTAATGTCGATTCCATGTTTCGATCCTGTATAAGGCTTTCAACGCCTCCGCCTCAATGAATATATGTAATGGTAACAGGTCTAGGACCATTTCCATCGCTGCTGTAGGTGTGTGAAATGATCCCGTGGCTGCACAGCAGACTATTCGTTGCAGTTTCGTCAGTGACGTCTTACTTGTCACTTGTCGTACTTTCGACGCATCAACGACGGCGACCTGATTTTTTCTGTGTGTCTGAAATAAAATTTAAAACATTCATATTTCTCCAATAGACTACAAAACGTGGCCAGTTTCACTACTATTATAAAATAAAGTCCCCCTCCGCGTCTGTCTGTCGGGACGCGATAATTCAAGGAAGATTTATAATAAAGTTTTCACACGAAACATCTAGCATGAGAAAAATCCAAGAAACCGGGTCTCAGTAAAAAAAAAATGTATCACGTTGTTTTATTGTCCTACTGATATTTCTACACTGTGTTCATTTCGCGGCGTCCAGGCTGGCACAAGTACACAAGAATATTCGCTTCTGTATTTACTTATATTATTGTTACGGAATAATCCAATCAATTATATTGTTTCTTTTAAAATTACATAAAATATAATATCAATAATATTATAAATACTTACTCATCTGATGTATTTGAAGAAATAGACATGGCTTCGTTATTTTCTTTATTGTGACTCGACCAACTAAAACAACGAAACAAAATATTACAATTAGAATAATCTTTATTGAAAACACAAAAAAAAAAAATACAGTACAGGCATTTGCCTGTACTGTATTTTTACTGTACTGTATATTTTTTTTTTGTGTTTTCAATACAAACAAATATGATCACTAATAATAGATATTTATCTATTATTAGACTATAGATATATATATATATATATTAGACTATAAATAATAATAGATATTTGTTTAGGTGTCTAATAGAAATTAACTTTGTAACCTTACTTGAATACGGAACACTTACTTACCGTAGTGCAGCAGTTTTCCTTCCATTAGCCCTCACTGTCGCGAGACGACGGCGTCTCGCACGTTTAATTTTATTTTTTTTGTTACCCATTATTTTAATTTAATGACGACTTCGACAACGCGTTGAGCGGACGCGCGGCACAGGTCCCACCTCGAACATAGCTCCTAGAGCACTGACGTGACGTTATTGTGAGCGATCGAGACACGGGGAGGGTGCGCGAACGCAAAACGTTATTTGTTTTTATAATTATATTTTTATTTAATAAAGTAATAGCATAACACTCTCCTAATTAAAATTATGAAAATTTTGGTATAATTTCCATGTAAAAAGGTGAGTGTATTAAATAGATATATCTTTTAATTAGTGCAATTTAGAGAGAAGTTCGCGATTTTTTTCTATCGAGCCAAAAATGATTGATTGTGTTTTCAATAGCTTTTAACCCTGCAGAAAGGACTCAAGATTTCATATTAAAATTTCTAGAAACCAATTTGAAATAGTTTAAATAAAAAAGTTATTTGAATAAGCGTGTTCTCTGGACTCACTTCACCTTAAGGGAATTTAGTGGACTGTATTAGGGCGGATTATCTACACGACACAATTATGTGTTTTTGCACGATAGAGAGCTAGGTACACTAGAAATTACCAAACAAAGGGTACTCACCAAGTTTCACCAGCTCGTTCCACGAACACAATACAAAATTGGACGCGTAGATATGTGTCGAAATGCTGCGTATCACCAAGTACCGATTGATATGAGCGCGGCGCGGAGACAAGGGTTCATAAGCTCCTAAACCCTGTGTAACGCGTGTAACTTGCTCGGGGAATTCTGTTCTGTCGAATGTTGGGCGAACAGTGGTGCTCTCGTGGCGCGGCGCGCTCGCAGCGGCGAGCGCTCGGGAGCGTTCGGAAACGCTCGTATCGCGTCGCAGAAAGAGATGGCAACACTTGATGCGTGATTATTTTGCAAAGTAATCTTAGCGACCTCTATAGCTCTCTTTCTGGCGCGAACAGTAACGTATTGGATTTCTTCCGCTGGTCTTATTTCTCTGCAACGACATCGTTTCTTGGTGCTTAGAATATTTATAGGACTGCTATTGCCGGAAGATGGACGTCCTTTTTTTCTCGTTATTAGTGGTTGTCCCATTTTTATAAGAGCATCTGCCACGCGCTGTCGAAAATGCAACAGATCCAAAATATCTTTTTTTTTGGTATATTGCAAACTCTTGATATTCTAACCAGCTATTCGTTAGAGCTAAGTCGATAGCGTGGAATATCATTCGCAAAGTCCATTTCTTAGACCAAATGAAAATACGGTACAGCTAATCAAATGATCAGTCTTGTCTACTCTGCCCATGCCATCATTATAATATAATTGGATAAGTTCAGGACGTGGAATAGTTATGTATTCTTTAGATAATTTATTCCATCGTCGCGCCAAATCTAGATTTCCTATACCAACAAAATTCGAGGCTAAGACCACACCTTTTGTCCATCCACTTGACGAGCACTACATTCTTAGTATCATTGATGACTTGTTCGGAATATCCTCTCGCCTTTTTCCCCCCTTCCCTATCAGATAATAATGGAGGCTTTCCAAATCTATCTAATCTGATTGTTAATTCTACGTCAGAGAGTGGGGCGGTCCAAGTGAAATTCGGTACCTCGAATGGAAGATCTTTTCTCCATACTAAGTCTTGTTTTATTTTTTTTTATTTATATTTTATATATATATTTTATTTATTTATTTTTTTTTTATTTCAGCACTAGACCCTGGTTGCTCTTCCAATTCATCTTCTACATCACGTTCTATTGCTGGTGATTCGTTAGGATGTATAATGGCACTACCTACACGAGCCTCATTTACTAATGTAGCTGATAATATCTCGTCGTCACTTTCTTCATCAATATCCGAATCCATGCCATTTTCTAGTACCTATGGCGAACAATACATTAATATCTTTTTGTTTAGATAAATCCATGGCTAAAATAAAACAAAATAATATTGTAGTTTTCGACACAATAGATATTCGGTAGAAATGTATGTTACGACTATAGAGACCCGTTGTCCACTGAGATGGACATACGAAAAAATACATATTTCTCAAATAATACACATTATTTTGAATGTATAAAATCATAATACTAATCAATATACATGCATTACTCATAGAAAAAAATAACAACAATAATAACATAAGGAATCCTAAAAAAATAAAATAAAACTAAAGACTTACTTGCTCCCGGCGTAACTTTGAATATAGTCAACACTTGACTGGATATTTTAACCTACCTACATAATAATTCTTTGTTCTTTGTTTATAAGGTACATTCTTAGATTCGTTCCAAGTGTAATGTCATGCTTACATTAAATGTTTTATAAACATACAGTATGTTATGATAGGTACTAAATCATGTCCATTGAGATGGACACAGGGACCGAAGGGGTTAAATACATTTTTTTTTGTAAATATATACTTATGATACATAGAAAACACCCAGACTAACACAAACAAACATGTTTATGCACACAAATGTTTGTCCTATGTGGGAATCGAACCCACGAGCGTTGGTGTCGAAGCCGCGTCATTGACCGCTACGCCACCGAGCTCGTCAGTATGTATTGTTTGGCTGTGGTCTTATGCGATGTGAAGATATCTCCCTAGCAGTTGGACTAGATATGCTCTACCTCTCTTTCGGCAGAGCTTTCATTGTACGGTAATTAGCAGCAGTTGTACCACCTTTGACGTGAATCCCTCTTTAAAACTGCTTCCACAGGGCGGCAATTAAAAAAAACCGAATGATAACAAAATCGGGGGATACAGTTTGGTGTTACTGCTACAAATCTATCATCTCCATTCAAAATTCAATCACACCACTGGATAGATGAAGAATCAAAGAATTTATTACGCTAAGTAAGGACTATGGAACATCCCGTGGGGAAGGGGGAAGCGCTGCCATATTGAGATAATTTTAGTGCATATAACGTATTCACGTACAAGTTGATATGGAAAAGTATGAATTGTTAGGTAAAGTCAAGAGCTCATGAAGCTTTTCACTTGTAGTACGAGCCTTACATGGACAGCGATTGTAATAATAACGGTTCAGAGTCCACCGTGTAAGGCTTCACGAGTTCTTGACTGTACAATAAATAAAACTTATAAATAAATAGAATCGGGGGGCAGCTGCCCCCCCCTACCCCCCCCCCCCCCCCCTGGCGACGCCCTTGGTTATACCTACCTCTGGAACTGCTAAGTATACATTTTTAAATAACGTATAAGTAAGCATAGACTTCAAATATGATGTATAAAACTGCATGGAAATAGGTTCAGTGGTTTTTGGAATGGAAATATTCGATCTGGATAGGCTTCTGCGTAGGCTATTTAAGTAAAAGACCATGTTTGTTTTCATGATTTTTCTTGTTTAATTACACCCAATATTGCATCGTTATGACTGACACTAAGCTTAAACATTATATTTACAATATCTAGATTAACACTAAATTTGAAGTAAACTCAAAAAATATAATTTGCTATTTTACATAAATAAATTCATACATATCACGACTTTTTTTTATTGTGATCAGTATTTGATGGAATATTATCTGTGGAAATAATTAAGACTAAAAAACCAGTCTAGAGCGAGTCTGACTTTCGTAGCGGCCATAAAAGACATCTTATGATCACCACATCCATGATTTATTCATTGATTAAACTCTGAGCCTGGATCGGCGTATTCAGTATATACCATACGTTAGACCCGTGAATATCTCAAATGGTTTATATATTTATTTAGACTATAGAGGGTCAAGTTATACTGGTCGTAACCAGGGTCGTACTAGGTATTCAGTTTTTTACTGAACTGTTTGTTGTTTTATCTTAGGTTCAGTAAATGGTATGTTTGGTTCAATTTAAGTTCATACTGATTCACTCCCAGTTAACCCCTTCAACACGCAATGTTGGATAATTTTGAGAAATTCATCTGGTAACCATATTATTATGGTCCTGACATAAAGCGACCGGTTACCGTTCCCAGCTCTTGATATGATAAAATGAGTGCTTTTTTATGTGAGAGGGGGAAAATCAGCATGTGGATCACCTGATGGAAAGCAATCCCCATCGCCCATTGAGATCAGCAACACTAAGGGGTCGCCGATCCGTTGCCAGCCTATACTCCTTCCTTTCTGAGTGTACGGAATAAAGTACGGTTTGCTTTGTATTACACGTACCGGCTACCTGTAAGCCGGTAATCCGGTTGTTTATGTAAGCACCCAGTGAACCACAGATTAAATCAATTTGTACAAACGTGATCACAAAAATAAACAGTTAACTAAATTATTGTATAACAGCTACAATCACAAGATTCACAAGTATGATACTCGTACGTCGACTACTCACTCATTTACAATTATTATGTACAATTTCATTAGGTCAATATACACATATATCTTTGTACATAATCAAGCATTCTGTGATGACATTATTGTTTTAATTCAAGTGAACAAGCGCTAACGATTTATGTAATAAATCAATAAGAAACGGATAAAGTTGAGCACTCTATTCATAATAAGTACAACCTAATTTAGTAATAATTATCGCATTCCGACGTCACAATGTAGGGTTACGGATACGATCGAGAGCTCTCCAGACAGAAAGGTGTCCTTGTACTGGGTATGTTAATTTGATTTATTAAAAACTTTATAACTTACTTACAAAAAATAATAACTGTGATCCGTTATGGTATAAAAATTGGTCATTCCATTTATTACAAATATGTAGGGGAGCAAGGGGTTTGTTGTAACAGCCGTAAGTAGTAACAGGTACGTTTCACCAAGACCTAAAACTTTATTGACGTATTTCTTTGACTCGAATTGACCTATAAATCCCACCGCATCTTTTCGCCATACCCTTTTTCCGATCGCGATTTGTACTCTTCGACGAGCTGGAAACCGCCTCGCGGTAGGGTCCTCTCGGGGACCCTCGCCAGCCCGCCGCAGACTACACACCTTCTCCCTTCTTTCTCCTCTAGCGATCCGTTTGCTTTTAAAGCCATCGTGGCTAAAAGTCAGTCTAGGTCAAGAGGAACGCGCGTCGGGCATCAAAAAAAATTTTTCGCCATAACCATTGTCCCGCCAGATGGCTCAATGAGCGTATGTGTGCACGAGATTAATTTTGACCACGTAATGTAAAAACATTACCCTGATCAAAATAAATCTCGTGCACACATATTTTAGTTAGTTTAGTTTAGTTATATGTTCGTAAAATTTTGATTGTCGTCATTACTATCGACTAATTTCAAACTTTCTATGTTTTATTTATATTCAAATGTATCTATCTCTGATAATGTGTACCAATTTCGGATTTGTTAAGTCGATTAAATAGTTAACTTGAAAAATGTTGAAAATCATACCATGGGGTTTGTAACAAAATCTTGGCGCTTGTTGTAATGTTACAACAAGCGCCAAGATTTTGTAATGTTACAACAAGCGCCAAGATTTTGTAACAAAATATGTGTTTTTGTTACAAAATTTTACAACACATTACAGTTTTAAATTGTAACGGTTGTTGAGATACAATTATCACTTTTTCTTTTGTTCTAGAATGAGGGTGTGTAAAAGTAAGTCAGAGTGCGCAACACCAAGTCAAAAGGTCATAAGTAGTGTTTAACTAATTAACATTAACAGATAATTACTTTATTTTTGCTGTTGATTTCTTAAAAAGTAAATTTCATTTGCTTTTTGATAAAAATTACTTAGTATTTTAGAATGATGTTAATTTTGTAGCTAATATACATAAAATAAATGAATGAATGATTATATTATCTATATATTTCGTTCTTTTATTATCATTACTACTTGCCCCAGTAGATGGTACAATTTGTCCGTACGGGGTAATTTGTAACACCGCACTTCCTCTAGAAAAGTGTTGATTGTGAAATAATGAACCATAGTTATGATAGATTTTATTTGATTTGGTAGTTGAAGAGTTACAGCATCCATCTATGTTTATATCTATGTACAATTTAACTAATAGATCTCAAGATATATTAGTTTTTTATGAAAACTCTTACAAGAATCCCCTCGCTCCCCTACATAATTTTAAACCACGCAGTTAGTTGGTTTCTATCAACGTTACACTGTATTACACCTGTAATAGAACAAACTTGACAATCAAGCTTTACTTATTTATTACTTCACACTTCCTCATTTATTTGCTATATTACACTGTTACCTGCCTACCATTAACAAGCCATTGTCATGCTGAAAAATCTCACAGATTGAACATAAAGACATATTTAAACATTGTTAAATGAATTTTAAACTTTTTTTAGAGTCAATCTCATACAACGCATATGTTCTTATAATATCTACAATATCTACAACAGATAAACACACGGACGGCTCATTCATTCACCAATACTTCTATGAAATACTGAATTTAACTACACTATGGAAACTTGACTCTAGCTTCAAATACATACTAACGTTATGTACAACATTCTAATTAGACAAATCCTCTATCAATTCACTCGTTTGGTTCTCCAAAATTGTTGAAATATGATGCTCCGGGTCACAACAATTTGGAGAAGAATGTGTTCGGAGCTGTCATCCTCGAAGCTTCAAGTAGTCGTGGATAAGTTGCACCAAGGAACGGCCGAAAGGCAGCCCTCCCTGTTTCTTCAGGACTAGTCGTTGCCTCTTGCGTCGATTCATCCTGAGTGTCTAAAGAAGAATCACCATTGTTAGAACTCCCTGCACCTAAATGCAGTTTTCGTGTATGCTTCTTTAGGTCAAAATTCCTACAAAACCCTTTCGCACATATGCTACAAGTGAAGGGTTTCCTTTCATTATGCGTGTGCATGTGGAAGGTCAAGTTATAGATCTGATGGAAGGCTTTATTACAAATACTACACTTGTAGGCCTTCTCTCCGCTGTGTGTTAACCTGTGATTCTTGTAGTTCCCCTTTTGATGAAATCCTTTACCGCAGAACTCGCAAACGAAGGGCTTGTATCCAGCGTGTATGCGGGCATGAGTGTTCAGGGTAGAAGAACGATTGAATGCCTTTCCGCACGTGAGACATTTATGTGGTTTTTCTGAGGTGTGTATAATTTTGTGCCTGCACAGAGTTGAGGCTTGCCGGAATCCTTTTCCGCAGATCTTGCAGACAAAAGGACGAGCTCCAGTGTGCACCGGCATGTGACGGGTCAAATTGTAATGTGCGTTGAACACCTTCCCGCAATCCCCACAAGCGAAGCTCTTGTTCTTCGCTGGGGATGGTGTCGGGCCTGTTGTTGAGGAAACTGCGTGGTCCGCGGCCGGTGCTCTCGGACTCGGTGGTCTTTGAACTGGAGACGCCGGCGCCGGGGGTCTAGGCAGGTGTAACTGATGAGCATACGTCAAGGAGACTAAATCTGGACCATAATACAACAACGGGTAGTGAGAGGCGAGTTGCCTTCTCGCAGCGGGAATGTACTGTTTAAATGCTGAGTCTAGTAGCTGTGCTCCATAGGACAGAAACCCTGGTGGAGGATGAGCTTCAGGAGAGACTGACTTCTTTCTGTCAGGTTCCATGAGGCGTGCTATGGAGAAGTTGAGGACAGGCGTGGCGGGGGTGTCTGGGGACTTGGCTCGGTCCGGCGAGGACTCTCGCGGCCCGTCCGCCCGCCCGCTGCTCTGGAACGGTTGCATGGTGCACCAATTACATCTGGAACAACGAATTAAGTAGCTTATTAATAGAGTTATATAATATTCATACCTACTGAAAGCCGTTTTCTTATTCAACGCTTTGAAAGTTTTGGTTTTGAAGAAACTACTAATCCAAGAGTTTAGAGAGGTTTTTTTCTTGCAATATCAAGTTGTGAAATTGTTATAGTTTTATACCACAAAGGTATACAAAAATAAGCAAACGATCGGCCCGATGGAAAGCAGTCACCGCAGTCTATAGACTTGTTTAACACCAGGGACTTCACAAGCGCCTTGCCCACTCTGTAATTGCCTACTGCGGATTTGCCATGAGGCATAGGATCACCTAGTGCCTGGTGATTTAGATGTACGTTGTTAGATCAGTAAGTCATCATTTCCTTTATTTATACGTTTAGTTAGCCCAGTCAATTTCCGAATTTTTCCGAAAGAACACTCAGCCAGTAATCGAAAGGTAGTGGGTTCGAATCCCGCCTAGGCGGGGGAGATGAACATTTGAAAAAATAATAATAATAATAATATAAAACTGGATACACAGGCAGGTGCAAGGATCGACTGGACTCTCTCTGTCTCTCTCTCTCTACACGCAGAGATGTAGCGTCTCTTTGCGTTCTATAAATTATACCACGGGGAGTGCTCGGATGAGCTGTTTGATTTGATACCTGCCGCTGAGTTCCTCTATCGTACCTACAACTCGCCATACATTAAAATTCCATCTATAATCATCTTCATAATTGGCGATCAACTACAGTACGATTCCTAAGACATTTTATAGCACGAACGGTGAAAGTGGAATCAACTTCCGTCAGCGGTATTTCCGAACAATTACGACATGGGAGCCTTCAAGAGACCCTTTGGTGTTGATGGTCTCCTTGGGCGGTGGTGATTGCTTTCCACCAGGTGACCCACGTGCTCGTTTGCCCTCTCATATAATAAAAGGTTTACAAAAGAGTTCACAAAAGATGATACTTATTTCATTTAAACCAATTTTAACATAATATAATATCATTACTATATGTTCGTAATAAGGAAACCCGTGTAAACTCTGTAGTATTTCAAAAACTTAATTTAAATGTATGTAATTATTCTCGTTCCGATTTCATTGCACCAAGGAAAAGTGCCCGAAAATCAATAAATTACATACATTGTTTGGTGAGCTTAAACAACAGAAGCTTTGGGGTGTAAGGCTCCCAAAGCTTCTGTTGTTTAAGCTCACCAAACAATGTATGTATGACAAACCAAAGCCAAGCTCACCTGCACATGGTGCGCTCTGCCGAGAGTCCGACTGGGGAAGTACCATCCTCGCTGCCAACTCCTCAACTCTTTCCTTTCTGGTGATCTCACTTCCTTGCAGGAACACAACCCTTCAGGGTTCTCAAAGGAATTGCTATTTGGCTGCGATACTCTGTGAGGTGGAGGTACTTCCCCAGTCGGGCAGTTTACAAATACGCTATACCCTACCTATCTTTTGCCAGAGCCTTTTTAGTCAATCAGCTGGGTGCACCACGTGCAGGTGAGGTTGGCTTTGGCTCTAGAGATCGTGGTGAGCCATTTACAGTCTAAAAACCGAAGAACATAACCGAAGTGATTGTTTTAGTTTATAGTTATACCACAGTATAAGTAATAAGTAATAGTACTAACGGTTATAGTATAAGTAATACTGTGGTTATACCAACGAGTTGCACGGCACGGCAGTTGAACTTCATTTGACTAGCTTTCTTTAGGCTTTTAATGCCTTATTTGCCATATTGCTGTCTCTCACATTGCTAAGAGGGGACGTCAAATTGCAAAAGATTTTTCTGATTAAATTTGTTGTGAGTTCCAAGCAGTCGTAGTTTTACCCCCGGGACTGCAGTGGGCTTCATTGTTCATTGTCTTTTTTGGTGGTCGCCGCTGTTAATCCTGGCTACACAGGAGACACAGTGGTGGGAATGTGTGGTGGGCCCCCGTAATACGGTATACCACATATGTTTAGTCTGTATGGTATATATTCTATGGGTCTATTGTTGTGTCCGTACTGTACAGTACATTGCCTGAAATAAATGAATAAATAAAAATAAAATTATCGAATGTCAAGGAACGTCGTTACTTGATAACGTTTACAAGTAACAGAATAGCGAAAGATTATTATGAAAATCGTACCATTTTGTCAAATGCATAAAATATTTGAAACCCTAAACTGTGAATTAATTGTAATGCAATAAACAATTGGTCGAAAAAGCCCGACCAATTACTTGCATGCACCGCGAACATATTTCGCGGGTTAACCGTGCGTCGGCCGATTGTACCGCGGCAATTGTCGTCGCCCCCCGCCGCGTCTTTGTTTCAGCGGGGTAAAAAATACCCGTATTGTTTTGAGGGCTATAAGTGGTTAGTAGAGCGAGGGTTTTGTGGCTGTTATGTATGAGAGTCGTGAGTGTTTGAAATTGTTAGGCATCTTATTAAAAAAATGCAATTTGTTCAGTTAAGAATTGTGGCACTTGATGGGCCAGTGAAATTTGTCCAAGAATATTTATTTAAGTATTTATTGATAGGTACATATGATGTAGGAATCGAGAAATTGACATGTCGCTCTTTTTGCTAAATTACTTTTTTTTACAGCACTAAGGTGGCAAACAACCGTATGGCTACGCTGATGAAAGCAGTTTCCTCACCCTATGGAAGTCAGTAACAACTGGAATCCTGTAAAAACCTCCTTACCGCCTTTTTTGAACACCTCTATACGGAAGTCTCTTGGGAAAATCTTATCAAGCTGATTATTTCACAGCTTGAGGGCTACCACCAACCCACAGTTGAGCAGCGTGGTGGAGTATGCTCTAAACCCCTTCGATTGAAGAGAGACCAGTATTCCAACAGTGGGATCATTACGGGTTAATGCCGATAAGAGCTACAAATCCGGTTATTATCGGTAGGAGTATAAACTTCCTACCGATAATAACCGGTGCGAGTTTAAAAGAAGGCCATTGGCATCATGTCTAATAATTCCTCTGAATATATCCCACTGGACAGTCACAACTCACAAGTGCAGTAGCACCTACATATACAAATTTAAATCAAATAAATATTCCTAGGTTACGTAAAAACCTTCAAAATCTGTAATTACAAAACTACGCCGCCTTAAAACATGATTCTGTTTACTGTGGTTCCCAACGGGGCAAAGATAGTTCTCCGTGTGTGATTTATTGGGAATAACAATTATTTATATTCTGCAGTCTGTTTGGGTCAGACAAATAACTCTATAAGGAGGCGAACTTTAAGTAGTGTTGACGAGTTAAAGTTAATAATTAACTTAGCATTCTATCGATTGTAAAGTCAAGGATCACAAGTGCAGTACCTTACTTTTAACTTTGAATAAAATACGCGTTTATTACTAAATTAAAACAATGCGATCGGCGTAGGCTACCTATTTTCTTTCCGAATCCGTCTATAACACAGAATAAGAAATAGTACAAGTATATATGTAGTACAATACATCAATATTTAAACGTACAAAATGTGTAACTGATGTCAATATCGTTCTATTCGACGCACGGAAAAAAAAAACATAATTAGTGGTAAAAGTATTCCCCAAACCATTTCAATGGTCGCGAGGACCCCAACCCGTCTCGACATCAAAAACCCATTCATACAAACCAATCCGTCCGTCGAATGTTTGCAAACGATTTGCGTACAATGCGCGTTTGTACCGAAAGGGTACCACCGACCCGTCAACCCTCCGACGCTGCTTTCCAATTTACTTAAAACAAGCACAATGGCTCTCAAACGGTGCTTTTGTCTCCGCCGTGACTCCCCAACACTTGTATTACTGTCCCAGAGTCAATTTCTCGTTGCATTTATAAATTGACATTCTGGTGACTTCAAGATGTCGTAGGTAAAAAGGTGGTTGGTTGTTGACAGTCGAGTTCTTGGCGGCAGTTCTGTGCCTGTGAACATGGAACTACTTAAACGTTTGTAAAAACTATATCTATATATATTTTTTTGCTGTATAATTTTTTTTTTGATCAACTTTAATGAAAAAAAATATAACAAAATTTGTAATATGACTAACTTTTATTATTATTTATGTTACATTTTCATTACATTGGGGCCATTCATTTATTACGTAAGACGTATGAATGAAGATTTAGGGGGGGGGGGGGGGGGGGGGGGTCAGCCATGTCTTATTTTTTCTTACAAGGGGGTGGGAGGGAGTCTTGATAGTTCTTACGTAAGATGACGACGTGTTTATCAAACTAGAAGCAGCACTATTATTAGAGATGTTACAGTGGTGGCAGATCCACTTTACCGAGTGGGTTTTGAGCCCCGGGACTGAAAATCTTATGTAGGTAAAGATTTTCAGATGTATGATTTTAAGATGAATGATTAAAACCAAAGTTTATTATTACCAAGAAATAAAAATTATTAGCACCTTTGTAAGTACAAATAAACCTTAGATACTATAAAAAGATAATATTTTTTATAGTATGTTTAAATAATTATTATATATATATATATATATATATATATATATATATATATATATGTGTGTTTTTATAGTATATGTGTTATTAAAACATATTTTTTATAGTATAGGTATGTTAGTGATATTTGGGAAGTATGAGGGATAATTTTTGGATATATTAGGGATGGTTATGAGATGACAATTATTTTAAAATATTTTTCATTTAATAAAAGTAAATTTCATTTAATACAACAGGAATAAACGAGAAATAGTTTTGAAATCGACCTAGGTTCACATTTTTTTATATCAAGCAAAGTGAAGCGAATTGTTTAACGAATAGGATAGGTTAAGGCCTGTAATGTAGACGGAATTTATAATCGAAATTCTGTATCGAAATGTCGAACGAAATCGGTTAAATAGCCTCTGAGATATTTCCTATAACTTGAAAATAAGTATTGCATTATTACACGCAGGCGGCTGTTATGATTTTGATATAACTTGCTAAATGAGTAAGTTGTGTAAGTACACATAAGTACTATTCACATATTAGGGGGCTTCGTAGTTGGTTAATAGATTTGCCTCGAGATTGAATTGAAAATAAATCGAGAACACGTTTGCGACGAACGACTAGTAAATTATCTGACTTTTCCACAAGCAATATGTAGGTAATTATAATATAAAACATAAGGACTTCGATCGAGTAACGGTCGTAAGTCGCGCGGTCGTGAGACAAAGCGACCGGGCTGCGCAAACAATGCGCATTGTGTCGCGGGTCGCGTTCCGCACTTTTGTCGTGTTGGCTCAACATGCGCGCACTTGAGCGCACCTGGACTAAATATCGGAAGTGGCACAAAAAAATCATATGCTTACGTAATTAATCCATAAGGAATTTGCCGAAGTACGAAATAATTCAATGTGAAATTTCAAATCAATTTTACGCGGTACACTATCTATCTTACTATCAAAAATTTTCAAAATTGTGTTTCTAGAAACTTAATTTACATTTGTAAACTTAATTTAAATATAGTAATTCAAGAAACAGCTACATGTTTGAGCCGTTTGGGGTCTCTACCATGGGGCCGTGGTCAGCCCACAAATTATTTATAGACATTTCTTGGTCAACACGCCCTGTCACCAGAAGACTGGTCATTACCTTGCACCATAGAGTAAATAAATTAATAGTCCCTGCCTTGTATCGCTATCCAGCGAGGTACCTAATGCTGCTAATATCCGGGGAACACTGCCGACAGCCAACGAACTTGGGAATATTTTTTATTTGTAAGTAAATTTCTGTTTATTTTCTTACATAACGCGTAACTTTTTCTTTTGTTTGCACATAAAATAAGTAAGTTTTTAGATAAAAAAATAATGATTTTTAAGAAAAAATAAAAACCGACTTCAGCTTGCAACAGGGCAAATTTAAGGGTCTCCATCGATTTTTCTGGGATCACCAGACCCTGATTTGGTGAATATGGGACCACCTCGCAATCATACCCTTTCAAATAAAAAAAAAAGAATTTGACCTTACGTGCTTATAGAATTTAAGAGTTTCCCTTGATTTCCCTGGGATCCCATCATCAGATCCTGACTTGGTGAATATGGGACCACCTTGCAATCATACCCTTTCAAATAAAAAAAAAAGAATTTGACCTTACGTGCTTATAGAATTTAAGAGTTTCCCTTGATTTCCCTGGGATCCCATCATCAGATCCTGACTTGGTGAATATGGGACCACCTTGCAATCATACCCTTTCAAATAAAAAAAGAATTTTGAAAATCGGTTCACAATTCGCGAAGATATCAAATAACATACATACAAAAAAAAATATCAGTCGAATTGAGAACCTCCTCCTTTTTTGAAGTCGTTTAATAAATACACTCGTAATAATAACAATCGTAATATGAAAATTTGGAAGATAAAATAATAAAATTCTGTATTATAAAATTCGTACAAAAACGTTTCGTCTTTATGATAGATAGTTATGTAAGCATTTTAAGTAGAGGTAGTAACTATTATGTAATCTGTGGTAGAGGCATGCAGTCCTGGCTGCGCTAGGCTTTACTTGCTTTGTTCCTTGTGTCGTGGCGGCCTTGTGTCATATCTTGGTTTTTATACCCAACTCCTTACTGATCGGCTCCATTCCCGCTCCTCTGTTCTTTCAATCGGCATGAAAGTAAATAAAAAGTGGTTAGAAACTTAGAAGTCGATCTTCCCGTGTCTCCATCTTTCGGTCGTTATTGAAATTTTCTAGGTTAGTCTGTATTGAAAGTTTCCGGCTAAACTGTTTTCCTTTAAACTTATGCCGTGTCGCCTTTATGCTAATTTTCTTATGGAAATTATGAATTTGAACAGACACCATTCTATTCTCTGGGAGTGTGTACTTTGGCGACGGAAGCGGGACGACATGACATGTTGAATTCATTGCATGGCGCATCCGGAATACTACACTATTCTGTCACCAAATGCCACCAAATGGTGGCATTTGGTGATGTTATTGAAATCGATGTGTTACAACTCAATGTTTTAGGTCCCCAACAGTGTTTATAAAATATTTAAAATCTTTGGTGCACGACAATTGACCTTCACTTAACTAATCACATCTTTAGGCTTTTAATACCTTAGGTATTTGCGATATAATATATTTATGTCAAATTCTAAAAGCTTCCCACTGCCACAGAATAATATACACTATACTAATTTCTTCTGATTCAATTCGTTATGAGGTCTAGTAGTTTTACCCTCGGGTCTACAGTTCCCACTGCTCATTGCCATCTTAGTGGTCGATGCTGTAACCCACACAGGAGACATAGAGATGGATATGTGCGGAGGGACTGCCCTTATCGGTTCCATTACCTATTTATAACTCTCTCTCTCTCCGCGATACCGCCTCTCAGTCGAATTCGTAAGAATTATTATCCTTCCGTTATGTCCTGCGACCGCCCCTAACATTGCCACCCTAGTCCGAGCAACCATGGCCTTAGGGAAATCCACCTCTGACGTTGGGGGTCATCATCATTGAGCTAAAGTGAACTTCACTTGCACGTATGCAATTAACTAAAAAGACTGGCAAAACCATATGCTTGGTTACCAACAAAAGTAAATAATAAAACATAACCCTCTCATTTCCGTCAGTCGGGTACAAATAACACATTCCACAAGAATGAAGTCGCTGAGGAAGTTATTATATTTATGCGTGTTCATCACAAATCATTATTTCGATATTCATCATTATAATCATCAAAAATCATTGACGAGCTCGGTGGCCGACAGGTTATTAATGGCCACTTTGATTCCGAGGTCACGGGTTCGATTCCCGCATAAGACAAATATTTGTGTGCATGAACATATCTGTTAGTCTAATACACAGACTATGTATTATATGTTTGTATTTAAAAAAAAAAATAAGTACAATATCAATTAATCATCTAGTACCTATAGTACATGCTATGTTTCGTTTGGGTCAGTATGGCAGTGTTATTTGTCAAAGAATAATTAATATAAAACATTTATACTTATTTCTAAAATGAATAATGGCAAAAAATAATGTCGAAAAAATATGCTAAAGTATCAAATGTTAAAGTATAAAATATCTGACTTTTCATTCCACAAAGTGTCGCAGCATCCCGCCTTATCTCCACAATCTTATCACATCATCTCAATATCATAATTGCGACTTTGACGCCTTATCGACAATGATCGCATCTAATCTGGCACAGCCCTGATTAGACAGGTTAAATCACTTTACAAGCAAAAACAAATTATAATCCAACCGCTTTAAAGTTGAAAATTGAAGAGCACCTATCAAAATTATTTAGAATGACACTCTATTTAAGTATCCGTAGGGTAACATAAAACATCTCAAACAAATCTCTATCTTATTGGGATTAAGGTTTAAATTCCTAAGTCACTGTTTTAGTTTATCTTGTCTATATTTGTCAATATAATTTCAATCTTATGACTAAAGGCATGAGGTATATTTTTATGTGAATGGGTTTTTAACAAGATGTCAAGTAGGGCTGTACGAGGGGAGCAGATGCAGTGATTACGAAGATATTAGTGATATTAGAATTGTTAGAATATTAAGTTCGCGTGTACTTGATATGTCGAGATGATTATTAATAAACTTTTTCTTATAAAAGCGCTCTTGTCGGTATAATTGTTAATTTTTCTACCTATTCGGGTGGCAAAGAAGACAGGTGCCCGATTGATGCCAACTCTTTTGCTCCACAACGATGTAAGAGCACGTGCTAAGTCTAAAACTGTTATCCGATTATCCAATGGAAAACTTGTCTTCTTACTCTTAATATCCTATCAATATGTAAAAGTTTGTGAATATGGATGTTTGTTACTATATCACTAGTTGGCTGAATGGATTTGGATGAAATTTGGCCTATACAGAATACCTCCCGTGCTTCGGAGAACACGAGCAGCCGTCGGCCCGGCTATTGTCATTAGATGACAGTCGTTAAGCCATGTTTGTCATGTCTTTGCGACAGGAAGGAGTTGCTGCGTTGAAAACAATGGCCTCCGCCAACCCGCAGTTGAGCAGCGTCGCCGTGGAGTACGCTCTAAACCCTTTCGATTGAGGGGGGACGTGTATGCCAGCAGTGGAATGAATTCGCTGTTGATTCAGATAGAATACTTATGAACTAAATTGGCATATACCATGGATTAATTTAATTTAATTTACAATACTACGTTTGATGGCACAAGTACTTTTCTCCCGGTCCTTGTGTGAATGCGATGGAAACCTTTTTGTCTGTAGTTTTCTCTGTGTACGGTGATCAATTTTTAGGACCAACCAATGGACCTCAGGGTTGTCAGGTTGAGCGAATTTGTCGCTGATTGGGCTACTTGAGGCCGCGTAGCAGCGACAAAAAATTTTAATTGGCGATTTGTCGCCGATTGAGCTACTTCAGGTTCCCGGTGGGCGACATAGCATCATATGCTTGTCAAAATACGTGTAAAAAAGGGGACGATCGTTTTCCGTGTCATTTCAATTTTGTTTGATTTTTTTAAAAAAGTTTGGATGAGTTTTAAAAAGCTAATTTAAATTTCACACAGCCAGCGGCCATTTCTACGACTTGACGCCCAGGTTCTAGGATTTGGGCGATTTGGGCTACTTCATATCTCCATTTCGGCCTATACTATACCATGGTGAGTGCTCTGAAGAACTGTTTTCTCTTCCTCCCCTTTCCGTCACAGAACGTCACGTGCAGGCTCGCGATATCACAAGTTTACCGTTGGGATCATTCCTTCGCGTACTAAAAAGTTTGGCAACTCCTATCTATGTCGCACTACTAAAAAGTGGAACGCGTTGCCGGCATATGTATTTCCTCATTCATACAATATGGGATCCTTCAAGCGAAGCGTGAAGAAGCATCTTGTAGGCCAGCATGGCAGCGTCAACTGACAAGAAATCAAGGTCTCTTGTCCGTTGCCGTTGCGATTGGGGCTCCTCTTTTCGCTTACCATCAGGCGAAGCGGAGCCAATATGCTGAGCTAATATAAAAAAAAAACTTCAAATTGCAAATTGGCGATTTCGGCTTGCGAGCATCTGACTTGCTGCATCGTGCTGGAACTATTTTTATGTTAATAGCAGGTAAGAACTCGTGGCAGTAAAAAAAATACACTTTGAATCATAAAATTTTATATTTTTCAAATAGTCAATTGAAAGGAGATTCAATAAAAACCTAAGTATCTCGACTGTATTCATAATTTTTTTGCTATCCAAAATCATAAAGCATAAGTCCTTATTACGCGTAATCGAAGTCATTCCGGTGACATCTGTCAAATCAAGACGCCATTACGGTCCCATTGCGGGAATTTTGGCGGGAATCAAATCTGCCAGCGACACTCATCACTAATCCGCCCTAAACATAAATGCAGCGTCTCGTTCACCCTTGTGGAAATTAGTATATCCATCTCGCTCGCAATCCTATAATCCCGTATTAAAATTAGCCAGTGTATGTTGACCTTAGGAGATTTAGACGTGTGTTGAATCGTGTTGTGTTTTAAAGGGTCTAGATGTTTTGGTTCTATTTATTTGTGTTATAAATGTGGTAAATACGATTTAGAGATCGGGATATTGCTGTTAAATTGGAGCTTGAAGGAAAAATGACACTTTCAAATTACCCTTTGTATAGTGTTCATAACGAACATACAACCACTATGCCGCTATACGCAATAGTCGCAAAAACGTCGCGTCAGCGCAAAAAAAAATAAACTTCGACCACGAGCAATGACCTGACTGCAAATCACTGTGTCGACAAATAACACACACGACACACTAGTTAATAATTACATTAGTGTATAGTAATTAACATTAGTATATAAGAACATTTATTTGTAAATAAAATCTTAGTCATTATCCAGAAACCGTGTTTGACTCGAGCAACACCTGAAGTACCCAACAAGCAGTTGGAAGAGCCGGAGGTGGCTATACCTGTCCAGGACCACTCTGGACGGAAGACTCTCATGAGTTTCAACATCCTCTCACTGTGGCCAAGACACCCTTAGCCGTCAGTACGACCGGTCTTGTGAGTCTGCTCGACCGGCAGTGAGAAAACCATTTCCTGTGTACATTGCACGACGTACACACACCCTATTCCTACCCAAGTTCCGTCTGTTACTATAGGTCTCTAGTAATAGATATCCCGTACATATTTATATACGTATTGATATACAACGTTATATTCTAACGTTGCACACTACCGGTTTCGCCGTCACATATATGGTTAGGATAGGGTGGTAGGGACAATAGGGGAAGTCGGGAGAGTTAGGAGGTAGATAGGATTACGTAGGCTGCAGTTGTATAGTGAGTACACCTTGACGTACATACTACTTACTCTTGCCATCTCATGTATGGTTGGGATAGGGTGGTAGGGACGTTAAGGCATAGTAGGGAAGAGTTAGGAGTACAGTAGGCTACATTTGTGTGTGTGTACACACACACACAAATAGAGGTGTGGACAGAGAGGTAGGGAGTGCAGCTAGGTAGGCTAGCTGTTCTTTTCTGTACAGTTGGTGGTTGCGTTCATGTATGTTGGCCGCCGACTGTACATATAGGGAACCCTAAAAAGTACAAGATTACAGTATAGTAGTAGCAGATTATCTCATATTAGCGACGTTTTAAAGACGATGGCAAATTTATTTCGAATATAAATCGAGACTGGAATACCAGGTTTTTTTATGCTACGTCGAGAGTAAAAAAGAATACGACCCGCCTGATGTGAAGCGGTTACCATAGTGATATCAACGCTCGCAACATGAAATAACGCTCGCGCGCCGCCACCCCCGTTGCCAACACAGCAATTTCATCTTTCCTTGTGACCTCAGACCTCACTCACTCGCAGGAACACAAGAATTCGCCAAGTTAGTATAATAGTCGCCCAGTTATAATTTTAAACCCTCAGTTAATTACAAGGTACCCATTTTATTGTAACAAGTACAACAACAGTTAAATTGAGATAAGTATTTATTCCGTGTAAGTTTATATCGGCTTGTTCTCCCCCATGTTTATAAATGTTGTAGGGGTTTAGGCGTTTAGGGGAGGTTTCGGAAATTACGTCATTAACATTAATTGTCTCGTACGATAGAAATATTATGATTGAAATATTTGTATGTTTGAAATGAGGGGGCGGTTAGGACTCAGGAGTGGTGATTCACTGAGTTAAGGGTTTATAAATGCAACTGGTTCACTTGACTAGCCAACCCGCTGTTGAGCAGCGTGGTGAAGTATCGCTCTAAAGCTCTTCGATTAAAGAGATACCCGTATCCCAGCAGTGGGGTGTAAGTGGTTTGTCAACATCTTTGAACCAAATCCAACTTCACCTGCACGCGGTGCACCCTGCTGACTGACAAACGAAGCTCAGGCGAAAAGAGAGGTAGGGAGCGTAATTATAAGCTACCCGACTGGGGAATGTACCTCCACCTCACAGAATACCACAGGCAAATAACAACTCCCTTGAGGGCTGTTGTGTTCCTGCAAGTGAAAGAGGTCACCAGAAAGGAAGGAGATGCTGCGTTGGCAGCGGGGGGTGGCGGCGCGCGAGCGACATTTTATGTTGCGAGCGTTAATATGGCTACGGTAACCGCTGCACATCAGGCGGGCCGTTTGCTTGTCTGCCACCCGACGTAGTATAAAAAAACAACTTCATTATTTGGGTTTATAAATGCAACCACCTGACTATCCGACCGGCAGTTCAGCAGAGTGGTGAAATATCGCTCTAAACCTGTTCGATTGAAGGGAGACCCATATCCCAGCAGTGGGCTGAATAGTTGATGCCAGGTCGATATGGTATGTGTGACAATATCTGAGGGCAACATAATTATGTCGAGCTGATCTCCTGCCCTTTACCTTTGTTGTGAAACCAGTAAATGGATTGCAGTTACAAAGTAACGATTCAAGTTTTTCTTAGAGTACCTAATATGCACCTTGATTTCTTGAACCTTCTTGACTTGTTGTAGCATTCCTTATATTTTTTTTTATATGGCAGGAAGGGGGGGGGGGGGGACATCACCACCGCCCATGGAGATCAGATCCTGAGATTACGATTACTAACACCAAAGGGTCGCCGATCCGTTGCCAGCCTGTACACCTTCCTTACTTTCTGGAGACTCACTCGCAGGACAGCAACCCTCAATTAATTTAGCATTAAGGGGATGCCAATTTGTGAATTTCAGGAAACGTCGCATAATTTATAAATGTTATCGAATTAAAGAAACACGGACAAATGGCTCCCTAGATAACTGCTGAATACATATTTTATTCCGCAATTTCCTATATTTTTTTTTATACTACGTCGGGTGGCAGACAAGCATACGGCCCGCCTGATGTGAAGCGGTTGCCGTAGCCATATTAACGCTCGCAACATAAAATAACGCTCGCGCGCCACCACCCCCGCTGCCAACGCAGCATCTACTTCCTTTCTGGTGACCTCACTCACTCGCAGGAACACAACAACCCTCAAGGGAATTGTTATTTGGCTGCGGTATTCTGTAAGGTGGAGGTACATTCCCCAGTCGGGTAGCTTACAATTACGCTCCCTACCTCTCTTTTCGCCAGAGCTTCGTTTGTCAGTCAGCAGGGTGCACCGCGTGCAGGTGAAGTTGGCTTTGGTTCAAAGGTGTTGATGAACCACTTACACCCCAAATTAATAATATAATTTTAACAAAAAAAAAACCGATTCCAAAAATTACTCTATCAAGCGCACCACTAAAAAGTTAAAAACACTATCAGAACTGAATTGAAAAAAAAATGTATTTAAGTATAAAACTTAAATACTTTTTTTTTTATAAATGCATATACATAATACAGAGAAAACACCCAGACCAAGACAAACAGACATGTTCATGCACAGAAATATTTGTCTTGTGCGGGGATCGAACCCACTCGGAGTCAAATTGAACATTGCTAGCCATTCGGCCATCGGACCCGTCAGTAATTATTATATTTTTGTAGATTTAATTATTTAATTTAAAAAGCTTGATGACAATTTGACCTTTGATGGTGCGCACGGGCCCGGTGCAGACCGGTCTACCGTTGCAATAGAATCTTAAGGACTATAGGTTATTTATTATAAACACATTAAAACACACTTGTTTGTCCGTCCTGCTGCATTTGCGAACGGATACTCGATAACAGAACCCGTTTGATACGTTTGTGGAAACAAACAAATTTAATTGAAGTAATTATAAAGTTTATTTAAATTTGTTAAAGAAGTGCAGTAATGGCTGTAACACAATGGATAACGCCGTTTTTGAGACAGGTATGTTTCTATTATAAATATTAAAAAAAAAATACCAAAGGATCGCCGATCCGCTGCCAGCCTATTAATTTAATTTAATTTTTTATTCACCTCCCCTATGCTAGCCACCTATTTTTAACCCTAGAAAGATAATCATGCGTAAAATTGACGCATGAGTTTTAAATAGATGTAATGTCGTATTTTATTTACCTATTTGAATATACCTTACGGGTATTATATTTTCACACACAGATCATATAATAAATTACACACACAATTAATATATATTTATTATTTTGACGAGCTCGGTGGCGTAGCGGTCAATGACGTGGCTTCGACACCAACGCTCGTGGGTTCGATTCCCACATAGGACAAACAATTGTGTGCACGAACATGTTTGTTTGTCTTAGTCTGGGCGTTATCTATGTATCATATGTATGTATTTACAAATATATATATATATATATATATATTTACGTATGTTTATTACTTGTCTAGTACCCATAACACAAGCTTCGCTTACTTTGGGGCTGGATGGCGCTGTGTAATTTGTCTGACAATATTATTTATTATATGATAAAATACAAAAACTTCAAACATCTTCAAAAATCAACGAAACTTTTATCACAAATAACATTTAATCAGTCATTTAAACTTATAAGTATACTAATTAATCACAGTATAAGTAATAAATTAATAAAGATGTATTACCGATAATAGGGACATTCAGATAAATTTAATTAATCAAACACAGCTTTGGCACATATCTATGTTATGTTCTCGGCAAATATTGTTTTTACTCATTCAATCATTTTGACTCGCGCCGTCGTTATACTTCAAAATTCATAACACTTACCTCAGTGACGCATGGTTTTCCCGGAAGGTCTAAGCAGCATTTGAGATGTCTTAAACGCACAGGGCCGGATTCGCACTATTTAGAGCTGCAGCTGCAGAGCAATATTTCAAATACGCATGCGTCAATTTTACACAGACTATCTTTCTAGGGTTAAAAATATTTATAATATTCTGGCAAATTGGCCGAAAACAATTATAATAATTATTATTTAGGTATGTTTTTAACGTTTTTAATGTCGAAATTGCGACTAGCAATGGAGGAGTTGCTGCGTTGGCGAGGTGAGTTTATATTGCTACGGAAACTGCTTCACATCAAGCAGACCAGTTGTTTGTCACCTTTTTTTATACCACTAAGGTGACAAACTAGCGTCCGTCTGATGGAAAGCAGTTACCGTAGCCTATGGACGCCTGTAACACATGCGCATTGCTACCTAACTTAGTATAAAAATAGCGCATCCTAAGTTTACTCTTACGAGATGCTATTTTTCTATATCACCTTTCGATGTTATTTTATAAATAGTTTCTGCTTTCCATCCGTACGCTTCTCTACCACCCTAGTGCAAAAACAATAGCTAAAGATTTATGGCAGGTCTCGTTGGAGCGACGCGGAGATGATAGATCTATGCTAGTACCCAAAGCTTGGGTTCTTCACCCAAGTACCCAAAGGTATATATATATATATATATATATTGGGTATTGCATATATAAAGCTACTTGCACATGCAAGTAGCTTTGGGTACTGAGCCCCTGCCGTCGAAATTGAAACCGATTGCCATCGAATATTTTAATTCGAAAAGTAGGTCTTAGGTTTTAGTTATTGACAAACATCTTCAGCTTAGTCAGTGGAGCTCCAGGGTTTCAATTAGCAGGATGCACCACGTGCAGGTGAGGTTGCCTTTGGCTATAAAGAATGTATTGAGCTTACACGACGACTTCACTTCGCTCACTTGGCAAAATTAACTATGACCATTAGGTCATCATGTGGTAGGTACCCGTGTACAAGATTGAAGTATATTCCATTATCGTTTAACGCGTCCCATTATCTGGGGTAGTATACTATTCTGATTTGGTAGCAACAGGCAGAATTACCAAGCGTTCAAACGATTTTGCAATTCATATTATTGGAATCGATAATGTTGTAGGTCCCCAATAGTGTTACTTACTTTAAATCCGTGGTGCACGGCATTTGATCTTCACTTGACTAGCCATCTCTTTAGGCTTTTAATGCCTTATTTGCCATATTGCTGTCCCTCACATTGCTAAGAGGGGAAATCAAATTCTAAAAGCTTCTTACTCCTAATAATTTCTTCTGAATAAATTCGTTGTGAGTTCCAAGGCAGCCGTAGCCCCCGGGACTGCGATGGACTTCACTGCCTTTTGTGGTGGTCGCCGCTGTTAATCCTGGATACACAGAAGACTCAGTGGTGGAAATGTGTGACGGGCCCCCGACCCGTATCCCATTATCTTCGATCGAAAATACATAGACTTGTAATTGTAACTTGTAACATATCCATCAAAACCAAGTTTAGTTTATATATATGGAATGGAATTAGCAAACCAACTGACGGTCACTTTTTATGGCATAATTTATGTGATTACGAACGTTAACATTGCTGACATTACGTGAGGTAAAAACTATGGCCTCGAACAAACTGAGCCACCGGCACAGAATAATATACACTCCACGGGTCGTGTTAGGTCTGCCTCGTGACTATGTCGATTCCCCAAGTTATTCTTTTATTTCTATTACCTAAGCTGACATCGACTCTAAACTTTTTTGAATGCGAAAATCAATAAATAATTATTCATAAATATTTCTGGACAATTTACACAGCGCCGTCTAGTCCCAAATTAAGCGTAAAGCTTGTACTGGGTACTAGACAACTGATAAATGTACATACGGTTTTTTTTTGTAAATACATGCTTTTGTAATACACAGAAAACACCTAGACCAAGACAAACGGACATGTTTATGCACACAAATGTTTGTGTTGTGCGGGGATCGAACCGGCGACCTCGGTGTCAAAGTACTGCCACTGGTAGCCATTCGACCACTGAGCTCGTCTTCCCACCGAGTACGTCGAGAAAATCAGACTGTAGCTTAGCTTATTAGTAGTACAATTATGTTTAGCTTAGCCGGTATGACTCCAGAACGTTATTTACAAAGCTAAAGATGTCATTACACAGACCAAGTACAAGCGCCTGTCGACAGGAAGCGTCCGAACTTTGTATTTTGTAGAACTTAGTATTGATTTCTATCAGTCGCATAAATAATAAATCGTGGTAAATTGATTTTATATGAAGAAAAAGAGAATATGAAAAAATATATAATTTTAACAAAAAAAAAACCGACTCCAAACATTTCTCTACATTTATGTATGTAGATACAAGCTGATGATGATGATGATGATGGAAAAAATATGGGAGCAATCTGGAAGTATACTCTTTCAAATAAAAAAAGTATTTTTCAAATCGGTTTATAAATGACCGAGTAATGAAATAACAAACGTAACAGTGGGTAAATACAGGCTGATGATGATGATGATGAAAAAAAATGATGATGCTGATGATGAAAAAAAATTTGGGACCAATCTGGAAGTATACTCTTCCAAATAAAAAAGGTTTTCTTCAAATCGGTTTATAAATCACGGAGTAATAAAGTAACAAACATTTAAAAAAGCCGAATTCAGAACCTCCTTCTTTTTTGGAGTCAAATAAAAAGAGGGGCTCAGGATGAAGAACACATGTGGATCGTTTGAATATAACTTTAAAGTTAAATAAATTCGAAATGGATATCTATGCTTTTAGCCCGAAGGCTTTTAAAGCGAAAACTAACCTAATGAGAGGGAGGGCGAATGGCGAGTGCACTCAGCCCGAAGGTGCAAACACCAGCAAGCCCCCCGCGATGGTTCAGCAGGGTCCTCCCGACCGTGGGGATTCCAGCACTGCAAGCAGCGCCGGATTCCCCTGGGGAGGTCCCACCGCAAGCGGCTGCTTCCCCACCGCAAGGAACCCCTGCGCGGTCGGATTGAGGCTTAATACACTAGTATCATACACTCTTATATCTCACTATATCTACGAGTACTACATACTCCTACTTACTACAGACAACTCTCTGAGTTGATAGCGTTTGGGGCCAAAAAGTCCCCGAGTTGTTGACCTTTGCTGCAGAAAAGTGTTGGAACTGTGATCATATGCTGGGAAATCCATTAAAGTAGGAATAGTTTTTTTTAGGACCTGATATAGATTTCAGAGAACCGTAGGACGTAAATAACACTTCGGCTAAAATTATGATGCTGACTTTAACAGTTTATTTTCTTTATTTTTTTAGTCTTGGTGTGTGTCGTCGATCCTCATTAGTATAACCTTCCATGGTTTCAACCTGGGTTTCATGACTACGCTCTTGCCTGCGCTCCGTGATGCTAACTCTACTATCCAGATAGACCTCAGCTCTGGCACTTGGCTAGGTAAATACTAATGAAGGGACAGGCAAATAACAGGGAATGTCAAAATATGCTATGGTAGTAGTTCAATGCTATTTGACTAACATTTTTTTCGATTTGGTATGTAGGAACGTCTCCATAATATAACCATAGGTGAAAGAATTACTTCGATAGCACAAAAATCTCTCGAGATATGGTAATTTGAAAATCACAATTTTTAGACTGCCCCAAAACTTCAGCTTCATACAAAAGACTAACGAATTATGACGTCACAGGTTTGTATTTTGTATGCATCAAATCAGAAATTTGTACGATAGCTATGTTAAATATTACGTTTATGTGATTAGTATCATAATAAAAGTTATAGCATTTTTTATTGCTTCACCAACGGAAATATTAATTTTTAATAATTTCATACTTTTAAAATGGACTTTCCCGCCAAACTTTGATCGACGCTAAAAAAAAGTCTGACTGAAGATATTATAATGAAAGTTTGCAGATCTTTATAGTTTTTTGTATTTTACGATATTGTTAAATAATTTATACAATTTTTAAACATTGGAAAATAGCTTATTTCCAATCACCAACTTTTAAAAAAGTAAACAGATGGCGCCAAAAAGGCAAAGTAAAAGTTATTACATATGCTGATCTCACTGTAAATTTTAATAATTCAGCCCCCTTACCACCATCTCTTATTGCGATTCAATAACTGGATAGAATGCTTATTCATACCAATGAATAAGCGCCTCCATTTCAAATGCAATAGAGTCGCTTATTCATTGGTATGAATAAGCATTCTATTCAGTTATTGAATCGCATTATGAGATGGTGGTAAGTGGGGTTGAACTTTCAACTGTGTTTTTCTCAAAATCTATTCATTTGGACATTCTCTGTTATTTGCCTATACCCTTCGTATATTTTGTAAATTCGTGTTGTCAATTTTATCAATTGTTTTAATATTATTTTTTGTGCACTACACCTCAAAACTATCCTGAAGAGGGAGATAATATTTGAACATCATTCAAGTCGTACCCCATCTCCAAAATTATGTAAATCCGGCCGACTACATAAAAAACGATTTCAAAGTATAAAATGTACAGCACGATTACAATAAAAAAGGTGAAGTACCTACACACTACACACTAGTGTGACGAAGAGGTTGTACGACGAGTCCGGCTGATAGATGATTACAATTTTAAAGACTTTTTGAAGTTTAAGGTGAAGTGAGTCCAGGAAACACGCTTATTGAAAGAATAGTTCTATTAAACTATTTCAATTTGGTTCCTAGAAATTTAACTATGAAATCTTAAGTCCTTTCTGCAGGGCACAAAGCTATTGAAAACACAATTAATAATTTTTGGCTCGATAGAAAAAAATCGCGAACTTACTCTCTAAATTTGCACTAAGTAAAAATTATAACTATTTAATACAATTTTTTTATAAGGAAATTATACCAAAATTTTCATAATTTTAATTACGAGAGCACTATGCTATTACTTTTTAAAATAAAATAATTTAAATAAAATTATTAAAAGAATAACGATTTGCGGTCGCGCACCCTCCCCGATTCTCGATCGCTCTCAACGTCAGTGCTCTAGGAGCTGCGTTCGAGGTAGGACCTGTGCCGCGCGTCCGTTCAACGCGTTAACTAAACACGTTGAAATAAACACAGTGTAGGAATATCAGTAAGACAACAAAATAACGATGATGATGATACATTAATTTTTTTACTGAGACCCGGTTTTTTTTTCTCATGCTAGATGTTTCTTTGGAAAACTTTATTATAAATCTTTCTTGGAATATCTGTAAACCCACATTGAAATTCGTTCAGTAGCGATTGAGTTTATCGCATACATGTAGGTACGCGATCATCGAAATCGGTTTGGCCGTTTAGGCGTCATAATTTTTATTTTTTATACTTCGTCGGGCTGTAAAAACATACGGCCCGCCTGATGTGAAATGGTTACCGTAGTTATAATAACGCTCGCAACTTAAAATATTGCTCACGCACCGCCACTCCCGCTACCAACACAGCAACTCCTTCCTTTCTGGTGACCTCACTCACTCGCAGGAACACAACAACTCTCAAGGGAATTGTTATTTGGCTGCGGTATTCTGTGAGGTGGAGGTAAATTCCCCAGTCGGGTAGCTTACAATTACGCTCCCTACCTCCCTTTGCCAGCGCTTCGTTTGTCAGTCAGCAGGGTGCACGGCGTGCAGGTAAAATTGGCTTTGGTTCAAAGATGTTGATGAACCACTTACAGCCCAGATATAGTGATAACCCCAAAGATAGTGGAACAAACAGACATCCATACTTTCGCATTTATAATATTAGTAGGTAGATAGTTAATTGATTCAGGTGTTATTTTGCGGAAGTCAAATTTACAGGCAATTTGATCTACACTACTTTGCGTGCTTCCGCCACCAACGTTTTTGGTGTAGGACACGACTTACGCTTAATATTTTTTTGGTGTAGGAGCTAGGACGTTGGATCATTAATATTTTAGGGTGTAAGTGATTCATCAACATCTTTAAACAAAAGCCAACTTCACCTGCGCGCTGTGTACCCTGCTGACTGACAAACGAAGCTCTGGCGAAAAGAGAGGTAGGGAGCGTAATTGTAAGCTACCCGACTGGGGAATTACATCCACCTCACAGAATACCGCAGCCAAATAACAATTCTCTCAATCAATCATGAAATCAAATCAATATATTTTTTTGTAAATACATACATACTAACTGTTACCCGTGGCTTCGCCCGCGTGGTCCAGGGAAGCTGCCATTAATTTGTGTATATTTTTTTCTTGTTGTCATTTTTTTACTTGATGGGATAAAAAGTAGCCACTCTCCAGACCGTAAACTATCCCCGTTAACAAAAATCATGTCGGTACTTAGGTTACTTTCGATGTAAAAGAAGGACAAATGATTACAAAGTTTATTTTTCCCATTCGATTAAGATGTTTTTCCGTGATAAAAAGTAGCTTAAGTCACTCTCCAGATCGTAAACTATCCCCATAAAAAAATCACGTCCGTACTTAGGTTCGTGTTTGACGTGAAAGAAGGACAAATGATTAACTTTATTTTTTCCCGTGGGAATAAAATGTTTTTCCGGGATAAAGAGTAGCCTATGTCACTCTCCAGGCCTTAAACTATATAAAAAAAAACATGTAAATCCGTTTGCTACTTTTGACGTGAAAGAAGGACAAACAACCTTTTACCTATATTATGCTATAGTGATTTAATCTTAAAAGATAGGCATATGCGCAAATTTACGCAGCGCACGCAACGTAAGCCCTCAAAAGGAATATTTTTTTCCCGTTTTTTATCGGTGCTCCGCTCCTATTGGTGTTAGCGTGATGTTATATAGCCTATATATAGCCTTCCTTGAAATATAGGCTAACGCTAAAATATTTTTTCAATTCGAACAAAGAAACAAACAAACTCTTCAGCTTTATAATATTAGTATAGATAATACATAGAAAACACCCAGACCAAGATAAACAGACATGTTCATGCACACAAATATTTACTCGTATCTTGTGCGGGGATCGCACGATCGCACCCACGACCTCGGAATCAAACTGGACATGGTTAGCCATTGGACCACCGGGGTTGTCAAATATAAATACTGTTAATATCAATACCGCTGTATGCTCGGGCATAGTAGCTAGTGACAGACGCGTGCTGTACGGCACATATCGATTCCTAGAAGGATGAAGAATAGTGTATGCTGGCGCGTGATAGTTAGTTAGTCTAAGTATGTACCTATTTTAGTTTGACCAATAATAAATATAATTGAATATAAAAGAATTATTGAATAGTTTTCTTTTTATTTTGAATTCTTTACTTTTTCATAATATACCAAAACATCACTTGTTTGCATGTTGAATATAATATACTTCATTAATAAAAAAAAATATTTTTACATGTGGTTTATTTATTTTCATATAATTATATTTTCAGTAAGTACTTTTAATTATTGTATTGACGGGTGTAATACTACACGGGTGTAGATAGTCGCTTCGCTATACTGTGGCGTCTCGGCAGCGATCGCGCGCTTGTAAGCGAGTACCCCGCGCCGGCTCCTCTCAAGCCCCGCACCTCACCCCCTCGAAAACGGCCAAGCCCTGGACTCACGTCACCTTAAGCTGTATAACAAAGAGAAAGACAGGAGGATCTCTACTGTCGTAACATTACATCAATTTTAATAATTACCTTTACATTAACTCTTCTTTCTATATTCCAGCATCGGTATCAGGTCCGTCCGTTTTCATCGGTACGCTATGGTCATGTTTCTTAATGGATTGGTGCGGCAGGCGGTATGCCGGCCTGCTGGCGAGCCTGCCAGGGATCCTGGGTTGGCTGCTGATCTACTTAGCCCAGAGCTATGCCATGCTGCTCATCGGACGAATCCTAATCAGCATTACAGCTGGAGCTGTACACAACGTCGGACTCGCCGCGATTGGAGAATTCACCAGCCCTCAATACCGACCAATGTTCTTAAATCTCAAAGCGACAATGTTTTCCTTGGGAAGCGCCATAGTCCACATAATGGGAAATTATATGCACTGGAAGAACATTGCTGTCTCCGTTTTGTTACCCTTAATTATCTCCTTTTTAATCACATGTACGTGGCCCGAGAGTCCAGCATGGCTGGCCTCGAGGAAACAATTTGACAGATGCGAGCGGGACTTTTTCTGGTTGAGAGGAATTTCTGACGAATCAATACGAGAAGTTACAGAATTGATAAAAGCTCAAAAAGAAAGACTGTCAAAACAGAAAAGGAAAGTCACTGTGGGTGGAAAAATTTCAGAGGTTTTACACAAATTCACAAAAGCGGACTTCATAAAGCCCATCGGGATTATAAGCGTTGGTTTTCTTTTAATGGAAAGTTGTGGCAGACATATCTTTCCGACCTATGCCCTGCAGATAGTGGGAGATGCGTTAAACACCACGGAATTGCCTTATTTTTACACTCTTATCATCGATTTGATCATTACTTTAAGCTCCTTTCTATCCTCATTATTAGTTAGAATGCTGAAACAGCGTACTGTTTTGTTCACGACAGGATTTGCAACTTTATTAATATTAATAGTGATGTCCATTTATCTGGTTTTGGTATCTGAAGATGTTATATCTCGAGGCAGTCCTTGGATAATAATTTGCCTTTTAATATCACACTTTAGTTTAACAAATTTAGGAATCGGACCTATACCGTTTTCATTGCAGGGAGAACTGATTCCTTTGGCACACAAAGAAGTTGGATTTGCTGTGTTAGGATTCATTATATCTGTTTTGTTGATGTTTGCCCTCAAAGTATTTCCTTATATGTTGTTATCATTAAAGATATATGGCACCTTTGCCGCTTTTAGTGTTGTGATGGGCACAACACTGTCGATTTTATATTTCACACTTCCCGAGACTAAAGGGAGGACGTTACAAGACATCGAGAATTACTTCAACCACGGTCGGTTTACAATCGACGAAATAAAGGGTGATGATGATAATGTACATTTGAAAATGATTAATGACGAGAAAGAGTGATTTTTTAAATTTCACTTTTAAGTCTCTTAGCTTTTTCTTATAACGAAATAGATCTAAGTTTACACTAAAGTTAAAATAAATGTTATTATTTTTGTGTCTCTCTCCATTTTTGTTTCTATTGTGTATCACGTTCATCAATTTGTCACCTTGATATTTGTCCAAAGTGCAGTCGAATTCCCAAATATGTTTTTTTACATTCAACCCAATCTCGTCAAAAGCCAATTGTATATTGGATGTACACAGCTCACCGGCTATTAATAGGCCATTAGCTGAGTTTTGCTGCAGTAATCTGGCTTTAGTGTGGTAATCCGCCGCTTTGTGCGGGCGTGCGACCGCGCGCGGTTCCGACGGAAGTGTGAAACAACCTTTAGAATTTGTAAAGCGTGTGTCACTTTCACTAGAGAGCTTTGGTAATAATATTTTTTCAAAAATGTGTATTTTCTGTTATGTTACCGTCACTGTTGTCCTTCCTTCCTTCGTAGGTATTAATTTGACGCTATTACGTCTATCTCCATATGGAACAACTGAAATTATATTCTTTTTATTTATACTAAGTCTGGTGACAGACAAGCACCGAGTGCAGGTGAAGTTGGCTTTGGCTCAAAGATGTTGATGAAACACTTACACCCCAAAATGTTAATTTTATATTTGTCATAAGTAGCACTATTGAAGCCACACTGATATTTGGAAATAGTTAAGTACAATGTATATTTATTTGTATCTCGCTGGAAAATTAGTGACAGGCGTCGCGGCGCCCCAAGGCGTCGGCGGCCGACGGCGTCGCGGCGTCGAAGTGTGCCGCAAATATTTGCACGGTGTAATTGCAACGGGTTCGATTCCCAAGGCGACACCACACGACACACCATCACTGTGGTGGTAACATTCCTTATCTTTAAACGTATGATTATTATTTTTGTAATATTATAAAGCATCATGGCCGTATGGTTTCCGGCAGACTAGAATAGAATCACTCCGTTTCTTCCCGTGGATGTTCTACAAGGCGACTAAGGGAAATACATTATCAAATATCGATCAGGCCTCCCCAACCCGTTTGGCCAGCGTGGGGAGTGTAGGCCAAATCCTCCTTCCGTCTAGGACGGACGAGAGAGGGTCGTGCTCCTGTAGTGGAGACTAAAATGGACCTGATGATGATAAAGCATCATAGTCTGTGAATTAAATAATATGAACACAATTAACAATCATTTAAATATTTTATTACAGAGTAGCCCATGTATGAATTTGTTATCTATACTAATATTATAAAGGTGAATAGTTTCTTTGTTAGTTTGAACGCGATAATCTCAGGAACTACGGGTTCGAATTGAAAAATTCTTTTAGTGTTAGATAGCTTATATTTCAAGGAAGGCTATAGGCTATATAACATCACGCTATACCACTAATAGGAACGGAGCACCAATGAAAAATTAAAAAAAAAATATCTTTGAGGGCTTTCAATGCGTGCGCTGCGTAAACAGTTGAAGTTACGCAAGAATCATGTATGATGGAATTGTTCCTCTTTAAAAGTTCTAAAAAAAAGTCCGCGACAGCATATGTCTAGCTTTTAAGATTGACTCACTATAACTTTTTTTTATGGTAATCAAATTTCATCATCAGCATCATCATCAGGTCATTTTAGTCTCCACTACAGGACACGATACAAGGAGCACGACCTTCTCTCATCCGTCCCAGACAGAAGGAGGATTTAGCCTACACTCCTCACGCTGGCCAAACGGGTTGGGGAGGCCTGATCTTTGATAATGTATTTCCCTTAGTCGCCTTGTACGACATCCACGAAGAGACGGAGATATTCTATTCTAGTCTGCCGGAAACCACACGGTCAATCAAATTTGTTTGCAATTAATTCATTATATGCAAACAAAATTTAACGCAGGTATAAAATTAGTAGGTAGGTACCTACATAAATTATTCACTATAGGTAATTTTTTTTTCTTAATTATACGGTTATGTTAAGTACTTGGTTTCCTATGGTCTTACCACGATAACTATATTCACGCGGACGAAGTCGCGGGCAACAGCTAGTGATTATTATAAAAAAAAAATTCAATGCCCAATATTTACAAGCCTGTGAAAAAGAGGCAAACATTTTGTACCATATTCGTAAAAACTACACCACCTGTTATAGTAACCTAATGTTTTTGCAAATAAATTAATTTTAATGTTCTATCACACCCCGGCCACTCCATACAAATGTCGCGTCGTTAACTACTACATAAACTATGACGTCTGTGCAGAGCGTGAATGTGCGGGTGTGCGTGCGGCGCCATACAAACTGTTCCTGATTTGTCTCAGAGGGGAGGTGAGGTCGACACGAGAGAGCGGCAGGGAGTGGCCATACAGTACGTAGTACTATTACTTATACTGTGGTTCTATTCTAATCACTAGGTACTTAGTAGAATAAATTAAAAAAACAAAGTTTTGAAATTGGAAAAATCAGGACAATTTAGGTTAAAAAATGACACAGCAATAGACTAGCAACAGTTAAATATTACATGATAATAGGTTGAATTAAAATATAATTAAGTATTACTATTATTTAATCACCTTTAAAGTTTTCTATGAATTTGTCCGGAAGCGACGGCTTAACATGCTCTCCATCCACCGCATCCGATCCATCCATAGACAGGCTACGGTAGACATTGCCTAACTTCAGAGGGGCAATTCTCGTAATTAAAATATAGTCAAAATTCAGTTTCGATCCAGTCCCGATCACACAAATGTCACATTTGGTATTCTCGTAACACAATATGTAACTTCAAAATTAAATTTAAGCGGGATTATATCGAAATATGAGTGAAAATTAAACAAACTAAGAATGTTACTTTGCCAACAACAAGAATTGATAATAATTAATTAATTTAATCAAGTATATAATTTTAGTCAATTCACAATTCAATCTCGATTCGGTCAACTTTTAATCTGCGTTTGTAGAAAAAATAAGAGAATTGGCCTTCTGTAATCGTACAACGACGCCACAGAGCTCCTAACTCCTACTTACACATAATTTAATTGAAAACAAACATCAATAAAGGCAACAAGCTTAGTGCATCGCACTTATTTGAACGCATCGCATCAAATTACGACCCCTCAATACATCGTAAAGGGTGTGAGGACATACCTAATCTGGTTATAAAGCGCAGCTAATCGCCGAGTAACCTCCGCCCTCACCTGCGACTCTCCCAGGTGACCGGCGTCAAGCGGAAAAACATAATATGTAGTAACGAAACGCTAGCAAACGTACGATTACATTTTGACGTCCTACGTGAACGCTACCGGAGTACACTGGATGCTACGTTACTCGTTGATTAAATTGTTATGTAATAGGTGAACGCTACCATCAACAAGTAACGTAGTATCCAATGTACTCCACATTGGATACTACGTTACTCGTTGATGGTGACGAATTAGTTAGCTTTGAAGATTGATTATCTAGTTCGTTAATTATCTTTTTTATATACCATTAGATTGGCATCACGCATTGCCCACCCTGCAAAAACCTCTTAACTCTAGTCTCCTGGGAAAACCATGGCAGGAGTTCATTGCACAACCTGACAACTCGAGGTAAAAATCTTCTCTGGAACCGTATAGTACGCGCACGTTTAGGTTCCAACGTGAGGATGAATTCCTTGCCTGGCATCGTGTCCAACAATTTTTTCAAACACAGCCCTGTTTGTTTTTTATACTACGTCGGGTGGCAGACAAGTATACGGCCCGCCTGATGTGAAGCGGTTACCGTAACCGTATTAACGCTCGCAACATAATATATCACTTGCGCGCCGCCACCCCCGCTGCCAACGCAGCATCTCCTTTTCTGGTAACCTCACTCACTCGCAGGATCACAACAACCCTCAAGGGAATTGTTATGTGGCTGCGGTATTCTGTGAGGTGGAGGTACATTCCCCAGTCGGGTAGCTTACAATTACGCTCCCTACCTCTCTTTTCGCCAGAGCTTCGTTTGTCAGTCAGCAGGGTGCACCACGAGCAGGTGAAGTTGGGTTTGGTTCAAAGATGTTGATAAACCATTTACACCTCTGTACAGACTTTGCCTATCTCAACTCAATAAGAAATAATCCGAGATTTTTTGAGAAAAGGACAACTTTGATGAAGAGGACGATGGAAAAGTATTTTTTTGTTTATCTAAGTATTTATTATTCTACTAGCTGTCCCGGCGAGCTTCGTACCGCCTACGATACTAACGTCACTCAATTGTTTCGCTGAGACATATCGGGCCTCCGCTCCAGGACTTTCCTCGCCATCTGCCATCGCTGACTGGCAAATGTGGCCGGCCTCCTGCCATTTCAGCTTGCTGATTTTGAGAGCCATATCGACAACATTGGTTCTTCATCTGATTTCTTCGTTCCAGATCAGATCTATGCGAGAGATCCCGAGCGAGCATAGCTCCTCTACATAGCTCGCTGTGTAACTTTTAGCTTGTGAGCTAACCCGAGGTGAGTGACCAAGTCTCAGCACACCGCGGACCGCGTCCAGCGTACCGCGGAGGACGCACTAGTTATAAGTACACTTAAGTTTCAAGCATTGGAGTATCCGTGCGGTGAAGATGCACCGAAACTTTCCGAAAGCTGCCCAGCCCAGTCGAATGCATGTATCTCTTTGTTGAAATGAACCCGACCAAGCTGAATAGCCTGCCTGAGGTAGACATTTTTGTATCTAGCATACAGCAATATATTGAATTATTGTATATTGTTACAATATGTATATTGAATTAATATTAGCTATTAAGCTAACAATTTATTTGAAATAAAATTAGTTTATACTTAGTACATAAACATAAGTAATAAAGTTTATTTATCATAATACACATTTGTTTAATATTAAAATACTGCTTCATATAAATTTGTATTTTCGCACAGTCGACCACCCTCGCATTGTAGGGTAGTCGTACCGCTCGTAGGGTGCTAATGAGTGAATAAGATTGCGTGGGGCCAAACGGCACACGCTTCGACGGATCAGATCCTCGGGTCAAATCAGACGTGTCATCTGTGACACCTCGCTATTGAAATATTGCGGATAAAGATATCGTGCAGTGAACAGTATCCTAAAGGCTGTTTCAGGTTCCCAATAGTGTTAGATATTTAAAATCCGTGGTGCCCGGCAGTGTAGCTTCACTTGACTGGCCATCTCTTTAGGCTTTTATCAGGAGTGCCAGCCGTCTCTCCCGTCACGCCACTCTCAACGACATTATCCGTCGCTCTCTTGCCAGCGTCAATGTACCGGCTATCTTAGAGCCGCAAGGTATCGTACGTGACGATGGCAAGAGGCCTGACGGTATGTCTCTCGTTCCCTGGGAGATGGGTAGAACCTTGGTGTGGGACGCCACATGCGTAGACACCTTGGCTCCTTCTCACCTTGCAGGAACGAGACATCGCGCGGCGACGGCTGAGCGACTTAAGATCAACAAATACAGTGTTATCGGCCCCGAATACTCATTTGTTCCATTCGGGGTCGAAATCCTTGGTCCGTGGGGTCCCAGCACAAAAAGGTTTGTAAAAGAAAAAAATTGGTCGACGTAGCTGGTGAGCCAAGATCTGGCACATTCCTCACCCAAAGGATCAGTTTAGCCATCCAGCGAGGTAATGCTGCTAGCATCTTGGGAACGCACATGGGCCAAACTTTTTACATTTATTTTAGTTTTATTTTTTAGTTTTATTTTATTACTATTTAGTTTTATACTTGTATTTTATTTTTAAAAAGGTATTATATCACATAACGAACATGTAAAATGTAACATAGGAAAAGATTTCGACGGCCTCCACGTAAAACATTGGAAGTAATTTTAGGCACTTTACATTCACAGTATAGCGTTTCACAGTTACATTATGACAATGACATGATTCACTCCATCGCTGTTACAATTTTTTTGTTCATATTTGCGTGACCGAAAGCAGTACGTGCACTACCTTGGGCGAGACTCTGATCCGTTTTGGGCCTATTCTGGGGTTGGGCAGGGCTCTAATCTTGGGCCACTAGAGTTTTTAACTTTCATAAACGACTTGCCGGTCACAGCACAGCGCAATGTCTGTTATTCGCCAATGACTTGAAACTTTTTCTAGGAATAGCGGAGGAGGCTGATTGTGAGCTACTTCAGAGGGCCATTAATAATGTGTTGCGTTGGAGTGAAAACAACAAATTAATGTTCAATGTTGATAAGTGCTTTGTGCTCTTGCTAGAAAACCGATTACAGCCACTTATAATCTAGGTAATTCTATCGTACCGAGAGTTTCTTCTATACGTGATTTAGGCGTGCAGATGTGTGGCGATCTGTCCTTTCATGAACATATTGTTGGGGTCTGCACGGCAGCATTTCGAACTTTAGGTTTTGTACTGCGGCAAGCACAACATTTTAATAGCGTAACAGCCATCAAGACGCTATACAATGCGCTTGTTCGTAGTCAGTTAGAGAGTAACGCTAAGTGTAGGTTATCCCAATGTTTATCCCAGCGCTTTTTTGCTTGGTATGGTTGGATATGGCAGTCTTGAGGTTAGACGTAATGTCCGACTTCTTGAGGTTGTGTTTGAACTGCTTAGGGGTTGTAAAAATAATGCAACTGTTTTAGAGCAAATTAATTTTAATGTTCCTGATAATTACTATCGGTCCCGGTCACACAGATTATTCACGCTGCCTCTTTGTAGAACGCAAATGGGTAGCCATGCACCGCTTCCTCTATGGCACTGCGCTTACTCAACGACGTTGTGTCTGTACGCTCGCTCGATTTGTTTGTTTGCTCGCCTGCAGAATTTTGCAGGGTGACAACAGAATATTCAGAAAGCGCGATTACGTAATAATTATGTCCTATTCAATTTAATTTGATTTCATTTCATTTGATTTAATTTTATTTAATTTTATTTGTTTTAATTTAATTTAATTTATGCATAGAATTAGTGTTACACTTAATATGTTTTAATTTAATTTAGTTTGATGTAATTTTATTTAATTTGGTTTATTTTTATTGTGCTATTTAATTTAATTCATTTATGTCTTATGTTATCCAATTGAAATTATTTTAATGATTATTTATACTGTTATGTTTTTTATATGCCTTTGACAAGCGCATTGGCTTGCTGTAATGCTTGTCAAAAGGAAGTCAATAAATAAATAATTATATAAATAAAAAATGTAAATGAACTCTGCTACATCTAAAAATAATAAACATTTAAGCACTTTGATTAGTGTACGTTGTACACATTTACATGTATTTAAGGAAGTTTTTTCGTGCTTCGGAGGGCACGTCAAGCCGTTCGGTCCCGTCTGTTGTCATTAGATGACAGTCGTTGAGACAAGTCAGTGGCCTTTAGGCGGTTTGAAAACATGTAAACTACCCGACTGGGGAATGTAACTCCACCTCATAGAATACCGCAGCCAAATAACAATTCCCTTGAGGGTTGTTGTGTTCCTGCGAGTGGGTGAGGTCACCATAAATGAAGGAGATGCTGCGTTGGCGGGGGTGGCGGCGCTCGAGCGATATTTTATGTTGCGAGCGTTAATATGGCTACGGTAACCGCTTCACTGACCTCCACCAACCCGCAGTTGAGCAGCGTGGTGGAGTATGTTCCTAACCCCTTCGATTGAGGGGAGGCCCGTAACCCAGCAGTGGGGTGAACAAGGGTTGATGACGACGAAGGAAGTTTTTGGGATGTAAAGTTTATGTTTCGATGATTTAATAATATGGGAAAAATAATAATATGGGATTTATGCATAGAATTAGTGTTACACTTAAAATGTTGAATATGTGATGTTAAAGCCTTATAAATTACTCCTTCCTTTCTACAACAATACAACACAGTTTCCGGTGTGACGCGTCGGTCTGTTTGTCCTCGGTATAATGGGATAACAACTATTCAAGGATATCAATACTCAGGATTAAGTCGGAAGTAGCTCGCAAATATATCGGTAACAAAGTTGTCGCTGGAAGGATTGCTTTTGTTGGACGGATCCGGGGCGAATAAGTAATACCATAGAGTAAAGAAATAATATACTTAGGAGTTAAGTTGTAAATTTGAATTAAATTAGTGATTTATTGAACTGTGCAGGTAAGTTTGGCTCTGGCTCAAATAGTTATTTACTTACACTCACAAGAATAAAGTTTTATTAATGTAAGATTTAAGACTGGCCGGGTGGTTTCCGGCAGACTAGAATAGAATCACTCCGTCTCTTCCCGTGGATGTCGGACAAGGCGACTAAGGGAAATACATTATAAAACATCGATCAGGCCTTCCCAACCCGTCTGGCCAGCGTGGGGAGTGTAGGCCAAATCCTCCTTCTGTCTGGGACGGAAGAGAGAGGGTCGTGCTCCTGTAGTGGAGACTAAAATGACCTGATGATGATGATGATGATGAATGTAAGATTTTGGCTATGAATAGTTAAAGTTATGTAAGGGCACACAATGATATAACTATAGGTGAAAGAATTACTTCGTTAGCATAAAAACTTCTCGAGATATGATAATTTGAAAATCTCAATTTTGCAATTTCTCAAACTCAAACAACTCTGGCGAACAGAGATGTAGGGCATATAGCCTGCATAGTGTATTTTGTAAGCTGCCCTGCTACTGGGGCATATATCACCACCTTACAGAATACGGCGAGATTCATGCAGATTGTTATTTTCCAAATACCGCGTGCTCACAGTGACTGGCGTGTATGTTTTTGAATTATGTAGATTTATAAGAAAACACGCTCACTATTTCCAAAAGTTTGCAAATAAGCCCAGTAGATACGCCTCACGCCGTAAAAACAATATAGTTGCACCCCCAGCCCATTTTGACATATATATAGGAATGGCTCTTATTACATGGCATTAAAGTGTATAATCATTTACACGAGTCCGTAAAAGCCCTCAATGGTAGTGAATTTGAAAGTACCTTAAAAAATATTCTAATTAAGAATTCATTTTATAATTTAAAAGAATATTTTGACATGAAAAATATAATTTGGTATATTTAATATAATTCTAATTTGAAATAACCAATTTGACATACCTATTGTATTTAACATATTGTAATTCAACATGTACCTAAGAATAGTTTAATATAATATAATAAGTAATAATGTTCAATTTCTAATTTTAAATTTGAATTTAATTTAATTTGTTATGCAATTAAAAGTTTTAAATATTAATATATTTTCACAATGCCTTGAAAAGGTAAATTTGTAACAAAATTGCTAAGATCTAACTCACAATTATGATTGTACCTGTTGCAAATTCCAGTGAATAAATGAATATGAATATCGCAGCCAAATGACGATTTCCTTGAGAGTTGTTGCATTCCTGCGAGTGAGTGAGGTCACTAGAAAGAAAGGAGTTACGTTGGCAGCGCGCAAGCATATTTCGGGCCTGCCGTATGCTTATTTACCACCCAACGTAGTACAACAAGTACAAGGTTGCAAATTGGATATAAACTACTCCCAAGGGACTTGACAACATATAAAAAAATCGTAGATATGCGTTTGCGATGTCCCAAGTCGTTATTCACTGAACTAGGTTCTACATATGGCTTCACAATTCACCTACAATCATCATCATTATCTACGAGTCTTCGGAGACGTAACGTAGGTTCCTCGAGTATAAATATATATATATATATATATATATATATATATATATATATATATATATATATATTATATATATCGACGGTCCCTACGTATAAAGCGACATGTCAAAAATGGCAATTTTTTTATTGCATAAATTGCTATAGAATTGTCCGTAAACAAAATATTTTCTTTTTTTTTATTGATTGTATATATAATTAAAAAGTAAGAAATTAACTCATTTGTCCAATAATAATATTCTTTAATTACTATATCGTAGTATAAGCAGACATATCTGAAATGACATGTCGCTTTATACGTAGGGACCGTCGATATATATATATATATATAAATACTTGGACGGCTCATCGGACCAACGTATCAATTCTTAAACAACTAAAAATAAAAATGAGACTCTCCACCATCTGTCTCCGAAGGACCCTGGAGTTCTTTGGCCACATTGCCCGGAAACGTGGTGACAACCTGGAGAGGCTTCTTGTCACCGGTAAGGTAGACGGCAAAAGACCACGGGGCCGAAGTCCGATACGTTGGTCCGACCAAATCCGCACTGCTCTCGACACCAGCTTACATGATGCAGTTCACACCGCGGAAGACAGGAACAAGTGGCGGAGCATCATCCGTGCAAAAGTGAGGCCATGGGGTCACGACCCTCAGCAATGAGGAAAACGACGCAAGGAGGAGGATAAAAAAATTAAATTAAAAATTTATATAAATATATATATATATATATATATATAATACTATTCTGGCCACTCCATACAAAAAACGACAACACAAACAGACCTCGTCTATATACTGGTAAATGTGTGTGTAGATACCTCAGGGTTGACTGCATCACAACGTCTGTACGTTGCGGTGACAAGGCGTGACGGAAGACTTTAGGTATTTAATAATAATATCTTTTCATCCCAACATCTCGGAAAGAGTTATTTTGCTCTTCGATATCTGAGTGCAAAAGTCGTTTTTATCCGCTAGAGGATAAAGTAAATTGGAATTTAGAACATCGTGTGCACTAAGTTTGTGAATTAAAAACATCATTAAACCTATGTACCTACTTCTACCTCCATGGCGCCGAATTTATCATACAACTTTTTTTAATTTGTTAATTTTTTTTAAATTGTTTTAAGTTGCCTCCTTGGTGTACTTTTTTTTTATTTCTAATTTTCTTTTCACGTCATATTGTTAAAACCTTGGTTAAAAACAAGAAACTTGAAAAAAAGAGAAAAACTTAAAATGCGACGAATAATTTAAAGATTATTCTGTAATACTTACCTATCATAATGTAGGTAGTAGTTAATACCTAAACTGAAACAAAAGTATCTTGTGATTGTAAATGATCTTTTTGCATTTAGTCATTTCCTCGCTGAGGTGGGATGAAAAATTACGTGTTGCACTCGAGTGCAAAGATTTTTCACCTCGTGATCTTTTGATTCCCTCGCAAACGCTCAGGATTCTAATTTTTGAATCACTCGAGATTCAATTTTAGAATCCTTCGCTTGCTCGGTAATCAAAATTGAGCACGCGGTTAAAAAGCAACTTTGCGCTCTTGTATAACAAATAACTATTAAACATTTATTTTGAATGATTGTGATTATGAGACTGCATTAAATTCGGTTAGGCACGTTACCGTAGGTAGGTACTAGACTAAATTCGTAGCGGAAAAATTCGTAGACACGAGATTTCCTGCTACGAAAGCTGAAGCGCATAGCCGCGTAGCACTCTTTATGGCCTTATGCGACAGGGAAAAGCATACATACTTTGTTTACTGATAATAATTAATAGATATATATGTACATAGTACAATATAAATGTACCTTTTTAACAGACTCCAAAAAAAGGAGGAGGTTCTCAATTCGGCTGTATTTTTTTTAATGTTTGTTACTTAATTACTCCGTGATTTATAAACCGATTTGAAAAAACCTTTTTTTATTTGAAAGAGTATAATTCCAGATTGGTCCCATATTTTTTTCATCATCATCGTCATCACCTGTATCTACCCATTGTTAGGTTTGTTATCTCATTACTCCGTTGTTTTTAAACCGATTTGAGAAACCTTTTTAGGGTTCCGAACCTCAAAAGGAAAAACGGAACCCTTATAAGATCACTTTGTTGTCCGTCTGTCTGTCTGTCTGTCTGTCTGTCTGTCTGTCTGTCTGTCTGTCTGTCGTCTGTATGTCTGTCTGTCTGTCTGTCTGTCTGTCTGTCTGTCTGTCTGTCTGTCTGTCAAGAATTTCTATGTCGAGAATGCGTGGAGGTATCAAGTTGAAATTTGAACTGTAGACTCAGGTCTACGGTCCCATGAAGTTAAAAAAAAATCAAACTGCTAAGTTTACGTAGAAAAAAGTTACGGCCGTTTATTCAGCAAAAAACGCATATTTCGACACACTCAAGGGAATCAAAACCTATAGGGTACTTCCCGTTGACCTAGAACTATGAAATTTGGCAAGTAACGTCGTTATAGACTACAAGTACAGGAATAAATCTCAAAACTATACATTTGTAAATAGATCTTAAAAAATAGGGGGTCTATATTTTTATAGGGTGTCGAAATTTCAAATTGAAACTACTAGTTCAAATGGGGTATCATATGAAAGGGCTTGATGTACACATTGCAAAATATATTTTATTTATTTTTTTCTACGCATTATTTCTTATTTATAATGAAAAATATCAAATTTAATAATGATACTACGTACCTACGGAACCCTCGGTGGGCGAGTCCGACTCGCACTTGTCCGGTTTTTTTTTTTTTGAAAGAGTATATACGTATTTCCCGATTGGTACCATATTTTTTCATCACCATCATCATCATCATCATCAGCCTGTATCTACATGCGTAAATGTAGAGTTACTTGGAGACGGTTATTATTTTGTGAAAATTATTAAGTGTTACTTTTAAAGCTTGATCTGCTCTTACATGTATTATTATTTACCATTATTGATTCAATCCTAGTCCAAAAGTAAAAATGCTCGCTCGAAAAAGGAAAGCTGGAAGGTAATGGGTGTCTGTGGCCTTTAATGTGACTAAAAACTAAGTAAATTATAACGTAACGCCGTTCTATGCGTGTTTATTTTTATTATTGAATTACATGTAGGTAAGTATTGTTATTGAAAATTATGCGACATTAACTTTATGTTGACTAATGTCGTATAAATTCGAATTAATAGATACCTACTTGCTTAATTTCCAAATAATAACAAGATAAATAAATGTTAAATTATACTTATATTTAAGTAAGTACCTATGTAAAGTTGAATTAAACATCATTTATAAATTACACTAAAAATGTGTCAAAATATAGGTACTTAAGTAGATAGGGGTAGTTAAGTAGGTACCTACTAACTAGGTAATTGTCATGCATTAATTTTGTCACATAAAAATTGATCAACCGAATATTAGATAAGTAGAAACAAAAGATATATTTTACTACTAGCTTAAACCCGCGGCTTCGCCCACGTTTACTAAATAATAAAAAGTATGTCATAATATTATTAAAACTCACGTGAGACTTCTTACAAAAATACATTATCCTAAATTAATTAGATAAATTATACGGGTCACGGCGCGAGAGACAAAGGGTGGACGTGTCTGGACATTCGCCCTGAAGAAGGTCTCCTTTTGAGATCGAAATTAGTCGGCTTTCCCGACAAAAAGACGTGAGTGACCCGTTTAATTTATCTAATTAATTTAAAAAGTATGTCCTTCCTAATACCTTTGAGAATACCTTTGAGAATATGTGTACAGTTTCATGATGATCCGTTGAGTAGCTTCGGCGTGACAGTGTAACAAACAAACTCACATTCACATTTGTAATATTAGTATCTAGGAATTATAAGGATAATACTTATTATGAAATACTTAGGCACTATTTTCTTTCACTGTATTATGAAGATGATTATATAGTCGTATTGCCATAGAGTATGCATTCTTATTAAATACAGATCAAATTATGTTATCTTTGTCAAGTTCAATAGTAGAGTAGGTACCTACTACCTACTTCACTGGTAGATAGATATTTGTTCTTATAAAAATACATCATCATCGTCAGCCTGTATCTACCCACTGCTGGATATAAGCCCTCCCCGATGTTTTCCACGAAAGACGATCCTCCGCCTTCCGTATCCAGCTGCTTCCAGCCGCTTTCTTAACGTCATCGGCACTTTCCTCCCCCATCTGCCAACACCCTCAGCAGATGTGACCGGCCCATTGCCACTTCATCCTGCAAACTATACGACGAACGACCAGGAAAAAACTTAAATTCTAAAAATAAATAACTATACACCAACCTGCTTTAAATCCAAATCAATCAGCGTCCGCTGGGATCCATCACTATAAAAAAAAATAACTTTCTCTATGGTCCACAACACTAAAAGAGCATTCGCACTGGCCACCGAGACCGCGGCTAAAGATGGCCGAACCGCGTTCCAAATTCAAAAATTGTGTGACATCGGAAAGGCGCGCGAAAGTGTGCCCCCGCTCCCTGCCCGCACCCCCCCCCCCCCCCTCGCCCGCCCGCCACTCGCAGCCCAAAGGGCGGTCGCACCTTCAATAATTCACCATTTGGACCAACAGCAGGCGTCCTTCGCCCCTCCCTCTCGTGATTACACATCTAAAATTGCGCCATCTCTCTTGCCCGTGTTGCGCATTTCTGACGGTGTTTTCGCCGTCTCACTCTCTCGTTATTGTAACGTGTAGCGGTGTCTCGCTTCAACTCATTAGGCGGGTCTTGTAGCGTGCATTATGCAGTATGTTTGGCGAAGATTTTATGAGGTTTGCGCAGCGCTGCGCAGAGTAAGGCGCTTTACAGAGGCTTCTAACAAGACCATCAATTTTTTTTTTCTTTTGAATTAAATCTACCTATTTTAAATAACGTTGATTTAAAGGTTTAAAATGTTTTTATCCAGAAATAGGTATATATTGTTTATACTACGTCGGGTGGCCGACAAACATACGGCTCGCCTGATGTGAAGCGGTTTCTGTAGGCATATTTACGTATACAACAACAAATTGCTCGCGTTCTCCTTTCCAAGAGACCTGCTTTACCCGCAGAAATACTACAATCCTCAATTCGAGTTGTTATTTGGCTACAGTAGATATTTTGTAAGGTGGAGGTACTTCCCCAGGCGGGCAGCTTACGAATACGTCGTGCCCTAACAATCTTTTGCCAGAGTTCTTTCACTAACGCTTTGTCGATATATTCGAGATAATTCGAGTAGGTAAGTAGGTACCTAGTTATAATGATAACACTATCATACCTAGATACAATCCATGTTCTACCAACTTTAAAAAAAAATGTGTATGCAAGTAGGTAGTTGCAAATAAATCATCATTGAGATCGTAGTACGTGTTTCTCTTACAATAATCCCTGCAAGCAAAAGACTTTACCACTTCAGCACTATAGGCAGCGACTGATCAACAGTTCAGACGCCCTAGGCTAGGTATGAGGACGAGACCATCGACTGATTCGAGTGACAGTTTAGTTGAAAATGTTGAAATATGTAGGGTAGTTGCAATGATGCTAGATTAATAGTGCATGGGAAGACACGATTTCAGCCCCCCCCCCCCCCCCCCCGATCCTCCCGCCCTAGGCTGCAGCCTAATTAGCCTAAGGGTTAATCAGGCCAGGATTTGTCGTAATCCAGATTCGTCGTAGGTACTCCAGATTCGTCGTAATAAAGTCGACTCCATAATAAAATTAAAAACCAAATACAAATTGTAACTTATATTAATGAAAATAAATAAAATATATTTACCTGTTACCGTTCAAAAAATGCAGTTTTGTGCGAAGAATGTTTGGTGTGAAGGCTTATCCAGCAGTGGGTAGATACAGGCTGATGATGAAGACTGATAGACAGCGGAGGCACGTTAATAGGGCCCCGTTGAGCACCCTTTGGGTACAGAATTAAGAAGAGAATTTTAAACCACTTTCTTGAACAACTAATAATGTTTTAATAGATATATTTTTTTTCAACGAAACTGGAGTAAGTACCTACGTCGAGTTCGGAACACGACGAATACGGAACAAAACTACCTACTTAGGTAGGTATATCAATACAAGTCAAACCATATTTTTTTTTCTTCTTTTTATGGCAATAGTGTTGCTACTTTTTGCCAGTATTAAAGTTTGGGAAAAATAAGGAAGGATATAAAAAATTGGACGGAAAACGAATTTGGAAAAGGATCAACCATAAATTATATGTAGTTACATTTATAAATACTTTAAAGTTACAAAGCTACTTTATCATCAGTTCTTTATTGTGCATAGCAGGCACGTCCTGGGGCCGCCGAAGCTAAAGCCGATTACCATTAGATTTTTTGATTGCAAAAATAAAACTTTAGCTCTTAAATTGGCGTTATTGTGTTTAGATTAGCGGGTAAAAACCATTGATTAACTTAAACCTGAGATCAATATTGGCGATTAGGTAAAAAGTCCGATTTCAATCGGCTTCAGCTTCGGCGGAAACTAGATAAATTAATTAATATAGGTAGGTATTAAGTAATATAGGTAAAAGGAAATTAATTATGGTATTAAGGAATAAAATGCTCGCCGTTGAGCGGCGCCGTACCACATGAGTAAAGAAACGGAACAGAGAGAAAGCTGTCTAAGATCTGCAAAATTTGTGCCTATTCTCATAGGGTTGACACCTTTTGCTCGTACAAAACATCATTCAGTGTAATGCATTCGATATTTCCTTGACAAAACCTAGGAGTGTTATCGATATTTGTGGGGTATAAGTGGCTAAGAATCACTTTATGAGCCAAGGCCACCTCACCTGCACGTGGCAACCTCCCTGCCAATAAGTTCTGGCGAAAGACAGGTAGGGCACATCAATAGCTCAACTGGGACTTCCCAGTCGGGCTATTGATGTTTGAAGTGGTACTTACCACACCTCACAAAAGACCGCAGTCAAATAACATCCCTCTGGAGTGTTATTGTGTTCCTGAGTCAAGTCATCAAATCCTTAGGAAGGATTAGCAGCAATAGCAGCCGGGGTGGCAACGCGCGAGTGGCATTTACTGTGTTGCAAGCAGTGGCGGCTGTACCTTAAGTGCGCTTGTGCGCTGAACCACCAATTCAAAGATTAAAAATTACATAATATTATTTCATATTTATTTTTAAATTACCATATTAATACCGAGCTAATATGCCTGACGCGTGAAACAAAAGATAGTTCATAGAAATGATTGGGTCTGTTAATCTGTTTTCGTGCGCCGCACGGGCGAATCGAAGACATTTTAGCCGAAGATTACCGAGAGCAGCCGACGATGTTTGACGAAATTCGCGGGCGGCCATTTCTAGGGATCGCTAAATTGCACTTTCTATGCTCAATATTGAAAAAATAAAAATATACAAACAATACCATCGGGTATTGCTTGTATAATTTTAATGACAAGGTGATTGAACGTTTCGCTTCAGAAAAATGGCGTCGAATAGATTTCATGTATGAAAACTAATAAAGAAAATAACATGTTTAATGTAAATTGTTGTTTTGTTACCATTTTTAATCTTAATACTTATTAGTGAGCATACCGATCCGATAACCCACCAGCCGCCACTGGTTGCAAGCGTATGGGTATGGTAACCGCTTCACATCAGGCGCGTCATGTGCTTATTTTCCATCCGACGTATCATAAAAATCCTTTACTGGTATGTCAACGACAGTTCTTTGACTTCAGATTATGTAATATTCATAATATTTTAAATATCAATAATATAATGATAGCAAATTGATTTAAAAAAAATACTTTTAGTCCCTCTCCCCTACTGGGTCGATATAATATGTTCCATTCCACTCCTAGGCTATCCTGACTTCTTACCCTTACATCACAGAGTACCAGATCACTTACTTAGGGTACTTTTACATAAAGAAACCAAACGTGTATAATATCGATAAAATTAATATTCACTACATTGAAATTACAATTAATTTAATATGAAGAATTAGATTATATTGAATTACAGCTTATTAAATACTTGATACAATAACAGGCCGATAAATATAAATCGTGTGCAAATTGTAATAAATAAATTAATCAAATATCTACTTACCGAGTTGAATCCATGGGATAGTTAAAATACGAAATATTTTTACTTTTTCTATTATTGTTCATACACACAGTACAGTAAATAACCATTTTGTCACACGTTTTTTTATTTTTAACTTTTATTCGTAAACGCGACGGAGCGCATACAAACACCTATACGTGCAACGCGCAGGCCCTGAGCTTGTCCACTGGCGGAGTCAGTGTGAACCGGTTTTTTCTAACCGCGGCGTGTACGCGACGAGCGGCCAGTGGACACGCACACAAAGCCGCGCATGCTTGTAGTAGTGGTACCTAAACACCGCGGTTGAATGAATAAAAAAAAAAAAAAAAAAAAAACATTTATTTCGGATAACTTACATGATCCATTGATAGTACATAACATTTTGAAAATTATTGAGAATTTCAATTTTAAAATTATAAAATTAGAACGAATGAAGCTTTATCTCTGTTCGTTTCTTTACTCATGTGGCCGTACAGACGCTCGCGCTTTTAAATTCGCGCCGTGTTTTACATAGGTCCGCGTTTAGAGTCCGAGGGCCCCCTGAGTTTGGGAGCCCCGGGGCACTGCCCCGGCTTGCCCGACGGTAGCTACGCCACTCTCAACCGAAACCGAAACTGACCTAACGGGAGATGTGGTACCTATCTATGTCGAGTAAAACTGAGGCACAGTATTACTATTTTTTTGAGGTACCTACCTACTTACATAACTTCACTTCCATAGAAGACGGTAAATTTATTGTGTTCCTGCGAGTTAGCGAGGTGACCAGATGTAGGTTTTTTTTATATTACGTCGGGTGGCAGACAAGCATACGGCCCGCCTGATGTGAAGCGGTTACCGTAGCCATATTTACGCTTGCAACATAAAATATCGCTCGCGCGCCGCCACCCCCGCTGCCGACGCAGCATCTCCTTCCTTTCTGGTGAACTCACTCACTCGCAGGAACACAACAACCCTCAAGGGAATTGTTATTTGGCTGCGGTATTCTGTGAGGTGGAGCTACTTACATTCCCCAGTCGGGTAGCTCACAATTACGCTCCCTACATCTCTTTTCGCCAGAGCTTCGTTTGTCAGTCAGCAGGGTGCACCACGTGCAGGTGAAGTTGGCTTTGGTTCAAAGATGTTGATGAACCACTTACACCCGTAAATATGCTAATAGGTAGGTAGGTATATTATTTTTACTTTAATTTTAATGTATGTTTGTAACTTTCGTTTGTTTTGATGTTTTTTACTAATATGGATAATATCGTCCTATTGATCCTACTGCTGGAATTCGGGTCTCCCCTCACTCGAGCATACTCCATCACACTGCTCAACTGCGGATTGGCGGAGGCCAGTGTTTTCAAGCCGCCTAAAGGCCACTGACGTGGCTTAACGACTGTCATCTGATAACAATAGCCGGGACCGACGGCTTAACGTGCTCTCCGAAGCACGAACGAGATATTATAAACCCATCCATGGACAAGCTACGGTCGACGTTCCTGACTTGCGGTGATCGGTTAGACTGCCCCGCTCAACGACGCCATCTAACTTTGAGGTGTCTAATAAAAATATGAATAAGTAAGGTATTCTGTATAATTCAGAGATGTACAAAATAGTTTAAGAAATGTATTTAAATACAAAATGCAAATACTTTTTCGATTTACTATTTCAAATGCAAAATACCATTATGGGGTGTAAGTGGTACACCAACATCTTTGAACCAAAGCCAACTTCACCTGCACGTGGTGCACCCTGCTGACTGACAAACGAAGCTCTGGCGAAAAGAGAGGTAGGAAGCGTAATTGTAAGCTACCCGACTGGGGAATGTACCTCCACCTCACAGAATACCGCAGTCAAAAAACAATTCCCTTGAGGGTTGTTGTGTTCCTGCGAGTGAGTGAGGTCACCAGAAAGGAAGGAGATGCTGCGTTGGCAGCGGGGGTGGCGGCGCGCGAGCGATATTTTATGTTGCAAGCGTTAATATGGCTACGGTAACCGCTTCAAATCAGGCGGGCTGTATGCTTGTATCCCACCCGACGTATTATAAAAAAAAAACCAAATAGTTGAAAATACTTTTTCAAAATACAAATACTTTTTGTCCATTTCAATTCTTTTTATTTATTACAATACCAGTTTTTCGAATACATCATCACTCATTTTTCTTCTGTGAGGTCTTATCTAATCTTAGAGTGGGTCCAGTAGGTACTGCATCACCGGTGACACGTCGACCCTCATGGATCTTTTGTGCTCTCCCTAATCCTTTAGTCACTCTCCCCTAACTGTCTGGAGATATGTTCCACGTACTTCAGTATGCATCTTATTGGGAAGAGCTTGTAGAACCGTTTGCCCGCTAGTGCGTCATATTGACGCACTAGCCGGCAAACGGTTCTACAATTTATTTGTTTTTAATATTTGAATTTTAAATACAAGTATTTCAAATAAATCGCATCTCTGTGTATAATAATTGAAGAATTTTGAGACATAGAGAAACGGATACCATGTCTCAGCTCGGTCATCGAAGTTTAACCTAATTTAGTTAACAGCTCTTGCCGCTAGATGTCTCTGTTATTTAAAGAGATTCATGGTAGATTGATCAGTGGTTTCAAATCACACGTCTTGCTGTGACGCTGTTATTTTTACGGCAAGGAGATAGTTATTATTAGATATGTTTTACGGCGCGGAACGTGCATTATGCAACTTCAATCTCAATAAATACCTCATTTTTTTTTCAAACTTTTATTAGTTGTTAGAAAAAAAATATAGCTAACTAATACATAAGTTTGTTTACTATGTTTTGCTCGTCCTTTCATTTGATATCCACATTGTAGAGGTTAAAGTGGAAATTGTGTGGCGGTTCTATATCGGATTAAAAATGACGTGCTGTCCCAAGAACAACACGATTGTGCCAAATTCCAATCTCTTCTCAATCGTACCTCTGGGAAATTGGTAAAATTTAATATGTAATATCTGGTCAGTGATCACATATACCGCACCGAAACTAAATATAAGTTTGTAAAGCCGCAATGAGGGCGCTACTGTGGCGCTACGTAACGTGGCAGTCAGGACTGGCAGAAGTCGTGCTATCTTGTAAAGTAGCAACAGCGCCATCTATTCTATATACTTTATAGCAAAAAGTAACTAACAGCATAGCTGGTTGCCATGTCATGTCGAGGATCAACTACTTTGACGTCTCTACCCTTTCCGATAGATGGCAGATTAACGTTCCATTTTTGTTTGTCAGACGAGATTGTAATGATTTTGTTGAGTTGAAATATAAAAATAAATAAACGTTAGGATTGATTTTTATAGTATAATTGCCAAGTATTATGTTAATGAATGAATTACCTGTTGAGATTTCTTTCAAGAAACGGGTGAAGGGGTTTTACAGGGTCGTGACTCGTGAGTGATACTTCTAGTGTTGCGAGCGTCCATAGGCAGTGCCGACTGCTTATGTTTGTTTAAGGCAGGTCGTACGCTTAATTGTATGTAAATATATGTTTTCGAATGTATTTTTAATGCGAGGGGGGCAAACGAGCATGTGGGTCACCTGATGGGAAGCAATCATCACTCAACAATCAGCCAGTGGAGATCAGCAACACAAAGGGGTCGCCGATTCGTTGCCAGCCTGTATTCCATTCTTTCTTTCTCTCTTTCTGGTGACCTCACTCACTCGCAGGAACAAAACAAACCTCAAAGAAATTGATATTTAGCTGCGGTACTTCCCCAGACGGGCAGCTTAAAAAATACGCTATGCCCTACTTCTGTTTTTGAGACTCCAGAGACTCGTTTATCAATCAGCAAGGTGCACCTCGTGTAGGTGAGGTTGGTTTTGGTTCAAAGATGTTGATGAACCATTGGGGTGTAAATGGTTCATCAACATCTTTGTTCAATCTCTGTGCACTCTTTTTTCAACAACAAGTTGTCTAGTTTTTCCCTTGTTGTTCACGCAGGCGAAGCAGCGGGCAGAAAAGAAACATGGTAACAATATTATTAGGTTAACTAGATGAAAACCCGGCTTCGCTCGGGTGAAATGTGACCCATAAGACACGTCATGTAGGTACAAAATGTAGGTTTTTTTTTTTATACTACGTCGGGTGGCAGACAAGCATATGGCCCGCCTGATGTGTAGCGGTTACCGTAACCGTATTCACGCTCGCAACATAATATATCACTTGCGCGCCGCCAGCCCGCTGCCAACGCAGCATCTCCTTCTTTTCTGGTGACCTCACTCACTCGCAGGAACACAACAGCCCGCAAGGGAATTGTTATTTGGCTGCGGTATTCTGTGAGGTGGAGGTACATTCCCCAGTCGGGTAGCTTACAATTACGCTCCCTACCTCTCTTTTCGCCTGAGCTTCGCTTGTCAGTCAGCAGGGTACACCACGTGCAGGTGAAGTTGGCTTTGGTTCAAAGATGACCACTTACACCCCCGTAGGTAGATATTTCTGTAGTTATCGGTTATCATAGTTAATTAAAACTGCAAAAGATTTGACATAAGTAATTTAAATTTTAAATTAACTTTCTAAATAAACAAACATTAAATTAAATAACAAAACAAATAGCTTTTAAGGTTTATTCTCTGCAAACCTCTCTGTTTTAAGTACCTGCTCAGTCTTTTTTTTTACTTTGCTTAGATAAGTACTGATTACTTTTGAAAATAAAAAATGATAATGTTGTCCTTATACAAATTGCCAAAATGAAAAATAATCACATAACATAGAGTAGTACATCCTATAAATAAGTGTCCAAAACAATACCTTCGCGAAACGATTGAAAAAAAATATTTTTTTTGATTTTTGTTTACTGCAAGACGTTTCGTATTAGACAGTCACATAAGTCACAGTTCTTTGTAATGGACACTTTGTTTAAATGAATGGCGTGACGTGCTGAGTGGCGAGGCGTAGCTGCGCTAGTATGAAACGGAACGTTTTTTAAGTACTCAAGATGTCGTCCGGTGTCAGTCCGTCAATGACGTTTCTCTAGAGTGGCCAATATGGCGACTGCAATTTGTCTGTCAGCACCATTAGAATTTAACAAAATACTCGACAATCCGAATTTTGCGGATATATGTTGGCGAAATCTTTATTTTTTTATGTTTTATTATTCAGGTACGTTTTCGATCGAGTCTACCGTAGCCCTTGACGAAATGATTAATATAGTATATAAAGTTCACGTCTTCGCCTTTGTAATGACACTGGCGGGATAAGTGTATCCACCTAGCCAAATAATCCTATACTTCAGAGTATAGTAGGCACTGCAGGGACATTTAATATTCCGATGCCTTCTACCTAAATACCTTCGGAATTTCTTCTGAATCCGTGGTACCTAATATTTTATACAGATTTTCCTGCTAATATAATAATGAATCCGGATTCATGATGAACAGAGGGGACTGTATCTACATGGGGCGCAATTAAATCCAAATAAAACAACAAATTATTTTAAACCAACTTTATTTTTAGCTAAAATATAATAATTCATACATCAAAGAAGTTCCCTAAGTATACAGTAATAATACCGCCATAATACAAAAACGAAATACAATAAGGTATACAAAAAATAGCTACCTCGCATAATACTCCATAGAAAGGGAACTTGGCACGTTCATAGTGCCAGTTCGAGTCCTGTCACAACGTAAAAAGGAATAAATATATATAACTACGTGTCAGATGAAAAATAAAATAAAACAAGGTAAAATGGGCTGGACGGTTGTCGAGTGAAACTAACAAACTCAACGACGTAACAGGAAAATACATAATAAAAACTCAATCGCAAAGAGCTCTGCGGTTAAGGAATCAAACATAAGTATATGTTTCGTTGCTAAATAATATTTGCAATAATGGCACAAAAATTGTTCGGAAAAATGTTATAATTCACTATGATTCCCTAAACACATAACTCACTCTATTCGACGCACATCACTAGGCGACAGCCGCTTGACAGTTAACGTCACTTTGACAGCTGTCACCAGTGACAGACGAGTAGGTATAGATTAAAAAACATTGTGCACAGACACTGGCAGTCCAACTCAGGGCGTCGAGTGAAAACGACAATACAAACAACACTTGACACGTCAACTAGAGACGGAATACACCAATGATTATGTCGACAACGATTGCTTAATGATGTACAGTCAGTGTTTCACTTACACATACACTATTCTAATATGGCAACCGATCCTGATATGCAAACCCTCGACGGCGTCGGAGCAACCGCCACCCAAGCGTTAAACGGCTGACAGAATGGAGAAATAAAAACCTACCTACACTTACGCTAAGCGGGAATCGGCGATGCCCACCTTACTACCTAGTTGTTAGTAAAAATCCCTTAACGCATTCAAAATATATATATAATTATATAGTTTATATAGTAGCTGATCCTAAACCAATACCGTCTGTATATGTGTATAATATCGTACATCTATATGTCAAATAACTCTGTGCCTAATATACATTTAAGCCGTTTGTTTGAGAAGCTCGTAAAGGGTAGAAGTATTTTTGGACATTTTTTGTCGAACGACAATTAAAACTACTGAAACCGAAGCGGTTTGTACCAAAATAAATGCTACGTTATTAACAAAATGCTCGATTTGTACTGAACTCAAAATTGACGTTAAATTCGACGTGGCACCGAAGCGGCCATAGAGAATATATTTTAAAATAATTAAGTAGAAAATGGTGTACGTGAAAGTTATGGATGGCGCCACGTAGTATGAACTTGTGCTTAGCAAAGTACAGCGATTGAATTAGTGAAGCAAACGTCTTAGTGTTCAATATAATACACAATAGTAGTGATGATCTTACACGCTACGTTATCTCTTAACCGACTCCACACGAAGTCACGAGCTACCGTCTTACATTATCGTCCTTAGAAACGAATAGAAAAGATTGAAGAGCGACCTCTAGTGAGAACAACGACCAACTTCGTTCTACAAAGCAAGCGAGGACAAATCATACTTGTTTACGTATAAAGTTTTGATATGATCAATTTTGAGACCTTAGAATATACTAGAAATAAAACGTGCGCCGCGGTGGGGCCGGCGTGAGCCCTGACAACCTTAAGATCACACTAAATTTCTTACTTATCACAAGCAGATTTAGCCGATACAATATTGTGAGGTTATAATAACCTTATTAAACTTAAGCATACATTTTACACGTCAAAATGTAGAAACAACATACTTTTTATTTTGCACAATAATGTGAATTTTAAAATAAATAAATTCATAAAAATATTTTTTTTATAAACGTAAAAAATACGCCAAGACCGTCACCCACGGACCCCGTCACGGGCACTATTGTGCCACGCTTTGTGCTCAAGCTATATCGTATAAGACGTCTCAATATGCACTGTATAAAATCAATTCCATTATTTGAACTGAAACGCCGATCGCATATTCCATTTGGCCTCGCTACAGCCAAATATAGGCTTAAAATTGTAGCAGTAAGGTTCAAAATTGTTCCCAATTTATTTTACATATCTTTTATAGGGATATTATTTGCAACATACTATAATGTATGCAATATTTGTTTATGACGCAAAACATTTGTAAACACATAATTATGTTACATTATGTATAAGTAAAAGAAATATATATATATATACATACCTCTAGAACGGTACACTAGCGTGCAATGTTTATTAAATTTTAATATAGTAATATACTTTAATTATGAGGGAGTAAGAGCGTCACCGTCGTGTGTAACGCCCCGCGTTACATTGTAACCTTATTCTCATATTTGATATAACAGGTTATTTTTTAAACATTCTAATTAATATTTGTAAAAAATTGCAAACTGACCAAAACTAAAACTTTTAATAAAAAAATAATGCATAATTCGCAAAAGTGTTTTACAATTCCCAATGTTCACCTACTAGTCATATCAACAGGTGATTCTACTATAACTGAATCTGATTTTTTATTCGAGACTTTAGGAGTGTAAGTAATATTAACATATAAAAGAAAACACATGTACTTACCTATGTCATAATGTAATCACATTATAGCTTAGAGCTACATAATGTATCGGATCAGGTCTATCAAACCGAGGATCTCCTCGGTTTGGTATGACATAGAAAGCAAAATCATTTTTTTTTTCCATTTTTCCATACAAATCATTTGATCGCTTGACCACGTTTGCATGAGTTTCTTTTTTTTGCAATTTCTATGTTAGTTCCATATTAAAAATAAGTAGAATCACTCAACTTTAGCTAAATACGTCTTTATAATACAACCTGATAACTGACGTAATTTTTTTCCTTAATTAAGATGTTTCTGCGCTACGACATTTTTAATGCATAAGTGTTTGTAAATTATCTTATATTTTTAGTAGTTTTTGTGTTTGTTTCTGTTTTTTATGAGTAGATCGTAGCGCAGAAACACCCGTAGAGGTTAGGGAACCAATCCACCCCGGGCCTGCAGGGGTTCACTGCCCCAAAAGTTGGAAGTTAAAAGCCGATAAGACGGTAGTGTAGTGCCATATGGAATTAGCGTCGGCGCGTGCGAGAGAGACGGCGGTAGTGTGCGAAGAGACGCGATAAGTACGGGCGCAGGCATTACATTGTGCTGTTGTCCCATTCCAGCTGGCTGATATTTCTGTACTTGTGTTGTTTGCCCGACATTACTGGAAAACAAATAATAATTAGATATAGTTTTTAATGCATTATTAGCTACGGCCAACTATTATTAGTATTAAAAATATTTTAATCCAAATAATTAACATTATATATTAAAATAAAAATAAAAATCTGTAAAAAAATAAAATGCGTTGCCGGACGAGTTGAAAACAGAAGACAACCAGAAGCAATTCATAAATTAACTGAAACAGTTTTTAACACAGAAAAGCTATTATTCCGTAGACGAATTTCTAAACGATAAAGACAAAAAGTTATGTAAATAAATAAACATTAGTACTACTATTAAACATGACCAAATAATTTTGTTTGACATACGAATATTTAAATATATTTTTATGAACTAATGAAATATTATTATTATTGACATTTCATTGAAATTAAATTAACATACTTTATGACTAAAATAATATGATTATTATAAATTATAGACATTCATATAATACCTACATAAATAGACAAAATATTGATATTAACAATGAATAGACAATGATTGACATCAAAACTTATTTAAACATTTAATATTGTTCTAAATGTATTTTATTTAACAAACACATTTTTTACATATATATAAGATTAATTGTCATATGTTTTTTTTAATAAAAATTAATAATCAAAGAAACGCCTAAATCCATCTGCCGTACCTCAAAAACCGCTAACACATCTTTGCAATGCCCAACAGGGTTCATGTGTATGTAATAATCTGTATACTGTATAAATATCCTTATAACTATGTACTACATATGAAATGCAATAAAGATATTGAGTATTGAGTAAATAGGTTTTAGTCATTTTCAAAAAAATATACAATATGAAAAAAATAAATCTTATATAATATCTAATTTATGTATGTACAAAACAAAAGTTAAATAAGTTAACAAACATAAGACAACAAAAATGTTTTTAAATATTTAATTGTAAAAACTAAATGCTTTTTAAACACTCAATAACATTTTTTTTCACACTAAGTCTTATCACGCCCGTGTAAGCAAACTGATATGGAGCGTACCTATAACTTTGTATACACGTCTCGTACTTCAGGTTACACACATTTCAAAATAATATTTGTCTATGAAAAACTGTAAGAGACGAATAAATGTATCTGTTGTTGTACCGACGTCGGACACATTGGAGTCGAGTCGATCAGGCTCGGAACGAAACTCTAATGACTCAATCGGTCGACATAAACATGTACGTGTGTGTAGTTACCTTCAGGGTGCGGGGCGTCGTCGTCGTCGTCGGAGGAGTCGTGTCGGTCGGACTCCGAGTCGGAGCACGACTCGCCGTCCGACGAGTCGCGGGGGCCGCTCGCCGGGCCGCGCGCGGACTGGCGGACAAACGTTACTATTGTATGTAGCGGCTGTTTAGTATTATTTTATAATAACCTTTTTTGAAATCACAAAAATAAAAAAATATCGGAAGGAACTTCGTGTAATATCATTTCTCGTAAATTCTACAAAACGTTACTTTCGAGGTCACTAATTAGGCTTCCTACAGATAGTGAAAGGTTTTTCGAAGTTATGTCGTTGTGTTCAGTTGCCAGAACGTATATACACAATTTAGTTTCACAATAATAACGTCAACAATCACAATAACTCGCTCCTGAATTTAAATAAACTTTACACATACAGTCGGGTACAAAGCCACGCGAGCGTGTACATATCTCGCAAAAGATGTCAGTCGATTGCGCGGCTGGGAACTTTCCGCCCGCGTACGTCACTAAGTGCAAAAACGCTCACATAGCAACACGTGTGCGGCTACATTACCATTATTTTAATGCAACCTAGGTTTAGGTGAAACGTTCGCATCGACCGACGACGGAAGCATACCTCATCCATGGGGTTGACGGTGATGGTGAGCGCGGAGTCGTCCCAGGCCATCTCTGCGTCGGGCGGCGCGGCGAGGCGCTGCGGGCGCGGCGCGGCGCGGCGCGACGCCGGCCGGCCGCGCGCGCGCGCCCACGCCACGCCGCCCACCGCCGCCAGCACGCCGCACGACACCACGCCGATCAGCAGCGCCACGTGGTCTGCACACGACACATGTCCGATGCGGACGTACAACATCAAAAGAAAGAGGATAGGTATGATTAAATAAAATAAAGGCAAGGAAGCTAGATCTCAGAAATCTTTTTAAGAGGATGAATCGTTACATTTCCTCATCTTCGATGATAAAGAAGGAGGCGAGTTAACGGACAGCGGACGAGGAATGCGAATAGAATTAAAATAAAAAAGAAGAATCTATAAAATCATACAAAAAATTTCGTTAAAAATTAGCTCCATTTTCATTTAAGCTAAGAATAATTACATTGCGTGAGAATTTTGTAATAAACGATAAATTTCACAAAAACCAAGTCAGACGTCAGTGAGACGGCTGCGAGTATAAGTGAGTAAGGTATGTAAAGCTGACGCACTGGGCGCGGGCGCGGGCGCGGGCTCGGGGCGCAGGTCCAGCACGCGCGGCGCGGGCACGTCGGCCGCGTGCGGCGAGCGCTGCGCGTGCGCCACGAACACGCGCGGCGCCAGCTGCCGGCCGGGGCCCTCCGCGTGCGGGTGCGCGTGCGCTGACTGCGGACACACACGGCACTCATGATAACTTCGAGCGAGCGGGAATCTCGAATGTATACGACTCGACTTCGTCGACTCCGCAGACGATAATTCTTATATGATACGCGGGATGACTTTAGATCGGAGGTTCCCGACCGGTGGTCCTTGTGAGGTACACTATGATGTAAGAGATTGAGCATTATTATACAAAATCTCGAGTTATAGAATGATTGATTTATATGACAGTTGGGGACCCTACACGCAACATAAACCTCGTAGGAGTCCGCGAACAAAAAAAAGTTGGGAACCATTGCTTTAGAAAATAAAGCTGACAATAAAAATACAGATAAACGTTGCTCGATCGATAAATCATATTACAATTATCGACACCTAATACTATTAGAGCGCGTTGATCTTTAAGAGACTTTGATGATGTAGACTATAATTAAATTGAGACAATTTTTAAACAGTCACACAATACAGTTACAGTATCACGGTCTCGACTCACCTGTTTGTCCCTGGCGACGGCGTCCATTTTGTCGGCCATACCGCTGGGGTGCAGTTCGTGAGATAAGATTTCACCGCCGGACATATGCGGGTGTACCACCGTCAGCTACAATAATAAATAGTCTGCGCGTTAGTTAATCGTATGATTTTGTTACTTGCACCATATCTTATATGACGCTTTATTTATATTACGTTCTCATGTTTGAGCATTATTAAAGGATGTAAATTTTAAGAAGAGCACTGAGATCTGCAATACAACTTTTATAATATAGTTCACATTCAATTGACCCTAAATATTTCCGTTTTGATATGGAATATTTATATTGTCGCGGTCCTGTCTCGAACGATCTAGAATGGAACCTTCTAGAATAGTCGCCGCATACTTCGCTGCAAGCAATAATGATCCGTATGTCTAGTGCCATAAGGTTCATAACACTATGACATGAAAATGTTCGAGATGTGTCTCGAGACATTACGATGACTTACCGAAGGGAAGTACATACGAGAATATTCGAGAACCCTTGCCGGCGAATATAAATAGCGACCGCCGCGGCGCATAGGCAGTTCAGTTTGGACTTCGGAAGAGAGAACTTCGAGCGAATCTACCTGCGAGACAAGTGATAACCTACGACCTCAGCGATACTATTGGACTTCGATTTGACCTGCGATTTGGAATCTTCGTGTGGACTTCGTGTTGTGAAGACCTGCAGACCAGACCCTGCGTGAATAAATCCTTGCAAGTTGTCATTGGCGTTTTACATCCAAATCCAGAACCCTAGCTCGTAACAATATTGAAGTTTATATTAAAACCTGAATATGTTATCTTACATGAATAAAAGTATTATTATTTTTTAACCATACCAAAGTAAGATCATGTACAATAGCTACTAGATTACGCACTACCCTAGCATTTTCATTACAAATTAGCTTACAGTCACCGTTTCATCTAACGTAGACCGTATGCTTTTTACCATCCGATGTGACTAAAAATAAGCGCTAGTTCTTATCACTACATTCATTCCAATAATCTACCAGTCATCCCACTTACACATTTCCTCCTCCCATTCGAATATAGGAAATTTATACTTTTTCTACCATTAAGTACCACGAATATACTTTAAACTTTCACCTATGCTCCCATTATGCTATCAAAGTAGATACACGACTGAAAATACAAATAAATGTTTTATCAATTCATTAACTCCCTATCGCCATTCCCCCTCCCTATGCTCCACGAGTATTACTGACCGTCTGCACGTATTCGTTGCTGGTGAATCTTCCGTTCAGTTCGGAGCAGGTCAGTTTGAACACACGGTTTAGGTAGTAAGCAGGCTTCTTGTTGCTGTACTCGATTTCACGCAGAACCTGAAAGAGCATGAAAATTGGTTGATACGGTTTACTAACATTTTAACCGGCCTAGTAAATAAGAAAGAAGATTAATTTGTGATTTTGTGTATACATAGTAAATTTACAACACTGATAATAATTCTTAAATGAAGATAAGTGACTTCAATCATAGAGTTATATATTTTTTATGTTGAATTTTTTCATCTTGTATTTACTTTCCTAAGACTGAAATAAATCTTTACCAAATCTTTTAATATTAATATTAAGGGCGTCAACATTAGAAAATGTGAAACAATAACATTTTTTTTTCACACTAAATCTTACAATAAATAAATAGAATAAAAATGTCATAAACTCGTGATGTAGTCGTATGTAATAAACACCTTCTGGTAATTGTGCACGGTGTCGGCGCCGGTGAGGATGACCCCGTCGCGGGTGACGGCGGCGCGGATGTCGTACCGCGCCAGCAGGTCGGCCGACTCGCACAGGTTGAGCGCCTCGTGGTCGGGGTTCAGCGCCGGGTACACCGACACCACGCACGAGTCCAGGCGCTGCGCCGCCTCGCCCGCCTCGCCCGCGCCCCCCGCGCCCCCCGCGCCCGCCACCACCTGCACGCCCAGGTCGGGGAACACGCGCAACCTGGAAATAAGATAACATAAGCATTTATTTGTCATAACTGCTACACACAATAATTATTAAATACAGGGGTTACACAATTATTAGTACTTATAAGTAGATCTTAATCTGTTTATGTAAGTTGTAACTTATTATAATGATGATACACGAAGGAGAACATGTGTGTTGCAGTCATACAAAGAGGTAAATGTGACACAGTTTTTATCATTTTCTCTACTTACAAAAGTACCCTTTACATAGGTACATATATACATATTCTTTATTGTACATTACAAATAAAAAAAAAGGTTACGAGAGTTTACGTAAGTGGTATGCAAAGGCGAGCTTATCTCTAATAGAGATCTCTTCCAGCCGAACTTCAGCAGTTTACCTAACCTTTTTACGTTTTGTTGATAAAATTTGTAACAATTTGGAAAAGATAGACGAGTTACATCTTCAGATATTATTAGCGAAACTTAATTCATTACCTTATTTATATACCGTCACACTATTGCGAAAAACATAACTGCCTGCCTATGCCTCGTTATTTTTTTGTAGAAAACATACTAGAACATATTAGAAGAATGCAATCAAGGCAAAAAAAGTGTACACAAGTAGACAATTGTAATGGCGACCACATACTAGTCTATAATAGTTTACAAACTCCAACGTATAATGTTAAGTTTTAAAAAAATCTACAACGACTTGATAGATGCACACCGTCACTTTTGGTGACAGGCCGTTCGAAAGCTAAAAAAAAAACAAGAATTTATTTAAATTTAGCTAATTTGATTACATTCAATAGATTGGGGGGTTGAAAAAGGCAATAGCAAGCTACAATACGTACCCAGCACGGAAATGAGCGTAATCCCTAGCAGCATCGGCACTTCCATTTAGAAGAATAGTGGGTGTTTGTGGCTGAAGAACCATTACGTAGGAATCGGCAGGTTTAGCGCGAAGAATACGTCCGTTATCGCAAGTTATAGTGGTTGCTACATGGACGTTTCTTCGGCCTGGTGTCGGGAACGCCCGGGCGTCCCCGTAAGCTACTCTTCGGAGTAAAGTTTCTACATCAGCTACTCCATCGCCTTCGACAGATACTGAGCGGAGGTATAGATCCGGAGCGAGGCTGAGGCCTTCTCGGCAGCGGGCGACGCATTGTAAGGCGCGTGCGGGCTGTACGGAGCCGCGAAGAATGCCCAAGCCAGCCAGCCAGCCGTGGAGATGGTGCTTCATGTCGCTCTCGGTTCCTGTCAGATATGGAAACAGATATAAATATATAATAAATAAATATCGCAAATATTTTCATATACTAACAATAAGCCCATAAATTAACAAAATGATTTTTTTTCGCAAGTTCGCCCAAGAACTTGTATTTTACGTTTTATCACCATACCAGTTTGAGTGTATTACTACTTTAGTTAATATTTTAGATATTAGCGTTGATTTTTAAATAAATGAGAAAATTTCTCAAATTTCTTACTTTTTCATACAAAGTGTGTCAATAAATAAAGAGTAGTAATAATATGGTCACTTACGGCAATTAAAATAAATTCGAAATTACGTTGTTTGTTCCGAATTGGCAGTATTGTTACAAACTCAATATACTTTACTGATTCCTAATCCTTACCTTGCCAGCAAGCGCCAACAACGAGCGTAGTGTTAACTCCATGCGCCGGGTGCAGTGGCCAGTCATCGATCACTTCGGGTCCCTTGCCGTCGACTGAGTGGTACAGTTCTCCGTCCACGAACAGTTCCACGTTAGGGAAACGCACGTTCATCGCATAGTGATGCCATTCGTTGTCGCAAACCTGCGTTAAAAAGAAATAAAAATTAGATTGCTGTAGATGTTAAGAAACATAATGAAATAAAATTATTTAATTATTGTGGGCACTTAAACATGTATAAATAATATTTTTTTTTTTTGTAATTTTTTTATCTATATTTTTTTTTTGCATTTTGAAATTAGCCATTGGCGAAGAAGATATGCTCGAAAGAAACTTGCCAATACACACCGTATTTTTTATTAATAATCAGATAATACAATAATTACAACTTAATTTGTATACACATTTCGTAATTAAGACAATATTTCCACACCATGTCCCATTTCAAAAAGCAAACAATACTGACATTAAAACTCCATGGATTTAAGTCAACTTTCGTCGACAAACTGGAATTAATAAATTTGTGAATAAATATTGTCTTGGTACATTGCATCAAAATTTATCCATATCTCCGTGATAACAGGACGATGAAACATGCTAAAGTTTCTAAAACCAAATTTTAATTGGTTTTATGCAAAACACAACACTTTTATTTTAAAATGTTAATATATAGAGATAAGATATAACAAAAACAGCAGCCCGACAAATTACCTCCGGTATCTTCCAGCGCCATTCGGCTGGGCGGAATATGTTCAGATCGCCGTCACCGAAATCACGGCGAAGTAGAAGAATTAGGCGGCAGTTGCGAACAAACAGAGCGTAATGATGGCGGTTCATTTCTGGAAACAATGGTGAACGTTATCAATCTTTTTGGTTTATTACTGCACAAAACATAACCTTTTCTTTCAACTATTCTAATGAGTTGAATTTGTAGTTCCCAGTCTTGTCCACTTAGAGGTAACACAAACAGAGAGAACATATTATCCACAATAGTCGTAAGTTTATTAAATTCGTTGACTATGAGACAAATATTACGGTGAACAATAAATTAAATGTTCTTAATGTGGTATTTAGAGTAAGAAGATTGGGTGAATAATGTTGATCAATTTATTTTACCTGTCTACGAAAATATCTGAATTCCGGATGGATTTGCGAAAGTGATTTAGAACTCCCAACAAACACCTACTGTGATAAATTGTTCAAATCTTTTTTTATACTACGTCGGGTTGGCAGACAAGGATACGGCCCGTCTGGTACGAATGGATTACCGCAGGCATATCCTCTACCCTCGTAACTTGAAATATCGCTTGCCAACGCAGCAACTTTTCCTTTCTGGTGACGTCATTAACTCGCAGGAACACAACAACCCTTTTGTCTCTTGGTCCCCTAAGTGTATATACTTTTGAATCTTGAACCTCTTCAGCTTCGCTGGTATATTGGCTCAGTAAGCGTATTTTACCGCCTATACTTATGGTGAGTGCTCTGAAGAATTGTTTTCCCTTATCCCTTCCTCCCCTTTCCGTCACCGAACGTCACATGCAGGCTCGCGATATCTATCTATGTCGCACCATTAAAAAGTGGAATGCGTTGCCGGCATATGTATTTCCTCATTCATATAATATAGGATCCTTCAAGCGAAGCGTGAAGAAGCATCTCGTAGGCCAGTATGGCAGCGTCAACGGACAAGACATCAAGGTCTCTTGTCCCTTGACGATGCGATCGGGGCTCTTTTCGCTTACCATCAATCAGACAAAGCGGATCCAATATAAATAAAAAGAAAAATACTGACTGTGGTCGTCGGCGAGGCAGAGCACGTGCTCCTTGCGGTGCTTGTCGTGGTCGGGCGCGGGCGCGTGCCGCATCCACGTGGACACGGCGAAGGCGGCCGGCAGCGCGTGCGGCGCCGCCGCCTCGGGCACCACGCCCGCCGTCGTGGCGCCGTCGAACTCGAACAGCTGCTCGCCGTCGCGACCTGCCGCCGCCGCCATCGCAACACACGTTATTTATCTAATAGCTTTGCGGCTCTGGAATCGATGTCCTTTTAAACCCGTCTTTCTATTATTTCTTTAATTAATTTCAGGGACATCTTCAAAAATAATGTCAGGAATCTTCTTGATCCTCCATTATTTGTATTAAGCCAACAGTATAACCGATAGTGCAATTTATCTGCTGTTTTACATGAATTCTTGGACTCGGGAGCCCCGATTCGAACACTTTAAATCAAAGATACTACTAATTTTATGCACTCAAATGATTACTTGCACCGTTATACATTATCTCTATTATGAATCAATATACATTCAATTATGAAAATTTGTAGAGCGGAGTGGATGCAGACATTCCGTTTGCCTAATAGAAATCACAACTAGCACGACACAAGATTTCTGGATTATGCTGGAAGTGATCATGTAGTGCGTAAGAATTGTGGAATCATCGATTACAAGT